>JABFEA020000138.1:3840034-3861312 GCA_019775915.2 Cyphomyrus plagiostoma | reverse complement strand
TATACAATCCATAACCCTAACACCACGATATTTGGCCGTGCTAATACAACCCCCTCGGTGTTTTTTTCCCCCCCCCCCCCCCCCCCCCCCCCCGACTTACAAAGTTGAATTAACACTGTTGGTTTTGTTATGCACAGTTTTCTGTAAGTGCAGTCCTTCAAACAATCACCTTTTGGATAAGTGGGGGAAAAATGTTAAAATTGAATATTTCTAAAGAAAAAAATGTTTTTTGTTTTTTTTTTTAATTGGAAAATCAAACCCATGGTGACAACTGGAAAAACAGCCAAGATGGTGGATTGTGGATTGCGGCTTCATTGTTAAGCTACTCGTGTACTTCAGAGAATCACCCTCTTTGTAGGGGGCCCCGTGCACTCTGCCGGGACCTATGTACAGGTCATAGGCGAGTTATCCATCACAACTTCCGCTCACTGCAGGATGATAAATCGTTAAGTTGTTGCACAACAAGATTGCGTCTCTCCACTGCAAAATGCCAGGCTAACTGGACAATGTAATTGCACGCTGCCCCGGTCCAACAATTGATTTCTTGTTGACAATGCACTTTGCAGGTGATGCACGCTGAACTGCTGATAGTCAGAAGTACATGTGTCCTTGTAATTTCACAAAATGGAATTGCGCGGCACCATACATTATTTTGTGTATTATATGTAACTAAATGTGCTCTAGGCATTAGTTTTATAGCCATGATTGTTGTTCATATAGCAGTAACTGACAGTTAAATGTTTTCATGCCTCCATTATTTTCTGCGGGTCTCCCCTAGGCCTGTTTCGGGAGTGGCTGTTTCTGTCAAAGTGTAAATTGTTGCCGCGCGCCATGTTCTTCATTTTGGCTAAATCGAGTTAAATGACATTATCGCTTTTTTTCCCTTCTGCCGCTAAGTGTTCTGCTGTATCTTGTGACAGCTTTATGACATACGCTAAAGACATTTTATGAATGAAACTAGTGTTTAAATTCGTCGTCCCGCCTCATTATTGGGAACAACAGTGGGACGTGACGCATAATGCAAATTGAGGACTGGCACTAAACGAGGGCGAATCGTTCACAGGGTGGCAGTGATACAGATTTTTAGTCGCCCTTCTGCGTCATCTCAGCATTTTGTTCTCCAAGGAAATAGTGCAGTGTTTGGGTTTTATGTTAATCTTCTGGAACCTACAAAAATAATTTAGAGTAAGTGTTTCACATAAAAACAGCAAATGAAAGTGTGTGGTATATTTGTCAAAAAGACTAAATAAAATATGGTTCTAAAATAATAGAGACTGGAGGCATCAGTTGTGTTTTGAAACTGTCGCCCATATTACTTTTGAATACATAAAACTGATTAAACTTTGAATGTTTGTATATAAGGGTTTCATTCTCAGTTTTAATATGTCCCATATATCCTGTGAGTTTCAGAGGCTATAATATAATAAGAAATAAAATGTCTTTGATTACCCTGGAATAAAAGTGCTTTATATCAATATTGTGGCGCCGGGCAGACCAGGCATCGTGGGAGTAGACAGAGACACGGAGACTTGCTTGCCGGGGAAATCATACTCTTTAGTAGCAGTCCTGAAAAGGACTACGATAGGCACCCAAAGAGCACGGAACCCAATGCACAGATGGGAAACACAAGGTTGTCAGACACCAAACTGCTGACTCACATACGCTAAATACACGCGAGGATCAGACCGGGCAAACACACACACAACAATAGGGAAATACAACCATTAACATTAACAACAACAATACAACAAAACCAGTGCTACACTGCCCCCTCCTCAGAGGTCGACAATCCCGGTGACCAGCACCCCCAGTCCCCACCTCAGTGCCGACGTGAGTCCCAGGGTTCCGCTGGCAGCCAATGGTACGTCACTTCCGATGACGGGGCAGGTCACTCTCCGTGGCATTGCTGGCTGCTGGCCGGTGCCTGCATGTCAGATCCCCGCTGGCACTGACCCTCCTTCCTCGCCTTAAGGGGACCCAGCACAGCTTCCGGGGGGCCCACAGCCAGGGACTCCCACAGCCAGGGACTCCCACAGCCAGGGACTCCCACAGCCAGGGTCCCTACTCTCAGCGCAAGGGGCTGCTGGAGACTTCCGGCGGAGCGGCCCACTCCTGGCCCCGGCCCTCCTTCCTACCCCGCTTGGGAGGGCCCTGGTGTTGTGGGGCAGGCTGGTCCAGCCGTGGGGCCTCCTGCTTGCAGGGTTGGGTGGCCTTGCCCGGTAGCTTGCCCTACTCCGGTTGGGCCGCCAGCCCACCGCGCTCCTGCGCCAACTGGGCCTCCAGGGCATGGCACACCTCCCCCCGGCCACGCACCGTGACCTCCTCCATGTTTCTCAGCCAGCTGGGGCTCCTACCTGCGACACGCCTCCTCCTGGCCGAGCAGCACCATCTCGCAGCCACATGCAGTGCTGCCTCTGCTGCCTCGGCCAGGCAGTTCTGGTGGTGGCGCTCCTTCTCCCAGCTGGCTGCTCCAGCCCCTAGCGCTCCTGCCCCATGGGCTCCCCGGTTGTGATGGTCCTTCTCCTGCTGCTCGTCACGCTCCTATTCCCGGCTCCAGCCCAGCAGCCTCTGCCCGCCGCCTCTGCTGCTTCACAGCCCGAGTCACATTGTGGCTTCTTGCCACTGACAAGTGGGGAGCCCTTGGCATCCAGTGAGCTGCTGGAGTCCGCTGTGGTGCCCACCCTTCTCGGTTTCCCAACATCGTCTCTGTCAAGGTTTTGGCGGGCAGGCAGGAGCAGTTTCAGGGTGTGCTGTGCGGGTCCGGTGCATCCTGAATGGAGCGGAGGGTGCCTCTTTTTCTCCAGCGTCCCCTGCTTGTCTTCCAGAGGCTCTGCTGCACGCTTCTGGGCAGTGCCAAGCCCAACGCCCTCCTCTGCTGCAGCACCAGCAGACGAGCTTCGCACCTCACCTGGGCTGCCGTCGCTTCTCTGCCATCTCAAGGTCCGCCAAGATGGAGCAAGTCTGCAGGACAATGGTGATCATTGCTTCCAGGATCGCACTTCTGGCACCAGCGTGGCTCCAGGCAGACCGTGGGAACAGAGGGAGACACAGAGACTTGCCTGCCGAGGAAATGGCGCTCTTTATTTGCAGTTCTGAAAAGGACGACCACAGGCACCAAACCCAATACACAGATAGGAAGCACAAGGCTGACAGATGCCCAACTGCAAGACGCACAGACGGTGGGAGATTCACACATGCTCAATACATGCGAGGACCGGACTGGGTGCACACAAGACACGGGCAAACACACACGCGACAATAGGAAAATGCAACCATTGACATTAACAACAACAATATGACAAGGACTATTTACAATTCCACGTGGGGCATGCTGGGACATATGCCCTGCCAGTGCAACACTATGTTATTTTTGTCAAAATGGACAGTTATAATTGCTGTCAGCTCAGGTTATTAATTGAAGTGTCATACTATATTATAAGACACCTATAATACAAATACGTACCAATGTTTTGGACCTAGCCGGCATCATTAAACTTTTTATTATTTACCTTGGCACAGCTTTTAATGTCCCTGAACATTTAACAGGTTACAAGGCGCAGGTTTGAATGAGTCTTGGACCTGTCAGGGCCTGAGTTTAGTTAGTTAGTCAGCCTCCTACCAAGCAGAAACACAGCAGTAATCCCTCACACTTATCTGAAAAGGCATTACACATTAACCATCTTAACTTTATTTAATTCCAGTCCCAGGGTGCTGAGCTTGTGTACTTTGTTTGCTCACCTTCATGAAATGTTTACATTCCTAAGTAATAGTCCGCTTTACCCGGGGTCACTTTTCAGTTCCGAAAGCTACAGGGCGGTTTATCCGGATCGCCTAGGAGTTGGTCTCAAGCTCCTCTGCAGCGGCAATGGTTCTGTCCCCAATGAGATCACGTAGTGGGGCTTAGGTGACTCTGTTTGCCGTATGATTTACTGTTCTGTTGTCTCTGTCTTCCTCGTGATCGGGCTCATGTCCCAGCTTCTCGACTTTGGACACACAGCCCGCGGTTCCTCCTTCGTCCGCCCGCGGCTCCGCCTCCTTCGTCCGCCCGCGGTTCCTCCTTCGTCCGCCCGCGGCTCCGCCTCCTTCATCCGCCCGCAGCTCCGCCTCCTTCCTCTGCTTTCTCCACAGCATTTGCATTTCCAGGCCGTTTCCCCACTGCCGTTTTCATTTGGAGCCTCTAGTTTCTCGTGATCTTTCGGACCTGTCACTAGGGCCTGGGTGATTCCCTTTGCTTCTTCTGGTTTTTTATTTATTTCATCCTGCCCATCAGGAAATAAAAGACCCTCAATACTGCAGCTCTCAGGCATGTTTTCCCACTCATCGCAGGCCTGTAGAACGGCAGGGCGTCCAGTACCCGCGCTGTCACTGTGGATCCTCTTCTGGGGCCAGTTACTGTCAGAAAATAAAACCTTTCTGGGTGCAGTCGCTTTATCCAGTCGTTATTACCGTCACGTCGTGGTTGGAGCCGCTTTTCGTAGGTTTTACAGTAAGAAAGTAAAGCTGAGAATTGCAGTGTATCTTTTCCTGAACGTTGCACTTGTGGCTAAAATGGCCTTGGCCCCCCACCCATGACCATTTTTACCCTCTCCTTTTTTCCGTCTAAATCTTCGACACCTTCCTCTCCTTTCCCGAAATAAGATGGCGTGTCTGGCTTTAGACGGGCCGGCGGAGAGCGAGTTGCGGTAATCTGTGTGTGACTAGCCGGTTTCACCGTCTTGCCTTTCATTACGAGATGGGATGCCAGTTCGGTGCGATCACACATCATCTGTGCTATCTGGCCTCTGGGCCTGCCTGTCGCTCGCTCGCCTGCCGCTCCTTCTCAGACACACCAAATTAGACCCTGTCATGGAGACACATTTCTAGGGAGACGGGATTTTTTTTTTTCTTTTTTTTTTTTTTTTGGCAGGGGGCTGTTTCTCTTAATCTCCCCGGCCACCTTCCTGGTTCACCTTCACTTTACATAAAAGTGTCAGGGGCCAGGGCCGGGGGGAGACTGGCGAGGCTCATACGTTAATCACTGCTCCCTCCTCTCAGGGCTGTGGTGACTGCTGCATGCATTTGCATAGGACCAGTCCCACAAATTGGGGGTGTGTGTGTGTGGGGGGGGGGGTTGCTTTTATAGAAACGGGGGTCAATGACAGGCGTTAATAAAGATGATGAAAGAGGGTCCTCGTAACCCCATGGAGAGTAATGCTTTACAAAATACGCTTCTTGTAAGATGTGCAAAAGTATATTTATAGCATTCATATGCATAAATCATATGCAGTTTAGGGAGCCGGTATCTCATGATCATGACTGCTTTAATGTTTGTCTAATATAACAGTATGGAACAGAATAGGGATATATGAGTCAGTCCTAAAGTAATATTAAAAAAGGCACACATTGAAATTGCGTCAGCTTTTTATGATTTATGCATTTTAATTAGGCAAACGTAGCCTAACATACTTCTCTGATTTATGTTTTGTTTTCTTTGTCTAACCTTCATTTTCAATGAATTTTGTTTCGTTTTTTTTTTTTTTAAATGATAAATGTTTGAAATATTTATGTATTACTCTGAAGAAAACAGAACAGAATGATTATGGTTTTTAATACTAATAAAAAATAATGAGTGGTTGTTCTGCCTTTAGGGGGCGTAGTACCTTCTAGAGGGACCAGCATGCTATCGCAGTGGGAGGTATTATTGCTTTCACACCTTTGCCTCAGGTTTTCTGGTGACAATAAATTGCCCCGGTTTGTGTGCAGTCGTGCCCCGTGATGCCCCGCGCCCCCTGTTATGCCCCCCTGCTTTGCGGAATTGGCTTCGGATCACCGCCGCCCTGTCTGGATAAGCAGTTTGTGAAAACAGACGGCTCATTTGTCCTGCGGTTCAGTATATTTCCCGTCAGATACACATTCGATACAAACTAATATTTTGACGGCAATTTAGCTGTCAAGCTTCTGCCGTGATGGTTAGCTGCTGTGATGAGGCGCAGATAGAATCGGCCTCTTCCCGGGGTCACGTCTTTGCGATTTTGTCATCTTCGCTGCTAAGTGTTTACCAAACCCATAAGACTACCGGACGCGGATATGGAGGGAAGATCTCTTTCATTCCGTGATTACAGATTGCCCAAACAAGGGGGTACAGGTTGGAATCAACATGTTAATTGTTCAATACTGCCTCCTCTCCCTCTCCAGCCTACTGTGGTCTAATTGCTGTGTTTGTGTAACGAGGCTGCAATATGTTCACAGAAATCACATGATAATATAAACTGTATACAGTACACCCCCCCCACCCCCCGCCCGTTATTATCCACCTCTTAATTTCCCGTACTCTTGCAACATTCTATAAATTATGTACAGTACATTGAGATTTGCTGCATTTCAAAATAATCTCATGCTAGAAGCCTGACAATACAGGCACAGAGTGCTATGCATTATGGGAAAAGACAGTTTCACATTAAAATGGGACGCTTGAGCGGATCCGGCATGTGATGAGCGCCGTCCGGAGTGATTGTTCTGCTCCGGTTCCAGCTGCGATGACACTAATGCTGCCTCCAGGAGTCCTTCTTTTTGCATTCCTCAATTTTAGCCCACCACGGTATAAAACATCCATCCCATAATCAACGACCTCCGTTGTTCTGCCCAGCCCAGCTGATTCTTCTCTCTATTCTCCGCATGAAATTTCAAAATGCAGCCACAACATTTCATTTTTTCTGCTGATTTATGCTTAAATGAAAACATGTCTAGCTTTTTGAAAGATAATAAAAATTGGAATATTGAAATCCTCTGTTAATCAATTTATGTGTGGGGGGGGGAAAAATCATTCCAGACAGCACAGGGCATAACATTGGGATATACCCTGGATGGGATACCTGTAACAGAGTTATTATAGCAAAGGACTACTACAGGCCAAATATATTCTTTGTTGACAGCAAATGTTATTTTCTGAATTTTATTTTTAGGGGATGAGGATTGTTCTCTTTGTGACTGTCAGGTAAAATAACCAAAAGTCAGTAAGTTTTCACTAAGCCTCATCCTGATTGGACTTCATTATGACCTTTGGGCCGTGCTTTACCAGTAAAATTTGAATGGAAGTCCGTTTCTAGCTATTAAAAAAAAATCAGGGGTTTAGTGAACCTGGGGCTTGACATTTTATTTGACAGAAGCAGGACTGGAATCGGGGCTAAAATACTCGGGGCTAAAATACTCAGGGCTATTGCCCTGAATGATCAGACCTAAGAACATCCATAGAGTCCTTTTGAATCTTTGTTCTCTATAGCTTTGATTGCTACTATTAATCTCTAGCAGTTGTGCCGGTTGCCGTTGTGTCACGTTGTGAGATGACATATGGGCACAAGGACAGAGACACAGTATACCAGGGTTCAAATGTCTTTACTATCTTTATAAAGATGGCTTGAAGCTCTTTGAAGGGGCTCAAATGTAACACTAAAAAGACTTACCTAAAAACCCATAAAACCAAAGCTATTTAAAGAAAGACCCTGTACATCCATCTGGTCCATCCTTCACCTTATTTCTCCTCCAGAACAATTCCTCTCCAAATATACCCAGCTGACCCTACAAAACCCCTAACACAGCAATTAGCCTAAACAGAGCCAGCTGGGTTCCATTAACGAGTTACCTGTGGGCATGCAAGACAGGGACTGCTAATCAATCGGCGTGGAAATACCAACAATCACCCGAATCCGGCCCCATGCCCTCGCTGTGCCTCCCACTGGGTGAAGCTACACCATAAAACATACAAATATTCAGCACTGTCTGGGTTTGGGCCAAATTGAGCGCTGTTATGCAGCCTATGGTGAAATTAGCCTGAATCGCTTAACGATGAACAACTCGCTAACTTGCTGTATCTGAAGCTCGACCTCCTGCAGCCATCTCTAAACTCCGAAAGTAATGAGCCATAGCTACCTGGCTCATCCGGTGTGCTGACGTTAACATAAAAACACATCTCTCTCTCATGTAAGAAAACAGCCCGATGTTTCACTCGTCTGTGTATCACTATACGTATCCTTGACGTACGTTACTCTGTTTTAAGAATTGAGAAACCAAGTTTTAGATGTGTTATTTTGTTTGTGTTTTAATGCCTTTTCATCGTGTTTACATCACTTAAATACTAACTGTAGCTTCAATAATCACAGGCAGGTATTTTGTCATTATGTTGTAATGTCTTAATTTGCTCGGTTTTGTTGTTTAAAAGTCATGTCTGTTACATAGTATTTGTATTTATCGCTTTTTCTGCCCGTAATCATTTGATAATCATTTTCTGGGTATTTATTGAATTCCTTTTTGTGTATCGGCAGGCGGATACTGACAGAATGTGGAAGGTGGGATTCAGTGAGTGATGCGTAAATCTCACAGGTAAGTGCTCTGTAAACCGCGCATGAATCCAGAGATGGCTTACAGGCTGCTCAGTAAGTATGATTCAGAGACTGATGCTGGAATGGATCATACGCAGAAGGCAGGTGAGAAGAGGCCAGGCAATATTTATCCTATTTAATGTATAGATCATTTTTTGGATCACACTACTGCTTTATGGTTATATATATCCATATTTTCGTTCCTGGCTGGCAGCAGAGGAGCGAGAGGTGAGGTAAACAGTCCAATTGAGATGTAGTGTATATACAGTGACCAAAATGTCACAAAGAGTCTTTTTTACTAATAGAGGAAGGAGTGACACTGTGAAAGGGAAGGATAGCGATGGAAATAAAAGGAGAAACATATGTTTGTATTTGTCCAATTGGTGACAATTCCCATTACAGAACAGGTGAGAACACTACAGCCTAACACAAAGTATACTCCCCTTTGTGAACAAGTGCATTCCAAATTATTTGCATTTACATTTATGCATTTAGCAGGTGCTTTTGTACAGTGAGGCAAATCGCACATCACCAAGATATATACTGTTACAGTGGCGACTGGCTATTAGTGCAGCAAGGCTGAGCATCCTTTGAAGGACTAAGTGTAAGTGATCGGTACAGTTTTATATTTTAATGTAAGATCAGTTTATCAGTTGTGCTTATAGGTAAACAGGACATACTGTGACTAAAGTGTGTTACAATCATGTCATCAAAAACAGCAAGCTGTAAATGCCACAGATCTAGCTGAAGGTTTGTGGATGCAAAGCAGCCTTCATTGATACAATGCTGGCGTCTTTAATCAGATCCTTCATTAAGCCAAACCAATAAATTGTGGGAATAAAATTATAACCACAGAATAAATAAACCTGCCATGGGATATAATGTACATTTTGGACAGTTGTTAGTCAGCAAAAAGCATTGCAGTATAATTTGTACAATTGCGTACTGAATGTATTATCATGAATAAAATTCATATGTGACTGTGAAACTGTTGTATCAGAGAGATTATTTACTCAGGGATACTATAATAGATCCATTATGAAAGAAAATGGTGGTATTATATGATTGTAGACAATGGGAGATTATTATTACTAATATATGTTTTTATTGAAGGTAATATCCTCCAATAGAAAAAAAGACATTAAAATCATTGTAATGCAGCATAAATAAAAATAATCATTAGGAAAATATTATCAAGCTAAAGGGCAAATAGAAGAATCCATCCATCGATCCATCTTCTGTCTGCTTATCAGGATATAAGAGAATCAATCTAAGACCTGATTTGCATAAGAAGATCATGGAAGAATTAGTTACGCCAAGAGAAAATGTATTCATAATTCATGTATGAACCAGAACATTTATTAACGTAGAATACAGTTAAGGAGTCAAGGAAATCATTTTATTGGGGGGAGGGGGGAAAGTATACAATAACTGGAACATGATTCAAAGCTCCTAATAATGATAAAAGAAAATGATGGTGAAATTCTTCACGCTCCTGACGTTTTGTGTCTCCAGCAGAAGACTGTCTTTATCTGGGAGTCTCCAAGCCTGCGAGGAAGTGTTTATGTGGTGCAACAAAATTGTATTGACCGTAAAAAAAAAAAAACGCTCCCCTTATTCCCATAGCAACAGCCCGTGCCTATCAGAGGAATTCGCCTGTGCCTAGCTGGCGCTGTTCTCCGGTCCGTGATCAGAGACTGCAACTAGGTCAGACCTGCATTCCTAATGACGGCACGGTCTGTTGACCTTACCGTCCCCGTCTGTCTGCCCTAGCCCCGTAATAACCTCAGTTGCCTGGTGACACGATGACACACTACCCCTGTAAGAGTACAAGTCAAATCAGTTTGCATTATTCCAGCCGGAGCCCCACTGACAGGACTCTGGGACCCTGGAGAGAGGCCAGCATCAATCAAGCAGTCATTCAAGTCTTACCCGCGTGACTCTTTCACTCCAGACAGGCCCCTATATTAATGACCCACTGTTAGAGTAAAAATACAAACAAAATTACATCTGCTGACATCCAGGAGCATGCCAGCCGCCCGCGTGCTGGGTTAGGGGCTCATGTATAATTCCTCTTTTGAGATTATAATGACGCTGGTAGCTGGGCATGGGAGTAAGGAGCCTGCCGCTTCTTTTATGATTAAAATGAAAAATCTTTCGGGAATTTAATATCTACCTTCCAGTGCTGACTTGTTTTTCTGTTCTGGGGTCAAATATAGACCTTAAAGACTGTTCTGCATTCAAGGGTTATATCGGTCTTGTTTGGACTGATCTGAAATCCAAATGTCGTTCCACGCTTTCCGGGTCGTTCTGCTTAAGTCCCCATCTACGGTGGTGCTGGCAGAATAGAGCCGGGTCCCATGTCACCAACTCCCCGTCCATCTTCTGCTTTGTGAGGCCACTTGGCTAATCTTTCTCAATGTTCATTTCTCCAAATGAAGATGCCGTTCTGCGTTTTTTTGCTGTTATTTCATAAAAAAAGGACTTTGTCACTGATCCATATGCTGTTAGCAGTACTTGTTTATTGCAGCCCACAGATTCATGTTCTAATTTATCGAATGATGTGCTGAGCGTTTTTCCTGCGTAGTGGTTCGTCGTTAACTCATTCTTAGCGAGGAAGCTATTGGCTAACTCAACAGACGGATCGAGACCATCGAGACGCTGTTGACCAGAATGTGAGGGTGTCCTTATTAAACTGAAAGCTTTTCAGTCACAAACTGACTCAAAAACCACTGTCAAATTTGTGAACACAAAATATACACCATAAGACCATTTACAGACCTAAATTTTCCTATATTTGCATGGTTGCATTAAAAAATGTGGCAAAATTTGCTGACATTGAAATTTATTCAGATCTTCACTGTAAAACTCTCGATTCTTCCGTATTAATTGATATTATTAATGATAATTGCTTTTCAGTATTAATGAATAATCTTCTGTATTCAACTTATATATAGGTTCATTTGCATGCTCATATGAATACATATGGTGAAATTCTGTCAATTTTTTCCTGTTTTTCACAACTAGTTTCCTGGGATTATTAATGTTCACGCCTTTGTAGTCATCCTCTGTATTAGTGTGATGATGCAAAGTCAGCAGTTATTAAGATGTACCAGTTTTTGCAGGAAAAATGAAAAATATACCAAAGAAAGTTATCACAATATTAGCTTTGCGGGTGGTACATATTATTCCATCCAGACCACCCGTTTTCAATTTCCACTTATAAAATCATCCGTCACCAAGAATTTAGAGCACAGGATGTAGACCCTCCATGGAACCCCTATGTGACACAGAGTGATATTCCTCACAGATATTTCACATGAAATCTGCACAGACAGAATGCATTTTACAACCCTGAGCAGCTTCACATTATATGGACACGTGATCTCTGTCAGACAGTTTGATTAGCTCCCTGGTGGCGTCAGAAAGAAAGCCTATCTTATTGACACTTTCCCTGACAACGGTGCAGCTTTGAATTCCTAATGTGCATGATATTTAAGTTTTCTGTTGCCACCTTCCTGGAAAGTGCCCACACCGATATGTGAGAATTAATATTTTATACTTCACCGTTTTTGCAAAGGAGGCTGGGCCACAAGTACGGACATCTGACAGAGGGAAGTCTCTGTCACCTCCAGAGCCAGATGAGTGCTGGTGACAGGTGTTCTGGGTACCTACATGGCACTTAATGCACCCACTACCCTGACAACGATCTTTAAGGCTAGGAAATTATAACCAAGTGCCCTGATGGGTCGCCAAGGTAACAAGCCAGACACAGTCACCTGTCCTCATTTTCCATAATGGTGATTAAGAAACTGGTCTCCAAGTACTTGGAGGTACCCTTAACCTGAATTTCTTCAGAAAAAAAGCAAATCTTCAGAAGCACTTCAAATTTACATTCAGGTTCTGAAGATAAGTATATCCGAAGCTCTTAGCACTGGTATAAAATGTATTTTGAGACGTATTTAGTTATATAATGTACCACTCTCCATGCCATCCAGGGTGTACCCCAAACTTGCACACTGAGATTCCTGGGGTAGCCTCCTGGCCCTCTGACATCCTGACCAGGATAAGTGGGTAGAGAATGGACAGATAATGTAGCCATGAAATTGTTACCAACATTATTACAGTTACAATTTCTTGCCAGTTCCGAATGGTACTGCTTTATGCTTGTTGTTTCCACAAATATTATATTTAATCTCTCACTTTCAGTGTTACTTAAGTTGCCTCTTTCCATCCACACATGGACCTGCTAACCACTTTTCCTGGTTCAGGTCATACCAGGTCACATTTTTTAAAGTTTGATTGGATAATGTCACTGAGGAATTATCATTATGATGTAAAGCGATTAAATCAACCAATATGAATTGAATAATGTCATGAATTCATCAACAATGTCCATTTTCAGCCACAAAATGATTTGTGTAGAACCGAAAATGTTCAAAACATGAACATGAAATTTATCTTTTTCTGTGAATTGCTGTAATATTCTTGAACACACACTAGGGCGATTCTTCCCTATTACACATACTGTATATAGTCACAGGTGGTAAATGGAAATAAAGCCTACGGTCTTTGTTCCACTAAAACAGAACATTTACCACAAACAGCATTTGTTCATTTTTTAGTGCCAATTGAGAGCCCAAGTTTTCGATATATTGTTCTGTCTGTTAAGAGTTTGTTTTAGCTCTTCATTCAAACCACGGCAAAGAAGGAGTCAGTAAAATGAAAAAAGTGTGCCACTTGCATTTTCGTATCTGAGGATGTAAACTGCTCATGAATATGAATGCTTTAATCTGAACGCTTTAGCCAGTGTCTTTTGATATACCTGTGTATTCAATACAAAATGATTCGAGTTTCAAATACAGTGGCGCAAACACTTTCAGGTGTGAATTTTTGCATGTTTTACTAGATTTCGTTAATTTCATGCTTTTTCGAGGTTAAAATAATGTCAAGTGGATGGCAATATTGTTAGAGTAATAACTTGTAAAGATGTGGTATATTTTATCTTAGTCTTTTTTCAATTATGCTTTCAGTCACTGCAGATGCTTAGAAGCAGCTGCAAAAAGACACGCTGGACATTTTCTTTCATTCAGCAAATAACCCTTTTTTTAAGAAGCAGTAGCTGCCCTAAAACACTATTTCTACACTGATTCTCCAGTATGAATGAAAGTCACATCTATTACGGTTATATCACAAAGCTCTCGGTTTGTCCGTACATCACTTCCTGTGCGAATCAAACTAAAGAATCCAGACCTTCACTGACACAGCAGAAGATCTGTTCTTCTTCTCATGCTGGTCTGCTCGTCATATGGTAGCAGACTGTTGGAGGTATCTAGCCAAAGGCCACCATGTTCCAAAAATGGAGCAAAGAAGACTTGAGTATGGGGCTGGATCTCAAGCTGCGAGAAGTTGTCAGATTCAGCAAAAAAAAATAAAAAATCCCGACCAAAATTTAAAAATCTTTATCAATTGCCATCAATGCTTTGACATTTTCCCAGCTCTGTAATCCAGTGCCACCCGACTATGTGGCTTAACCTGATTTCAAGCACATGGAGGGAAACAAGACATATGGAACAGGAGTGTTCAGTATCTTTTTCCAGTGATAATAGTAATCAATCTTTTTGGCTGATGCGGGGGCAAAAGTAAGATTTAAAATGCCACGTCTGTCAATAAAGGGGGTGGGGGCAAAAGGGAACTTTTAAAAGCCACCGCTTTAATGACCCCATCTGGTTTGATGATGCAATCGTCCGAAAACCAAGCATCCCTCCAGTGTTGCGCTATTTAAAGGCGTTTTGTGAGTTTTGACCAACTGCAACAGCGGGGGTGATGCCTTGTGACAGGAAGTGATGAGGCGGGCAGGAGAGTGAGGATGGGCTGTATTATTGCGTGCACACAAACACGCAGGTACACACAGAGGGTAACAGGGTACAAAAAAAAGCTCTGCCTCATTGCCCAGAGGCTGCACAGAAACAGGTATGGACTGATAGATTTGGTCACCGAAAATAAATATAATACAGACAGACACAGATGGACATCGAGCTGCTTTTTTTGGGAACGCCACGGTAAGGCAAGTTCAGGGTAGAGATGCATGAGGATGGAGGCTATAAGTGAGCCCCCAGACACTCATGGGCTGCCCCAGAACAGGCAGAAGGCTCCCGGGGAGGTAGCCCACTTCATCCACTCTGACAGATTCCCCCTAACGGAAGGTCCAGGCACCCGTGTCGCCTCCTTTTCGACGCCCGTCCTCGCGAGCGTGTCCTTCTCCGGTGGTAAATGATTCTCCCGCACGAGAGCTGAGCCGGCAGATGCAATGAATGAAGCAATCAAACAGCCCCGGCTGCCGGTTCTCCGGTCGCTCCCTGAGGTTCCGCTTTTGACAAGAGGGATGCATCACGGCGGCGCGCTGATCCATCTCCCGCAAAGTGCTAAATGAACCTTAGCCTGCCAAGCGGCGGGGATGGGTACAACTCCGAGCGTAATTCCACACATGGCGGGGGGATAAAAAAAGAGAGACAAGTTTGTTCTTTCTTTGGCCGTTGTAGATGTAGATCCAAAAACAGGAAGACCACTCCGCTCTCGTTCGGCACCCCCCCCTCCCCCACGGTCCTCCAGGACCTCCACCGTGTAGAACCTCTCCGGCTTGGCGAGGTGAGCGGTGCCTAAGCGTACGGCAGGTGTCGGGGGATCGGGAGCAGCCGCCGGCTCTGCGGCGGAGAGCGTGAGCCGCCTCGGATGTGCACTCTATTGTTTTGGGCTGGAGCGACGCGCCGACTTGCAGGTTCTCTATCCAGCAGCACCGGGGAAGCGTGCGAACGAAGAAGGAAGCACGATAGCCGGTCGCAAGAAGGAAAAAAGGGGAAGCGAGGCTCTCCGTGCACACGGGGAATCCGCCGACGTTCCCACTCAGCCCCTGCTCGTCGCCTTCGAATACCCCTCTTCCGGATTTTATTTCGCTTTTTCGCTGAGCGACGAGCATGCAGCAAGGCAAGCCCCCCGCTCCTCCAGCGACGCCAAGCCCTCGCGTCCTCGTGACAGTTGCCCTGGCTCCACTGGTCAGCTGGTATCACACGGGAAAAATCACAAGAGAAGGGAGGGAAAAGTCAAGCGAGGCATGCTCTCTCTCTCTGGCGGATGGCGGGGGGGGGGGGATGTCTCTCATCTCGCTCTTCCTTTGGCGTTCGAAGCTGCAGATCAGCGACTAGGAGGATGTTGTTGTCAGCCCGATGGCTGGAGTAGCATTACGCAAAGTGGAGCCATGTCATTCTCAGGAATTATCTCCCAATGCAGAGAATGAGCAATGTTCATCGTGTGTAAAGATATATATAACGCTTCCCTTCCCCTTATCTGTGCTGTTTCAGAAAAACTGGTGTAGATATCTTTATATGAAAAGGTTTGTTGTTCTGCAAAATAAAGGACCTTAACTGTAATCTCAATCCCGCTGGTGAAATCACATGACTGATTTAGGTGCGATGTTCCTTTAAGAAAATAATCAGAGCATCTTCTTAGCAGACATGTTAATGTGATTTTATGAATCTACTCTCCTTTTTTTCGGGGACGATTAGGTTTTGTACTGCGACATACTGTGAATTTAAATTACTCCTAAATAAAATGGCTTTTGTTGCCTGGTTAATGGCTTTTCCTTTAAGACAGATCACTGAAGGATTGCCATCGCGTGTCTTGGATCATGTGTCTCCGGTGGGGGGGGGGCTTGGGTGTGCACCGCATGCTCTGTTTGATGGAAACTCGTGTCACTTGAGGACAAGGCTGTGGCACAAGGAAAAGGATGTTCAACTTGATGGGGATGCCGCCCTAGAGATAATGGGGTGGGGGGCTGGGGCTTGTACATGCAAAAGTTGACATAAATAAAACAGCATCCAATGCCTTCAATGTACATCTTCTCTTGACATGCCTGTGCACGACTCGTGTGTTGTTGTCAGGTGTATGAAATTTGGTGGTAAATGTGAGCACATGTAGGATTTTTTTTTTTTATTATTATTACCGTCATATTTACAAGTGATCGCTAACTGAGGTAGTCGGCATTATTTTGGGTAATGACTGTCTGTCTGTAGCTAAAAGCGACACCCCAGTAGTCTGGGGCCCCATGGTTTGAGTGCAGAAGGAAAGCCGCCCTTTTCGGGGGAGTGAAGTGTGGGGGGGGGGTACAGAGACGAGAAAGACTCAGGTCCGTTATGGGACGCAGAACATGAGGTTGTGGGCACGTGAAATTAATCAGCACACTAAACCAGGTCACCTGGTTCTCCCTGCAGGTCAGCTTGTGGATTCCGCCATTTTCATTTACAAATCACATACAGTACCTGTGTTACATCCAGGTCTGTGCAAAAACGCACAGATCGTTTGGAGCATCGATGTCCGTGTTTCTTAGAAGACGAGCATTATTTGCACACCTGTGACTGACGATGCTGCGGACATGGCATGGGAATCACTCCATGGGCGACCTGCTGTGGATCTCTGAGACCTGTGTCTCAGGGCACCATGCATGTGGAAGGTGCTAGACCTGGGTCCCAGTGAAGAAAACACACGCACACGAGTGCACATGTACACACACAGCCTCCTTGTGATTATTCTTGTTTGCTCTGTGGCATCTTCCATGAACAGGTGATGCTCTATCGGATCCTGTGAGCTGGTACTGTGTAATCAGTCAGGAGATGGATGGTTGGATTTGTTATCAGCAGTTAGTCAAGGTAGAAATAAATGGATCAGGGGAGCAGAGTGGATGATGATGTCATCTCTCCGAATCATTAGAATGCATGGTTTTCATGTGATGATATGATAAAATGCATGATAAAAACCCATGTTTTTACAGATTTGCAGGAAAATGTGAACAATACAGAGCCTTGATTCTACAATATACATCATCAAATTAGCCTATGCTAATATCACCTTCTCATCTCATTCTAATCCTGAAACCCCAAAACTTATCACCGAAAATAATCTCTTGAATGAAATCCCACGAACTGAATTGTGAAATCAGTTCTACAAAACCGATGAATCACCTCTGGTCTGTAATTTTTCTTCAATGTAATCATTTGTCTGTATGATTTTCCTATATGATGTGGGACGCAGAGAAGGTTGTGTGAAGAACATCCCGAGATGATGAAGAGTCCTCCTTCACCAAAGGGAATTTACTGTTTGGTCTAATGGTGTCACACTTTGGCTCACAGGAACCCAAAGCCTCCTGTCAGCTGCTCAACCTGAGTGCAATAATAATGTCCACAAACAGTGTGAAATGGCCACCTGCCCTCTATCAGTCCATTAGCGTCTGCTGCTCTCTTAGACCTCAAAGTAATGAATCATTCCATCCATTATTCATAAAGCCCAGCTATTCCTAAACACCGTTTAGCTAAAATGCTCGTTTCTACACAACAAAACACCTATATTCATTCTTCATATTGTAGCTACTTGTAGGACAGCAGCAATAAAGTCATGAATGCTGCATGCGCTAAATTAGCCCAGGAACGTTAATGAAACTTTGAGGTATACATTCATCCAACTAAAGTCGTATGTCACTTTTCGTTACAATTTATAGGAAATTGATTGCAGCCATTTTTGCTTTTAATTGCATCCTAGGGATAATTGGCGAAAGCGATAACCTTATCGTAGTTAGACGTAAGCTGCAGAAACTGACATAAAGGGCGGGAAAGATTAAAGTGCACTTTTAAGCGACACCCCAGAGTGGGCTGATGTGCAACACATCACACATCCTCTCTGCTCTGGATGTAAGGTGCGGGGAGAGAAACCAGCGCCATCAGTCAGATCAGAAGTTAAATTAAAACAGTTAATAAGCTTTACCCCAGGAATGCTGCCTTATTCATAAATATATTCCTTAATGCATGGAACCGGCTATTTTTTTCACTGTGTAGTGAAAAGTTTTTTCACCTGCTTCCAGGACTGAGCTTGAAAGTCAATATGTAATACAGAGAAAAATGAAATAGTATAAAAATAAGATAAAAATAGCTGTTAGCTGAATTTCAATAGAGTTCAGTGCCTTGTATGTGCTATGTCTGGGTCAGCAGGTTAGGATACTGATCAGAAGTTCATTGGTTTGACTCCCAGGGCCGGCAGAATGGGTCTCACTGTCAAGCTCTTAACCCCAATTGCTGATTCTACTTTCTCAAAAAACAAAACCGCTTTTGCTGAAAGTGGCAGCTAAAACAATTTAAATGATAGTAACTTGGTTCAGGCAGGGAAGCGAAATCACATAATTTCACCATTTTTCTCTCTTTCTCTCTCTAGTAAAACAGATCACCAAAAACAGTCCTTCGGCGATGAGAGCTTACATCATGCTCACAAAAAAAAAACAAAAAGCGACGGGGTTTCACATTTAATTGGGAAGAGCTCTGTGGCAGTATGTCATTAATTTAGAGGACCCACACAGGCAGAACTGCAGATTAACTATTACCTTTGGTGGCAGAACCTGAGATACAGCATAGCTGATGCCACCAGCACTCGGTCTGACTCCATCAGCTACCAATAGATTCAAAGGATTCCAAAGCTTCATTGTCTTTTGCAAATACAATACAATGAAATACTTCTTTGTGCCCCGCCCTGTAGACTTAAACAACATGTAACAATAAAGAACAATAAATAGTAAATAACAGAATACTGCATAGTAACTTACATACAATTTACAATAACATACAAATAGGACAACAATGTGCTGAGGTTACAGTGGCCGTGGTTAATAAATGGTTGTGCTGACTGGGATTATAGTGTGAGTTATAAGTGGGTGTTTACCATGCTTCCTATAATATCAATATGGTGTTTCTGAGACCTGCAGTCCAGGTCCTGATGGACTTATAATGTCTTCAGCACCCTGTTTATAATGTATAAGCACAGCATTGTTCTGAAGGATGGACAACATTTTCGTCATTTTTTCTAAGGTCTGCAATATTAATGTCCAGGCATGCAAAGGAAAGGCGAGCAAGCCTAGTTATTTTTGTCTGTATCGGTCTCGAAATTGGGTAGCATCCATCCATCTTTCAGCGTCTTATCGAGGACGGGGTTGCAGGGTCCTGCTCAAAATAAAAGCGGGCCCTTCTGGGTCTCAGCGGCGTGGCGGCTCGGCTCGGAGAACCTCCACGCTGGGATTGGTGACTTGAGTGCTGCTTGTGAGGGTTTCCTTCAAGTCATCCACTCCCCTTCCACAGTCTGAGATGCTCTTAGGCGACTTGGTGTCTTTAAACTGTCCGTAGTATGTCTGAGGGGCTGCATTTGGGTACTACCCTGTCCTGCTGCCTAGGATAGACTTCAGCTCCCCCTACAACCCTTTACTTAATAGTACACAGAATGGGGGATGGAGACTAAACCCCCTGAATAAGCAAACATTTTCTTAATCACAAGCCAAAAATAGTCCTCAAACACACAAATGCAGATCTTGCGTGAGAGAGAACTTGTGCCCCTATGAGCTCCACTTGCCAGCTGGTTGCCTGACTCCACTTTGACTGTAGGTGGCGCTAAAGAGCAACTTGTTAAATGCTTTCCTTTCGGCTCTGATTGGCCAGCAAATGTCCTGTAACGGGAAGTGAGCTATAACATTTATTAGGGATGTTTTCCATGTTTCCTTCAGCTGAGTGACTTGTTTCCTGTGTTGGGGCCGCTAGACATGATCATTACATCAGGTGGGTTGCCTTACTCTGGCCCTTCTCTGTATGTGTCTTTTACAATAGGCCCATTCCTACAGATTTTTAAGATGTGTCCAGCTGTTAAAATCAGAATAATGTATTGTGATTTCCTGCTGTTTGGTCACCTGTAGAATAACCTGATTAAGTGCAAAGGAGAAGCTCATGTATAAGTACTGATATTTATACGGCTGTGTTTGTGTGTTTGGATTTTATGGGAGGCCTTACCCTGCTCTCTCAATAGATGTTATTCTTGTTCAAGAAAAAAAAGACGCAATTTAATATAGAATATATGCAAATAATTAGTAACATGATAACATAAAAGAATCTCTTCTGTTCTCCAGTAAGTCACCACTATCTTAATTAATTAATTTAATTAGTTAAAAAAGTCAATGAGGTATTGATTAGCCAAACATGGTATGCTAGTGGTTGAGTAATAATAATAAAGGTATTTAGATGGTTGTATCAAATACTGGGGTGACTTTAGGGGAGGGTTTGACAGAGACAGTTTTGCACCCACATGAAGATCATTTGTACATAATTTTCTATGACTGTCTAAGACTTTTGCACAAATGTGTGTTTGTCTGTTTGTGTGGGGAGAGGTTATGTATATGTTACATTGTGGGGACCCAACGTCCCCCAAATGTGATAAAAAAAACCTGTTAAGCACATGTTTACAACATATGTGTGCGTATGTGTGTGTGTGTGCGTGTATGTATGTATATATATATATACACACACACATGTATGATTCACATTCCCTTGTATATGAGTGTACGTAATACAGTCATGTACTCATATAATTTGCCAAAATAGAAATTCCTTAAAATGTAACATACCAGCATGATAATCTAACACCAGTAATGCTACATCTTATTTCAGCAGTGACATGTTTGGGGTTATGCTTCATGTCAGCAGTTTGTCTGGAATTTGAGCACGGTGTCAAGTCATTTTTATTTAAGTATCTGTCCAGCTTCTCAAGACATACGACTGTGTACATGTGTCATTGCGTATATAATGCATAACTTCACAGAGGAGCCGTGACATACAGTTAATTCACACATACATGTACACTCACTGGCTGGATGTGCAGTTAATTTGCACACACGTGTACACTCACCAGCTGCACATGCAATGTATTCACACGCGTGTGTACACTCACGGGCTGCACGTGCGGTTAATTCGCACACGCGTGAACACTCACTGGCTGCACTGCAAAAACTCAAAATCTTACCAAGTATATTTGTCTTATTTCTAGTCAAAATATCTCATCACACTTAAAATA
>JABFEA020000138.1:3814450-3839934 GCA_019775915.2 Cyphomyrus plagiostoma | reverse complement strand
TTTTCACTTAATACAAGATATTTTTGCTTGAAATAAGTTTTTTCCCCTTGTTTTTGGAGGGCCATTTTTTCCAGTGTGGATGTGCAGTTAATTTGCACACGCATGTACACTCATCGGCTGCACATGCAATGAATTTGCACCCGTGTGCGTATTAACCGCACGTGCAGCCAGTGAGTGTACACACGCGTGCAAATTCATTCAGTGTATACTCACTCGCTGCACGTGCGGTTAATTCACACACGCGTGTACACTCACCGGCTGAGCTCTGCACTTTCCGTTCCAATATAATGCTGCTCAATCTTCATCTTTGTTACGGTACTGAGCAGTAGGAAGGTTGTGGTCTCTGATCTGAATGCACTGGTTCTCGCTGGACTGGCACTGTGATTTTGACGTTTCATTTTATTTATTTAGAAGATGCTTTTATCTAAAGTGACACACACACTTTTTGTGTAAGGAGGATCCCTGGAGCAGTTGTTTTCAGGCTTTGCTGAAGGGCCCGACAGTGGAATCACTTTGCAAACTTTGAGATTTGGACCGTGGATATTTGAACATAAGCACAGCGTTCTAACCCACTGAGCCTCACATCCCCCCAATACAGAGCCACACATCGTCCCCAATACAGAGCCACACATACCCCCAACGCAGAGCCACATATCCCCCCCAACACAGAGCCACACATCCCCCCAACACAGAGCCAAACGTCCCCCCCAACACAGAGCACGCAAACGCTTCAGCCACATAGTACGCCTCCTGGAGCTGATAGTACAATGAAAGATGGTGATGACACTGACTGCGCCTTGTTCTACAGACAGCCCTCCAAACAGGGGCATATACTGGGGTAGGCCAACAGATCCACTGGCGTCAGCTGAAAGCTGATTGGCCCCTGGAGTGCCCCGCCCCTGTCACTCACCAATTCAAAACATATGATAAGGTTGGCCCCACTGCATGAATTATGGGTCCTCTTGTGCCCCCACCTAGATCCTGCCTCCAAAAGCTTCACCGCAAAACAACGTGTCTCTGGGAAAGCAGGCGATTTCTAAGGTTTTTCCAAATGCGTTTAATTACTTAATAATCAGTCCAGGCCCAATATCACTGCCGATTAAGATGCATCCCCCTACATCCGGAATTAATGAGCACGCATGTGGAGGGAAAATATCGCATATTTGAAATTATTACAAATAAAAGGATTTGCATTTTCATGAGAATTTAAAATCTCCCCCACCCCTACCCCCAAATATCATTTTTTAATCCCTAAAACTCACAGTGCTCCTCTTCCCCATCGAGTTATCGCTCCATTTTCATGGCTGGCTCGCCACTACCAAATAGGTTCAAAGAAGACACATCTGTTGGGATTTTCACCCTAAAAAAAATCGGCGGACAGATGGGAATGGATATTGATTTTGATTTTAAGCCTGTTCAGTGAACAGTACTGAATTCCAGATTGCCTTTCCCTTCTGTTCCATTGATAGCTCTGGCCGACAGTTCCTTCTTGTATAGATTGTGATGCTTGGAGATCCTGACGCTGGTGGGGAGATGTCCCTCAGTTATTTTGTACACGAGCACCTTTTTCCAGCAGAATCAACCTGATGGTACTGATTCCATAAGTCGAGCTGTACGGTAAGATTTCGCTTGAAAGAACATGTATAACGCAATATTAACTGTAATGTGAGTTTATTATGTCATAAGGTTTCCATCCATCCATATTCTGACTGTTGGACCAGTACAGGGTCGTGGGAGGGAACTGGACTGTAGCCCTTTACCTTCTTCGCTTTACATGTATCAAAGATTTAAAAACTCCAGCCATTTTGATGCGCCTAATTTTATTCAAAGGCATAGAGGGCCTGTAATCTTATATAAAAATGAGTGAAAGGCAAGGCTGGCCCTTCTCTGAGTCTTCACACTGGTGCTTTTCTTGAGTAAGGGTATTTTTGTATTGCTAGCTTAATCTCGTGACGATGTGAGTCTTCTGCCGGTGGTGCCAGGTATTGCTTTTCCTGTCTACCTGGATGAGTAATCATCTGTTTTTTTAATCCCTGTCCCCAGCCCAGTTGAGCCCCCACTTACAGGTAGGACCCTTGCATAGTCTGATGAGCAGGGATAAATACCCAATTAAAGGTTTCCCTTGAAATGCCAGGGACTTGCTGGAGAGCGTTTATAAACGTGGCTAAAAAGGGTTGCCAGACACAGACCTGCCACGTTAGTCTTTGGTTATTTTCCATTCTTGTCCAGATGTAATTGTCATGGTTACTTTACCACGGTTACACCGCAGTAAGAGTGATTATGGAGTTATATACACGCGGTATCTAAGAGGAAACAATTAATTGACTTTAATTATTTTCAGGCCTAGACTCATTTCATCCCAATCTGCGTATTAGTGCGTCCATTCT
This sequence comes from Cyphomyrus plagiostoma, assembly GCA_019775915.2. Classification (NCBI taxonomy): domain Eukaryota; kingdom Metazoa; phylum Chordata; class Actinopteri; order Osteoglossiformes; family Mormyridae; genus Cyphomyrus; species Cyphomyrus plagiostoma. The sequence goes on along the minus strand of JABFEA020000138.1, from coordinate 3,837,547 downwards.
TTCACACACTGCCTCTGAAGTTGAGTACATTATTATTTTTATTAAGGGTCCAAAGCACAAAGTGCTTATGGACCATTATTGTTTTTCTTAGGATTATTATTATAATATTTTTTTTTCTTTTGTTATTGTTGTTGTGTTGTTGCCCACTGAGGAATGCATTGTCTGATTAAAGTCTTTACAAAGTTTTCCTGCCCAATATATACATGGTAATAAGCCTTTTTCTTTCCAGTTTGACTATCAGTCCTTTCTTCTTCGTGAGTCAGTACAGTATCACATTTTTTTCGCTGTTGTATTGCTTTTATTATTTCAGATCTCTTAAAAGTAATTCCTCGCCAACCTGAGCCTCAACCGAGCCCCCGTATTAACATCCCTTCATGAAGGGACGCCACTTGGTATTTGCCAGGTTTCTATGGCGACCGTCTCTGACTCAACATGAGATGAAGGGAGGTGGCAAGACCCCCCGTGGGGCGGACTGGATCTCTGTCAGTACGGAGGCTATAGCGTGGATGTGACACAGCCAACATCATAGGCACCATCCCCCTTTTTCTAAAAAAAAAATACTGATGCACATATGTACCATGAATTTATACACCTGTCTGGTTTAAATCTGTGAATTAAATGTGCATATAACATTAGCGAACGTTAGAGTAATATTATTAGAACACTGTGGTGGTTAGATCATGATAGGATTTAATGAAAAGGCTAATCCCCTTTCAGCCCCTAGACCCTTCTGATCCAAGGCTCTCGTCTGTGAATCTGTAATTAGCAAGTCTGAGGTTCCGCTGTGTGCTGAGAGCGCTAACATCCACACGGCGCGTAAACAGCCTCTTCTTAATGAATATCCGAAATTAAACCATTTACGGAGAACGCCATTCTCGGGAGCATGAAGAGAATTGAACAGGCATATTTTCCCGGAACATATTAGTTCTGGAAGTTTCCTCTTGTGAAACAAAAGATTTATTTTGGCCTATTTAGACATGCAGTGTATATGTTGATAAAAATGTATTGATTTTTCATAACCGGCCAGGTTACAGCATCAGTCTATAATGGTGTTTTGTATATGTGATTATATAGATGAGTCTTCCGTAGTCTAATTGAAGAAGTATGTTTCCTGTTGAAGAGAGAGGCATTTATTATGGTTTAGCGTTAAGGCTGTATAATTAGTGTTATTTGTGTATGATTTGTATGGTGTTTGTCATTTTGGAGTTCATTAGCGCTGGGCAGGTGCGTACAGGACAGGCAGAGCCCCACAGCGCTGCATTCCACACACGAGCGTCTGGCATCCCATCCAGCCAGGATTGATGGTTGCCAGGCAGCCTCTGTGTCATTTAACACCTCCGATATGAAGTATGGCCCATTTAAAAGGGCCGGCTTGGTTTATGGTGTTCGTCCTGAGCTTGGCTGGATGACCTCTTTCTGCGTGCAGCTCCACCACATCTAACCCCCCTCAAACAACTGTCCCTTTGGATATCGGCCTCTTGGATATGTACATTATATTATAACAAAATCAAGCTGCCAACTCATTTTTTTCTAATTTATGTTTTACATAATTCAAAATTTTCTGGCTACCCTTGACTGTCTAATGCAGATAGAGCTAATTTTATAAAGAAAATAATCTGGAGAGCTACACGGGGGGTGGGGGGGGCAGTAACAGTTGTCAATCGGGGTGGGGGAGAAGCATCGTATATAGCTGACAGTAAAAACCCAGTTTCAGAGTGTTAAATTTCTCTCCAAACTTGCACAAAGAAGGTCAGTGACTGTACATTTTCCAAGTGACTCACCTTAATGGGATATGCAGGTCCTATAAGTAGATCTGCTTTGCTATGATTTGTCCAATGTTTTTATTCAAATTGACATACATTTGTAGTCACCCAATGATAAAAAAAACACTCTGCTGAGCCTGGGATTTTAACCAGCAACCTTCTGATCATAGACAGAGCATTGTAACCCACTGAGCTGCTCTTAGTAGTTTTTTGGCACTCTTTCTCTCTCTCTCTCACACACACACACCCAGTACTCTCATTTTTTAGGGGTTGTGGGGATTGTCCACACGTGTCTATGGTCATAACCCTAAACCAGACTATGACAACCAAATGTCCCCAGAATGTAATGTATACATAACCCCCCCGCCCCCCACACGCACACACACACAAACACACACACCAACACTGGATCACCTGTGACACTGTCTGTCATTCCTCTGCTGCATGGAAGGGAATCACACCTGAATGTAGGTGTGAGATTCCCTGTTCTCCCATTAGGACATCAAACTGGGAGACACCCATGGGAACATACAGCCCTGACAGGGAACCATCTGATTAGACTCCCCTCTGCAACTTTGTTGAAAAACTCCACCAACAATTTAAATTGCAAAGATTTTAAATGTAATTAGTACTTTTCATTTATTCGACTGATGCTTGTTGGGTGATTTATATTTGCCATTCCCAAAGAGAATATAGGTTTATATATTTTTTGTATATTATTTCTAGATTAAGTTCTCACTTAGTTTATTTTTTCTGTAAATATTTCAGGCAAATCACCCTGTTTGCAACTTAAATATCATTAAATCCTTCAATCAAAGCATTATACCAGAGACACACAGAATAATAATCCTAAATAACCAAATAAAAATTCAGACACATTTCTTGCCTTTTTGTATTTCGCATTATTAAATTCCAGAATAATATCAATTCTCTGCAAAAGGCGATGCTTAGATTGGCATTGATTGCTGTCACTTCATTTTGATTTGTTCATTTTTATTCTAGGTGTAACACTAGGTGTATCAGTTCAGCAGATAACACTGTGGCTTCACACCTCTGTTGCTGTGGGTTCCATTCCAGCTCCGTGTGTGTGAGTCTGCATCTTCTCCCTGGCATTTCAGTTTCTTCCCATATTCCAAAGATGCGTGGTTTAGGTGAACAAGTGTCTCTGAAATGTGCGTGTGTGCGTGTGCGTGGTGTGTGTGTGCCCTGCACTTCCCAGAAGCGGCCCTCGGATTTCCCTCACCCTTGTGGAAATTATGTGGCTGGATATTTCAAGGAAGCAAATAAGTTGTCTCTCTGTCTCATTTGCCTGTTTTTTTTCAACCTTTTTGCCTGTTGTGGAAAAAATGAAATCGGACGGAGCTGACAGTAGCCACCCCAACCCAACCATCACCTTTGCAAGGCTTCATTGTCATGCACAATGTGCTTTTAACTCTCCTTTCATTTGTTCTCGTCTTCGGATTTGAGGGCAGTTGCTTTCGGAATAGCATTTAGCATTTATGTAACCGTGCTGCATTAGATAACCCGTGTGATTTATTTTATTTATCGGAACATTGTTATTCTGTAGCCCTTGCGTCCGTTCACTATGGCCTAGCTGCCTGTTATCTTCTAAGCATTTGTTACAGCAATCACTTTGCGGGCAGCTGAAAAGCCTCCACTCAATTATTCTGTTGTGAGAGGTGCTGTACCGGCGGGAGAGGAGGGGGCAGGGGGGATAAAAAGAAAGGTGAAAAAAAAACTTTGATTCTGTGAAAACGATAAAACACAAAGGGTCCCGTTCATACGTGTCTCTCAAAGAGTGGAGGACAAACACAGAACCTAACAAGAGACAGCATTTCCAGGCAGGTACTTTCCAGGCATTTTTCTGATCATCTTCCTCCCTGTGCACTGAGGCTCAAAGAAAATAGCTGGGCACACCCTAATACTACCGCCCCCTACTGTGGGGCAAGGGAATGGCAGAAACCAAATGAAATTCAAATAAGCAATGTGTACTGCTACTGTTGATTTCACATAATTTTTGCCCATTTTGCAAATAGAATTACAATTTTGGCTTCTTCCTTTAGCTTTAGTGCTCATGAAGCGGAGTAGAAAGTAGTTCTGTAGCCCACAGGATGCAGATGCAAGAGCGATCCTTCTGGTAAAACCTTTTAGAAGTTAGCTGTGAAGTATCTAGCTGGCCGGTTTCATAACTCCCCAGGGGTCAGCCTCTTAGCGGTGCTGAGAAGGACATTTCCCACAATGCCTTGCGTAAGCTGTAAGTCACAGATCTGACACTGTCTGCATGAACTCTGCTGATAACTACTGGCTGTCAGCGTGAGTGGGTGATTTGGGATGATGGCACTTGTACATGGATATACAGCACGTAATCGCACGCTGATGCCAGCTGGCTTCCACCGCTCCCACAGAGCTGAAAATGAGGTCTAGCGTTGTACGCATACGCCTTAAGAACTCTCAAAATTGCTGCTACCATACTTTTTAAATGATATATATATACATTTTTTTAACTGAAAAAAATGTATATATATTTCAGTTTCTGCATCTCTGATTTATCAGTAACAGTAAACCAAGGGTACCCATGGTAAGCAGAATGTAATCAAAATGAAAATGACTTTTTGTTGAAAAATAATACAATTTATGTTGAAAAATATTTACATCGGTAAATGCGTATCTGATTTTAGCAGTACCAATTAAAGGAAACCGTTTAGCTTTTGGCCCCCATGACCCTGAATAGGACAAGCGGTCACCGAAAATGGATGAATGAATGTTTAGATTTAAATTTCTCTATTAGTGTGAGTACATAACTTTTTTAAGGTAACCGTTAAAACTGTTGTTTGATGCATTTTAGGGATATGAAGAAACAGTTTAATACATAGGCCTATTCAACAAGGCAATAAGCTTACGTTTGGTGTTTTTTATTATACACATCTGCCAGACTGGTGAATCTGCTTCACAGAGTACTGAATCATTTGGTGAGTACCAAGTGTGTAAAGCTAAAATAAAATACCGCTATGATAAATTGAAATTACACGTGTCATCGCGGTAACTGCATGCGCTCCGCTGCAGCCAAACTCTTTACAATGACCGGAGACGCGTGTTTTAAAAGTTCCTGCGCGTTATTTAGTTTACTGCGGGTCTAAAAACGAAATGCAGCGCTACATTTATGTCTGATTGAAATACGCCAGTCGTAATGCTGGGAATCATTTGGATGAAAACCGATCTGAAACCAGGCGGTGGGCGCCAAGCTTTAACCACGGGGCTTTCAGACTAATAAAGCGTCTTGCGCGGGAGACGCGCTTCCGAAGCGCGCAACATTGATGCGTCTTTATTATAAAGGTGTAAATTCCAGCGTAAGTAGGGAAGTAGGGGGCGGCTGCCCTCTTCTTCAAATAAAGTCGGAAAGTGAATTAGCAGAAGAGACAAAGGGGATTTTAAAAAATGTGTACAAATGCTCGTGGCACTTCCCACTAGTGTCTAAAGCGAATGTATGTCAGATCCATCGTAAGGAGAAATCGGTTTGGGATAATGTTATGGTTTGCAATGTTCACTGAGTAGGCGTAATGTGTTTTATTCGTTTCTTTTTTCTTTAAAGGGTGTACTTTTTGGGTGGTGGTGTGATACGCACCTTGTGACCTTAATCTGAATTTAAACTTTATTTTCTGACTACTAATGTTCTGCTCATTGTAAAAAAAAGGCATTTGAATAGACAGCATGAGAGTAGCTATTCAGTTTTAAATGGCATCTTTCAATACACCAGAGAAATACAGTTAGGCAAATAGGTTCCAGGAAACCAGATCGTTCCCGTTGCTGTTCTGGCTCATGATGATTATTGTCACTGGTGCCTTGTCTCCAATTATCTTCTATTCGGCAGGGCAGAAAGACCGGCTCTTTAGTTTGGCTTTTGAATATACTGCTGTGTAGCAGTTTTCCGTTAAAGAAGGACTTTAACTATGCCGTTTTCTGTTATGAAAGGGCAGACATGGTTAAAGCTGTGGGGACATGCAAACGGTGGTTAATTCACATGCAAAAGGCTACTGCATTCTATTTGAGTACTTTTGTGTATTATTGATGCATATTAATTTAAGGGGCTGCTGCACAAATGGGTAGGTATTATGCAAATTAAGTCATCATAAGTAATTTGCTTTAAGTAATTTGCTTTAACAGACGCGGCTGAGGCTTAGTGAGACAGAACGAGGACACCACAGGGCTGGGATTTGACCCAGTGGGGTCACGCTTTTCACAGATACCTGGACCGGGATCTCAGATATGACTTGACTAATGACAAATGTGTTTGTAATATGGAACCTACCCATCTGAAGTAACTATCACCTGGCAGCATACTATTGCAAATATGTCTACATAATGAGTTACAAATCTCATTATTTTTTGTTCAGCAGGCACTTTTATCCAAAATGACATACAACAGAGAAAGCAGGGTCAACCAGTTCCTGGACCAATTGGGTGTTAAGGACCCTGCTCAAGGGGCCAATGGTGACATCACTCTGCTGATCACAGGATTTGAACTGGCAACCTTCTGATCAGAGGCACTGAGTATTAACCTAAAGACTTTGAAAAGGAAAGCATTATGCCATATTCTTTCCGAACATGGTCACTGTCAGGTACTAATGTGAGATATGGAAAAAGTGTTAAATAACTCAACAGGAATAGCACATGTAAAATTGTTACTGAATAGTAGGACTTAGTTGTTAATGCTTGTGAAAACAGGTATCAGTACAGGTATCCTTTGAGATATGAGTCTTTGACTTGCTTGCCAATAAGTTGTTCTTATTTAAGGTACCAGTAATTATGTCCTTGACTTATGAAATTTCACCTTACCAGCCTGTTTCCAGGAATGCATAGGATTCTTATATAGGGGGATGCCTTTATGTGACTTGGATTCAGATCCAGTGACTTATGCTGGAATCCCAAATGTACATATCCATCCTCAACACTTGTGCAGACTTGAATAAGATCAATGTGAACAAGTAGATTCAGATATTTGTGTCAAAATGTCCCATGTGGTAAAACAGCAAGCTATACTTGCATCATCAAAAAGCAATCGTGAGCAGTCACTTTCACTAGCTGTGCATCGTCACCCATATAAGATGTTTCCACCTTTATTTTCTTCTTCTAGTCTCTGTCCTTCTCTGTCATATGCATTCAATTTGTGTTTTGTTCCCTTTGCATCTCTTGTCTTGTAGGCAAGTTTCAGTTGTAGATTGGATAGATCCTTTCAATTCTCGACCACTGGCCATGCCATGTGTTCATTGATATAGAACAGAAACCCTCATCCCATGTCTCTCTTTATATCTTTAGGGATCCTTTATAGTTTGATCGACACCACACAAATTTGTTCTGCGTTTGCGTGAAGATCACGTTTTTTTGGCTTCTCCCAGACGGTGCGCTTCGAACTTGTAAAACGCTGTGCTGATTTACAGTCTGACATGTTGGTTAGCCGATGTATGCTTTGGGTTTTTAAGGACGCCCCTGGGCACTTGCTGTGATATCTCGTTAGCATGGTTTGCTAATCGATGCGTTTTATCACCGGCGTCAGTGTAGCTGACCTTTGGCACTCACTGTGTGATGAGATGGGCCTTTTACCTGATCTGTAATCACCTGACGCCCTTATGATTTATACCGTAAACGCTTATCGCTGGGGAGACATTTCTATGGATAAATGCTGATTACTTGATGACTTTCCTCTAGGAACCCAATACATAATCAGCATTTATGGAATTTTGTTTTATGTTTATGGGATGTGGAAATAAGATCATGTGTATTTGCATGATGGATTTGCATGACACGTTTTATTTTCATTCAATTTATTAGTGAGATGAGAATTGTAAGCGTGCATCTGTTTTACAATCGCTTCACTCCATTTTTCCTCTGCTAGTCTACATTTTTTATCCACTATATGTGGTAAACTGTTTGATAATAATGTAGTGTTGCTATTGTAGCGGAATAAACCATTCCCTTGAATGTATTTCCTGGTATATGTAAGTAGCACACCCCTGCTAAAAAGTGCTGGTTACCACGACGCCCCACTGCCTTAGCTACCTCCCGGAATCTTCTGGAAGCTCCTTCCCTGAGACTGACACAGACCCCTGTGAGCCTCCGCCTCAAAGAGCTCTCTTTTCTTTCTCTGACTTTTATGTAAGTCTGACTGCAGACGGACCCCCGACCAGGTCTGCCAGCCTCCCGCCACCGCACTCCTGCGTCGATGCTTCCCGTGTGTGCTGTGGCAGCATGTCGGGTGAGTGACAGGAATGCAGTACCAGCTGTGTGACTCCAGATCACTAAGAAGTATACCGTGACACAGCTTGGCCAGGTTTCACCTTGTAAGAAGATGCCCTGATACTTCATGCATCATATCCGAAGCTGTGTATGGCTCAGTGGGTTAGGCTGCTGTGTCTCTACTTTGAAGGTTGCTAGTTTGAATCCCATGCTTAGCCACATAGTCATCTTCATTGGCATGCATATGTAATAAATTCCTAAGTGCTTGTACAAATGGCTAATACTATTTAGTCTTCCGCTATAGCGATTAACAATTTCAATCATGATGCTAATAATAATCATTTATTTTGATTATTACATTTAGTACCCCATGACCCCTGGCTAGAAGATGGATGGATGGATTATGTTCAATATTGAATAAGAAGTCCCAGACATAAAATGGAAATCATAATCATATCATTATGTTTACAGACGCTCCTCTACTTACGAATGAGATACGTTGCGAACGGCCGTTCATAATTTAAAATGTTCATAAGTCTTTATTCAACATCATTTTAAGAGTATACGCAAGTACAAATTTGTCTTGATGGGCCGAATGATGGGCCGTAAATTTCTTATGTTCTTATGTTCAAAGAGCTAGGATGCTGGGAGTAAGCACGCTACGCTGCTGCGTGGTGGGAGTAGTGACTAGAAGTCGTACTAGGTGGAATTGGCGCGCAGGAAAAAAAATTGTTGTTGCGGACAAGAAACGGGAGCCCAAGAAACATAATTTGGACTTCCAGTCCTCTATATATATATATATATATATATATATATACACACACACACACACACACACACACACACACACACACGCGCCAGATTACTGTTTCTGACAGAGATCATCCCCTAACTAAAGGCAGTGGTCAATTACATTTGAATTTTATTCTAATCAGAAGCAGCTTTCCTTGGATAAGAAGCAGGGCTCCCATATGTTTTATCAATTCCAGGCCTGGATTACTGATATATTCTTAGAAATGACAGCAAAAGGGCTATAAGGTAGATAAAGTATGTATAATGGGTGGATTTGCATTCAGTGTGGCCTTTTTGGAATATTAAAATGCATAAAAATATGCGCTGCTGTTTTGGAATGTAGAAGAGTAATCCATCCATTCTGACGTTTTCCAAACCATTTACACAGGATAGGATTGTAGTACCTGTAGGGTCACCTATTACAGAAGCTGTTTACCTTTCGATGATTAAAGCTTCGGCAAACTACCATTTGATGCTTTTCCACATCTCGTTGATTGAGTGATAATGTATGTTTGGGATTATAACGCTGCCACTTTTTAATAACATCGCCGCCCAATCAGAAGATGCTTTGAAGATCAAGCAAAAAAAAAACAGTGGGAGTACGGGATTCATAGAATGAACCCCTTCCTGGCATGTCTGTAAGGGACACTGAATTATGACGATCCAGCTACCTTGCAGTACTTCAACTGACCTCAAGGTGGCAGTGAGTGGGGATTATGGGGGGGGGGGTGGCAGAAAAACTGGAAATCTTCTTTTCACTGCATGGCATTCTGAGAGTGCGTAGGAATGACACTATCCTTTTAAAATGTACGGTTATGGTCTCAAAATATGTCTACCACTGTTTTGTAAATTAATGTATTTCGCATTTATGTTGAGGCTCATTATGCTACCCAGGGGTGCGTCCAGGTGTTCATTACTGTATAAGAGAATTTTCCCTGATGCAAGCATTGTTTAGACAGTATTATTATATTAATATATTGTTCAACTAGCAGGTGAAGTATTGGCACTGTGGCAATTCTTTAAATGGGCCTTTTAAAAGTAAGTAAATAAAATAATGAAACACAATTACCCTGGCCTGTATCGCAGGCAACATGTTCCTTGACTGTTCATTTTCTTCTGCTTTCATCACTGACCTTTTGAACATTGGGTTAATTGAAGTACATTTATTCTGTAGCTGTAAAAGGAGTACAGCTATGAGGAGGGTGTATTTTCCTAATGTGATACGCTGTCTCTCCTTAAAGGCCGTTTCCCTTAATGTCCTCTGACGCCACAGAAGCTGGCGCTCGGGATGATGAGTTTGCTGTGTTTTTCTTCCTTCCACTCATAGCCAAGCTCTATAAAAGCCTGCGTACCCTCACATTTACACAGAAGCAAGCAGCCTTTCTAAATAAGCGTAAATGTCTCCGTCTCCGAGCGAGCCAACGTGGTAGATCCCGTCCTCTGTCCTGACCCTGAGCTTCGGTTCACGTCGTCACTTACAGACACTTATCCCCCGACGAACAACCAAAGGACACTTCTGAGGAACTTGTGATGTGCATTGGAGTGGGGGGAGGGGTGGAAAATGAATTCCTAAGGTTCCTGCTCAAGGAGCAGTTCACATACATTGACAATTGACATTTAACAACAAATAACAGTAGTAACATTTTACTCGAGGGGGCACATGCAATGCATTAATTAACCAGTAACTAAGTGGTAGTTATGTACTGATCCCATATTCATTCATCAGTAATCAATCTTGTGTTGGTCTTGTGTTAATTCATGTAGCACCTTGGTCCAAGAAAAACGCTGTTTCATTTTTAACTGTGTACTGTACTCAGTGTATGTTTACTGTGTATGTTTAAAAATGACATTAAAGGCCTACTTGACTTGATGTATTTCATGCTGGAATTACATTAGTCCATGATTTGTACTTCAGTACAAACTGAACTACAAAGTTATTCATGCCCCCATAAGTGTTACCATAATAAAGAGTTTACTGTTTAGCACTGACTCCTCCCTGTGTCCACACTGCTCCCATTCCTTGTATATTTTACCGAAAGATTAAAATCAGGTTTAAGTCATTCTGATCTGAGATCTGGATCCATTCCCTCCCCCTCAACCCCTCTGGAGTACTCCCTGAAGTACTCCCTGAAGTACACTGAGTGTACAGTGAGTACACTGAAGCTGGGGCCCATTCAATGTACAGCAGTCGATTTGACACCTGCTTGTTTCGCTGGCACTAGGACACACGTCTCTGCTATCAGCTGTTGCAGGTTACATGTCTTTCAAAGACAGACAGCAGGTCTTTTCTCTCAGTGTAGTTTTTGATTAGACTGCCAGTTTTTCCTCTTATAATCGTAATTGGGCATCACAGCAAATCTGGTGTGTTTGGCAGTCTGACTACGCATCAACTCTATATGAGGACGTGCGGGTAGATGCTTCCATTTATAGCAGGTCAGGTAATCACTGATCTTACAGCTAAACTCATCATTCTGCTGGAAATATTTACACTAGTGGCCAAAATGGCACAAACCACCTAGAATTTTTGGCATTACGCTTTAAAAATTATTACACAAATATTCGCGGTAATGTTTATAAACAATCAAATATCATACACTGAATGATTAAAAAGGTAACTGGAGTAACTGGAATAAAGTTCTGCAATCTCTAAAAATCTGAAGTATATCCACAGTTTTGGCCACTAGTGTAGACCACCGTAAGGAGGTCGATAAAGCAGAGCAAATACATCTCCTGTTTGTGTGATTGCGGCAGAAAGCACCAGAATCACAGAACCTGCAAGTCTGTTCGTACGAGCCGTTAATATCAAGCAGGGAAAAAAATCTCCAGTACAAAGAACCTGAGTACTCTACTTTTGCTGGGGGGGGTGAGGGGTGGCAAGTTGAAGTGGGGATGTCAGCACAAGGTCTTTTTAGTGTACTCGGAGAAGGGTGGGGGCTCCAGTGCTTTAACCCTGTCTCCCTGACCATCTGGGAAGCTGTCAAACTGGGTGTAATTAAAGGTTATGACAGCAAGGCACCCAGCAGGGGGGATTCCCGGCTGCAGCACCCTGTGCTAACGCAGCCTGACATCCGTTCAGAACAATAAAAGCCGGGCCTTTCCTTAGGAAACGTGTGCCAGCACCGCTCCGAGTCCAGCCATTCGTCGCCAGTGCTAGGATGAGCACAAAGCTAACCAGGATGGACTCATGTAGCTTAAAATTTGCTAATTCCCCTCCATGAGATTTAATGGCATGTGAACAGGCAACATCCTTGGGCTATCCACATAGGTCACTCCTGAAAAACACGGGCTGCTGCTGCCAGTGTTTGATATCTTGTTTTCCAGGGCCCCGTGTGCCAAAGTTTGTCGGTTATCTTTCGTCATAGCGGCTCAGCTTTGTCAAGTGGCTAGCCCACGCAGTATGCCTCGTCCATGGATGGTTTCCCGATTTGGCCTTTTGGAAGAATGTTTTTTTTTTTTTGTTTCTTCCCAGCAAATGACAGGATTTACTTAATTTGCATATCAACAAAGGTTTATTAGCAGTAGTATTACATCCTGGTATTATAGATATTAAGCTGTCAGATACTTTCCTATGGCAAAATAGCATTTAAGCCTTTATCATGAATATGTATGAACATTTATTTATTTGGCATAGGTACTATGTTGTCGGTTATGTTTGAGCTATGTTTTTATGTATGATTTTTTCATTGGTATCAAGTGAGGCAGAAAATAGATAATGCCAAGAGGACTCAAGTCCAGGTGAATCATTATAGTGACAAACAGCCGAAAGAGACCCTGAGACATTTTTCGTATTCAGAGCTTGCTGTCCGGACAAACAGATTTGTAGTGAAGGTCTCAGGATAACAACACAACAACAAACATGGCCGCTGCGGAAATACCCCGGTACCCCCCACCCTTCGTGGGGCAACCCGCTGTCCGGCATCCCGAAGCTAAATTTCAAACGTACACGAATAATTATTATGACGGTATAAACCTGTTCCAGAAAGTTCCCCGTCCAGAAAGTGTTGGTAATTAATCTCAGCTGTATATGTTGTCCGCGTCTCCTAAGAAAGGAAAAAAAACAAACTGGCAGGAATTCTGACAGCATGCAGCATTAAGGTAAGTGGAGCGCACCTCTTTAGCGTTACGAACTTATAAGTAAACTGTTGAGATACAGCAAATTAAAGCGAATTTCAGGCGCGACTCTGCTAGCGGTTACCGTCGGGGCGGGGGCGAGCTGCCAAGTCTGGATTATACCGTTACTGCTGGCCCTGCAGGACCACGGGGCCTAGTGGCGCATGCATTTGCCAGGAATCACAGTTGGCTTGGAAGGAATTTTAGCACCTCCCTTGAAACACTTTTTAAATCTGTCATGTAAAAAACCAAGTGCCCTGAATACTCCCCAGCCCCCGACCCCTCCGGCCGGTTCACGAGGGTGCTGTACGTGAGCCCCGTTTCCACCTCTAACGACCTTCGGCTGCCCGGGTGCTGATGGTTTAATCAGCTGGCTTGCGAGCGCCTTTCCGAGACAGCTGGATCAATTCCAGCGCACATATCCTGCCGTAAACGTCTGCTCTCACAGGTGTTCGAAACGTTAACAAGCTCATTATTTTATTTTAAACTAAAGATTAACTATTATAAATCTGATTACGGATATACCGATTAATTCATAAAACATCGCAACCTGGGTGAATATATATTATTTATAATTGGCGGCTCTTTAATACTTAAAGCTGATAACTAAATAGCACGTTAGGTTGTGTTCGCTGTCCTGAGTTGCAGGCAGCCAGCGTCGGTGTAGACAGCTGGTTGAGCGTGTTCCTGAAGCTCACCGCGCCGGTGCCGAGCAGGGCGTAGCTCGGTCACAGCAAAAGAAAAACATTTTTATGCAAATATGAAACCTTTCCGTCAAATGAAAGTCATTTATGCCTGTCAGGCACTTCATTACACATTCCTAAATTAACAAAATTCTTGCTTTTCATCACTATTTAGGAATGAAAGGGGTTTTCAGCGCAAACCTGAATGGCAATGTTAAAACTGCCGCCAAAGGCGGAAGGGGCAATATAATTACTATTGTATTAAAGGTCCAGCAATTTAACAAATAGCTAATAATCAGTCTAAAGTAATCCCAAGGACTGGTTTATGAGCACCAATTGTAAATGCCATTTTAGGTGCAGGCCGGTCTTCACTGACGTGAGTATTCTGTTCCACAAACCCTTACATAAGTCAAATTTTTATCTACATCAGGTTAACCTTCCCACACCAATCAAGTGATGTTGTAGCAAAAAACACATAAAAATGCTAAAAATACATACTAAAGAACACATATGATGAAAGAAGTGTTCATTTGCGTACAGGTGTATGTTGACTTTTTGCGTTAAGGTAACACTAGAATTGCCTGAATGTGCATTTCGATGGCCTGAATTTTTTTTGGGGGGGGGGGGGGTTATGATTTAGAGTGTTAGAGTGCACCCCACAAATGTATGGCTCACATCCATACGGCAAAGCACTGTCACAGAGCATGTTCATCATTCTGGTCACATATCTGGTTTAGTGGCAGCACCGGAGCGAAGTGTTGATAGTTAACAGGCTGCTCTATGATCAGAAGCATGGGGAATAGATGATAAGGGTGAACTATGACATGTGGATCAGAAACGAAAGAAGGCAATGCACCCGACTTGTGTTATTCCTGGTTCTCTCACACTCTGACTTTCTCTAGTTGGCTGTGATACCTTCAGAGCAGGACAAAAACACGCTTTTTAGAGCGAGCTGTTGTTGACCATAACCTACATTAATGGCCAAAACTGGGGAAACACAGTATTTTTGGCATTCCGCTTTAGAAATTACTACATGAATATTGGCAATAATGCTTATAAACAATCAAAAATGTTACCAGTATCATAGAATGGGTGATTAAATAAGTAACTGGAATAAAGTTCTGCAATCTTGGCCACTAGTGTAAGCTTAGGTTTTGATAATGGATGGATGAATATTGCTGTGTTGCTAAAGCAAAAAGCACCTGACATCACTGTACAGCCATTCCATAGTCATTGCCATGACCTCCTCAGCAGTGCGGGCAAAGAGAATTACCCACTGTGCTCTTAGTCAATGTGTAAGTGCTGGACTTTTTACATGGTGACCTTATTTTTCAGCGTAGGGATTTCTATTCGTAAGTACAGTAGGCTTTAAAAAGGTCAAAGCACACAAACATTCACCTACGTAACCATCCACTTTTATCCAAGAACTCTCACCAAGAACAGATACTCTCTTGCTTTGGGTTCCATAGTTCTAATTCCAGTTTGTTTACTTTCCTTCGTTTTGTTCAGATTGAGCTTCCAGTATCTACTAAGGTCCTTGGCTGAAAAACTGAACTCATCATATAGATCCATCTCTTAAGCAGAAAGGGTCCCGCATTGAATCCCCAATTGACTAGCTGCCATGTGTTATTGATTGCTCCCCCTCCTTGCAACCTCCTCTTGGGTTATAGCCACACGCCAGCATAAACAGGCCTTTACATGCTGCTACAGCTGGTGGCCCCAAGCTCTGCAGCTCTCCAGGCGAGAGCGGAGATCGTCTGCACTCAGGATGAAGGGATGGAAAGGAGGAGAGCTCTCTGGTTTTAGAGCTTGTGTATTTTTATGAATAACACGCTCTGGGTGCGGTTAGCTATAAATATATCATGCCTGTAAGCACAGGCAGGGCAAAGTTAAAACCAGGAGGTTAAAAAGTTGTTTCAAAAATATATAGACTCATATTGCTTCCAGTTTTAGTACCGCTGAGACGTTTATAGAACAGAATTGCTAGCTGATGCAAGACTATGTCAGGAAAATGTGAAATATTCCCATCCCAGTCAACAAAGTCAGATTTTGGTCTCCTCCACCTTGTTGCTGTACTTGAATTCTCCTTCAGGTCTAAAACAATTTAATGAGGCAAATATCAGGAAGCTTCTCCGCTCATTCGTCTCTGATGAATTTGCAACAGCTGATACATCCTCAGATTGGCAGGCCGCTCATAAACCAGGCCGCTGTTTATTACAGAAGGGCTTTCGATGCTGAAGATCTGTGACGCCTAACTCATGGAACGTGACAGCGCTCAGATAATCAAGGCCTTTTGTCGGGGGTGTGTCTGCGTGTGTTATTTCAGAGTAAGGAGAGGGGGGTGCGTGTCTCGTTCAATTGTCACTGTCTGGTAGGTTCAAATTTAGGAAGAATCACTGATTCACCCAAATAAACCCCCAGCTTTAGGGTAGAAGAGTATATACACCTAACCCTGGAAAATCGACATTGGCTGAGGAAATAAATTGTGTAATGTTATGAGTGGCCATTTGGAGATGATTCATGGTTGATTTTGAAATTGTGTTTTTGTGGTCTGGCTTATTTGTAGAGCCTCTTTGGAGCGACTTGGATCTTTGCCGTGGATAACTTGCCAGAAATGGGAGGCCAACAGAGGTAAGCGGGTGACAGCCAGTTACTCAACTGAAGCAACACTTTAAAATCACTTCTCTCACATCTCTGTAGGAGGTATTGCAACAAACCGTGCAAAAGGGGTCCTGAACGTCAACCGTCAAACTTTTTTTTCCTGTAATTTGTAGCTTCAGAGGAATCTCTTATGTGCCCAATCATCAAATCGGTGATTCTGTTCCATCAACCAAGGAAACCCATAGGAATACTTAGAGGTTGCTAATGTCTGATGCGCTCAAATTTGGACTCAAGCGTGGGCTGAATAAAATAAATTTAAATAAGTTGCCCTTACTACAAAGAAAAACCCAAAAGCTGAATCCACCCAGTGTCAGAATGAAATAAGAATCATGGCAGATTAGTGGGGAGACTACATTTTTATCAAAAAAAGTATTTGTAATAGTATTAGTAGCCAGAGAACAGTATATGTTTGTGTGACAAGAACTGCATGTTCTGAATTCACACTCTAACTTCAGGCGAGTTTAAAAAAAGCCAGGAGACACCCACCCCTAACCCACACCTAGCGCTCAGTCACGAAAACCATGCTTTGACCGGCAGGAAGCGAGAGTCATTTCTGCTGTGCCTGGCCGCTCCTGTGCTAACGTGCCCACGTGTCTGTCTGTGGTGTAGCCTTTTGCGGCCACCACTGCGGGTGAAGCTCTCCTCTGTGTCCTATGACCCACGGACTGGCAGACACCAAGAGGTGCGAAGAGGTAGGGTGCAGAGAGCCTGGTGACCTCACGCCCTGAAAAGGTTAGTACCTTCCCACAGACACTTGGCTGGGCCTTCACCATCATGCCAGCGTGCTGAGAGCTTGTGGCCCTGGTGTCCATTTTAGATGCGACTGACAAGTAAAGGTCAATGAAAATCAAGTCATTGATTCAACCATTGTGCAGCAACCCCAGAGCTGGGGGTTACAGGCCTACGGACATGTGACTGTTCTGTCGAGGCTGGAGATCAAACCATCGACCTTCCAATCATGGGCACGGAGATTACCCCGCTGAGCCACTGACCGCCTGTTAAATGTCTGTCATAGAGTCAGCTAGGCATAAGATGACCTTCCAGTGAATTCCCAGGTACAAGTGTATGTAGTACCGGAGGAAGAGCTACACACCATCTTCCAAACAAAGCAAGAATCTGTCCATCCCTGCCAACCTATTACATGTCATACACACGGGCAATTTGGCAACGCCCATGATAACATGTGGCAGATATGCCAATTTCACACACAGAGAGCCGGGTCAGAGCCCTGATGTCAGAGATAACAGGCCACAGTACTAACCACTGTACCACCATGGCCCACATAAGCTGTTGTATGCTTTACTGTCGGTCCAGTACTGTGAAGTGCCTCCGCATCATGTTCTGAAAACTGTGTGTGTGTGTGTGTGTGTGTGTGTGTGTGTGTGTGTGTGGGGGGGGGGGTGTTTCATTTCATCCAACAGCACCCCCCCCAACCCAGATATTTAAACCTGGAGACACAGTGAGGCTACACCCTAAGATGCTGAGGGTTCGGGAATAAAGGGTTTGGGGGTGTCAGTCTAATCTGATACTGGCTTTACACACCGGAGTACAAAGTGCTGTGCATGGCCTGACCGACGTGTGACATGTGCAGCTCTAATTCCAGCAGCTCCATCCTTGTCTATATTTAAGTGGGCGGCGCCTCTTGTCTAGGATAATGAGCCGGTATGGTCACGAGAGGAGGCCGCAGCGATTCTGAAAAGGGCTAATTACTGTCGCGCGTCTGGCAGTTGGCTTTAGTGATAGATGGTGTTGAAATTGCCTGTATACACAAGGAGCTGACCAGGAGAGGGCAGTAGCCAGGGGGAATATGGAAAAGTGGATGTTTGGTTTTAGGGTAACATTAGGCTGAAAGGGGGATGTGAGGAGGATTGGTCTGAGCTGGAAGATGACAGGCAATGGTGAATTTATGACTCTTTTCACGTTTTTTCCCCCCAGCACACACACCCGATTTTCAGGCTTCGGTAACTCCTGGAGATGGCTGTAACAAGTGGCCAAGGAAATAGGTGTCCAAGTAGTTAGGGAGCGTAATAAGGGCCTGATGAATCCTATCCTGCATCATCCCCAGCAGATGGATGGATCTACAAATGGTGACAACACAATGGGGCCCTTCAGGAGTAGGTTCTTGGTGTAAAAAGATTCTGGGTGGTTCCATAATGATGTGTGCGCTCCCCCCACCCCCCACCCCAGTTCCATGAATGCATCCGCATCCCACTGAGTGGCGTCCTTTTGTGCAGGATCCGGATAACTCTTCAGTCGTGGGGCTCGTGTGTTCGCAGAGTCATTTGAGGGTCACAAAAATCAAATTATCCGTCTGTCGCGGCCTCTCAGCTTCTCAGGACCTCAAAGTGACAGTGTTCATCCCGCTGTCCATGCAGGCACATTCATCAGCGGATTACGGCTCCATAAAACCGCCGTAGAGAGTCACTGAAAGAAAGAATATTTGCCCAAGCCTTTCATGGCTTCTTGTCCTTCCACACCAGCAGCTCTGACTCCTTGTTGAGACTCCAGGAAGCCCACTGATACATCGGCTAATAAGGGACAGATAACGCTCGCCTTAAAACACGGCTCGCTTGACAATCCAGGATGTATCTACTTCAGCTTTGTTTACATAAACTTACTCATTTTTGGATTATGTATAAATGCTATTGTGGTCTGGCAGAAGCTTTCACAAAAGCTTTCAACATAAGATATGACAAGATGGTATGACCTTTATTCCACATAATGCAAAACAAGACAAAATGTAAAGATGGAACACAGTGCCGATATTTTTCAAAACTTATGTAAACAGAACATCTTGAAAATTGAAAATTAATAAGTAAACAAAATTAACTTATTGTATGATGCGCAAATGACAAATTTGAAGTTTGAAATGTAAAGAAACTAGATTAGCAAAATAAATATTCTATTACTAGGTTCTGCCACAGGGTTCGGCTTACATCCTCTTAACTTATGACCCCTGTGTTTTAATATATCTCCTTAAATTAATGATGCATCACATTAATGATGATTACAACGAACACCCATACATTTCACTCTGCTTTGGAGGCGGGATGTGAAAGGAACGGCATCAGGTCTCCGTAGATGCTTGAGCTGTTTTAGGGGGCTTCACCTTCTGCACAAGTTACAGGAGAAACATCCTGTAAGCGCACAAACCAGGAAGTCGGTGCATTTTCCCTGAATGCAGGGGAGGGGAATGAGTCTACTCACCCTGAAACTGACACAGGATGCACTAATGAGGCTCGGCGGTAGCCCAGCGCAGGAACCAGACGCCGGAGAGTAATGGAAAGGGGCAGGAGGTCACGGGTTCAAGAGCAGGAGAGCACGATGCTCAGCACTCCAATGAGGCATCCTACTTACTGCCTATACTGCTTCACGGACATATTTAGGCAAGTTATAAGGTGGACAGACAGACAGACTGATTGATTGATTGATTAGATGATACTTTATTATTTCAGAAGGGAATTGGAGGTTCAGAGTAGCACAACACACATATAGATAGTTAAAAATAAAAAGATTTTAAAAATAACTGAAAATAAACCCAGTACGTTATACCTATAAAGACTTTGTATCAGTGTTTGCTAATTCAGCAACGCTTCAAAAACTAAGCACCTATAATGTACAGAGTTTGATGAGTGACTATGTTTTGTCCCAAAGGAAAACAAAATATTTATTTCCATCGTGAAAAATAAGCATCCGGGAATACAGTTAAGCCATTGTTACTGTTTATTTGTGTCCCACCCCCCTCCATCACCCCAATCCCAAGTATAGGGGATATAAAAAGAAAATGGGACTCCTGGATGCAAGAAGTAAATAATTTTTTACAAATATGCAAATATGCGTACAGGCATTTCAAATCCCATAGAAATTTGTCCTGTATATTTGGAGGCTATAAGAAAAAGTCTGTGCTGTGGTGTTAGGGAACCAGCATCAAAACACATACCGTACAGAGTAAACATTGCATATTTCACTGTTTGGCTGAATAAATATTGAATAGAATGAATTTGTGTCACCAGATTGTAAGTGACAGGCACGTGGCAGGCTAGGGGAAGTGGAGACTTTCACTAAGACAGGCAAAAGGGCATCGCTAGGCCACCTGGTTACACGGCGTGCACTCACAGAAAGGCCGGAACTTTCTAGGTGAGTAGGACTGTGATAGTACCCCGACGGTGAATAAAATATAATTCATGTATCATAACTGTCTCTGCTTTAATGTGATTGACAGTATAGGTACATTACTCGCTGGGAAGATAGACAGTTTTATTTGATTACTTCTAAATTTAGCCATATACTGGGAAAAAAATGTAATTTAACGGTTGTTCTGTGCATGACCAATCATTAATGAGAGACTTGTAAAATACCTGAATCTCGTTTTATTCATTGGGGATTTTTTGCGTGGATTTCAGTATATTACTAAAGTACTGAATTTTAAAGTGAAAGCTATAAGGAATTTTAAAAAAGTGATGTTTCGCCAAAATGAAAATAGACTGTCATGGAGCTACATATTATTTCTCACGTTAAGTAGCTTGAATCATTATGAGTTAAAACATTAAATGATACATAAATAATATATCTAGTGGTGTTAATCTATGCTGTTTTGAATTTTGATTATATTCATGGTAATTTTTTTTCAGTTATTGCTGATCTAATTTAATTTTGAAAACGAGGCCACCTTCTGTATATTTTGCAAGACTACACTAATCAGCTCTTTTCCCCTCACCAGTCATGCTGACCTGCCTTCAGGTTCAGCCGGTACTAATAGCCCATCGGAAGCAGACCGCTTACTGCGATTAACGAAGTGTCGTCCGCGTGTGGTCCTGGAGATAAGGCAGGCCTTCAGGAAAGCTAGGGATGTTACACCTGACCGGACCTCAGCCTCGGGGGGCGGGGGTGGGGGCATTCAAACTTCAACAGTCAAAAATGCAACGATGGCATCACCTCAAAGGTCTCTAGCCCATATCACAGCTTGACTTGTGAGATCTGGTGGTGACAGTAAGACCCCTCCTAGACACGTAGACAGTGTTTCCCAGCCAATCAGGAACACCGAATACCTGATACGGGTGCGCTGGGAGCCGAGAGGAAGTAAAAACATGGACCGTCTAGGGATCCTCAAGGACTGGGTTTGGGCTGGGAAAACTGACATAGACACGTCGGCCATGATGCCCGTACTTCCAGCCCGAGCCGACGGGGTCCACATTTCAATTAGCAGCAGACTAAATTCACGATGTAGATGTTGAGCATCGTATGAGAAGAGCCGAAAGGCCCCACAACAACCTACGTCTGACTGGATAACCGGTTTCTACAAGCAGATGGTGCATTCCTTTGGGGTAATACCATCCAGGTAGATTTCATATACAGTATAAAGACCTTTCATTCTCAAGAAGATCATGCGAGGACATCACTATTGTAATTTAAAGTTCTTCAGTATAATACCAGACCAAAAATTCAGCTAGATGCCCGGCAAACACAATGAGTAATACACTGATCTGGAACTAATGTCTAATTTAGCATGTCTGTTATTTAATGTACTCACATGAGTTCACAAGTAAATTCCAAGGTTAGGAACAATTGTTTAGATTGTCATGTATCATTGTCTGTCTTGCTGTCCTTGAACACAGAACTGGTGAACTATAGAACACATGCATGACTGTACGTGTCAATCCTGTCCAGATGATTATATTTCTGTGTGAAGTACATATAATTTCTGTATCGCAAGCTATGTATGCTAATTTCTCCTTAGTTAGATATCTAATTGCATGCGTTATTCTCTTCTGCCTCTAATAAATGCAGTTGATCATTAAGTGCCATTTACACTTATTTATCCTTGAAACACCGGCGTTTGCAGTCACAGATTTTATGTTAATATGACAGTAGCATGTTGACAGTGGCGGACGCCACATCTCAGCGTTACGACATCAAATGGGCAATAAACACTGAGTCACCACCCTCAGCCTGTAATGTTCCTGACGTGGAGGCCAGGAAAAGTGGAGAAAATTAGTAGAGCGCGTGAATGACGGATGGATCTGGGCTTGTTCAAACTCATCCTCCTCAAACGCCACGCACCCTGAGCCCGGCCTCCCACCAAGCGTGTCAGACGCTGGCAGAGCTGTGGTCCTGATATCAGGCGACCCCCCATGCTCATGAGGGAACTGCTCAAACGCAAACATGTTTTTTTTTTATCACCATGGCAACCAGGATGAATGCAGAACAATAAAACCACTGAACTTCAGGCACCCCCTTTTCTGTTTTTTAGCAAGCTAGCTGATTGGTAAAAATATACTTTGAACCGTCTCCTGCCAGGTCAGCATTTTTTTTTTTTTTTTTTTTTAATGTATCCCTTGCCTGTATCTCAGTTCACGGGCCAGATTTTGCAGACGCCCAGTGTAAATATGTCAGGCCGCAGTTTGCTGCCCGTACATCAGCCGTGCTGTGTGGGAGTCACAATATGGCACATACTACATTTACGGCGCGGGCAGACAGGGAGACGGCCACGGCGCGCGTCTGTCTGCTTTTCGTCGCACGTCGCCCTGATAAAGGCACGCTTCGACGCCATGTGTTCATTCCTGAAAGCTGCCCCCCCTCCCCGTCTGCCAGCCGCCTAGGCAACGACATAAAGCAGTGAGCTGCGAACTCAGTCACTCCTGAAGAAGAGCCGTCTTATCGTATCGCAACCAGCTATTACCGGACGTAACGGGTAGCAACAGATGCGGCCGAATAACTTGAACCAATACTGGAATTCGAGGCATGGGGAGGGGTGGGGGGGTGGGGGGGGGGGCGAGCGATCAGAAAGGGTGAGAACGGGACCGGCCACATATAGTGCCACCGACAGTCGTAGAATCGCTTTCCCGAAAGGCGTTTTT
>JABFEA020000138.1:3803049-3814350 GCA_019775915.2 Cyphomyrus plagiostoma | reverse complement strand
CCCCCCCCCCCCCCAGCGATCAGAAAGGGAGAGAAGGCTCCAGGCCACATCTCATGCCACCGACAGACGAAGACTCTCTTTCCAGACAGGGATGTTTCACGACAGGAAGTGCCCTCAAACGCCTCTTTGATGATACCGTCCTTGGAGCGGATGTGGTTCTCTGTGTTTTTTATTTTAACGCTGGTCCAGCCTGGCGGTCAGGCTCCCGACGGACAGCTGGGGTGCCCGGCCCTGGGAGACAGAGACTCCCTCCCTCCCCCTAACACCGAGCCTTCAGGTCCCGCATCTCCAGAAGATTCTATGTGAGCGCCACGGCAGGGCTTCAATTTTAACAAGCACCAGAGGGAGAAGGAGGTCTTAGCGCTGTCAGAGACCAAGGCGCCCTGCCCCCCTGTCTGCACATGGACGGGGGGGGCGACCATACAAACAATGAAATGAGGGGGTGTTTCTTTGACAGATCGTGCCAGAGTTGAAGGGGGCAGTTGTCCTTTTTGAGATTGTTGGCTGTGGGGTAGGTGATGTCAACCTCTAGCAGGTAATTCTGTCTGAGGACCCATCCCTGAGGTGCTGTTTCACTCCCCCCCCGCCCAGCTTAACATTGCCCCCATCTCTGGGGCGGCTGTTCTAAAAACGGACACTATCTTTGGGGGAGTAATTATTCAAAAAATATATAATAATTACATATAGGACAGACAGACATTTAACAAGCTCTGATTATACATGCTATCCTCACTCTCACGCTTTGATTATACAGGCTATCCTTACTCCCAAGCTGTGATTATACACGCTTTCCTTACTCCCAAACTCTGATTATACATGCTATCCTTACTCCCAAACTCTGATTATACAGGCTATCCTTACTCCCAGGCTCTGATTATACACGCTATCCATACTCCCAAGCTCTGATTATACAGGCTATCCTTACTCCCAAGCTCTGATTATACAGGCTATCCTTACTCCCAAGCTCTGATTATACATGCTATCCTCACTCTCACGCTCTGATTATACATGCTATCCTTACTCCCAACATCAGATTATACACAATATCTTTACTTCCAAGCTCCGATTATACACGATATGCTTACTTCCAAGCTCTGACATTTTATCATAAGGCTAGCAGGATGCCCTTGAACACAATTTGTCAAAAGAAAAATGAATTATTACATTTAATGTGAACAATATAGTGACAAACCATCCAAATTATCCAATTTTTTTTTTTTTATTATTTGTCAACTTTTGACCTTTGCTGTTTCCGGTTTTGTATGTTACTAAAACACGAATCTTGCTCTGGGTTGCATGCATGCAGTTTCATGCAGTGTTGATGTCTTGTTTTGCAGAGTAACACCTCTGACCACGCTGCTCTGTGCTATTTGTCACTAAAACCACTGCATTGCAGCAAAATGCTGCATGTAAAAGAATAACGCTCAAAAATAACGCTTGATCATTAAAGTATTTTGAAATTGTTAAATAAGATAAAGCATTGTTTAGCCGTTCACCCTAAACTTGTATTTTTTTTTCTTTTCATAAGTCTGTTTTTTTTTACTCGTGCATTATGGCAGAAATGTGTGTGCATGCAACAGGAGTCTCTACCATGGCTACCATTCAGAAGTACCTGCTGATAATATTGTGGGTAACGTGTTAAAAGCAGCACAGTAGCTATGAGAATAACATCCTCAGTTTGGGTTTGGAGCGAATCACGTTTGGGTCGTCAGTTTCCTGTGTTACAGCCAGCTGCCGAAAAGTAATTGGATCATTATGAATGGAGGCCTCGGACTCAGCGTTTCGACACGGACAAACACGGGTGCCAGGAAACATTGGAGCTCCCGACATGTTAAACAATGACTGACAGATGCTGTGATATCTCCCCCCAGATGTGCGACTGAGCGTAATTGCCCACGTTGCCGACATCATTCCAGGTTGTCAGTGTTTATTAGGCGAGGACAGATGGATGATTTAACTCCGTCAGCATCAGGAATTAAGTGAAAAAAATCTGCTAAATAATGTGGCGGGAGAGATGTCCCAGAGTGTGAGATGAGGTGGATTCGTCTCCCTACCAATCAATCATACACAGTGCTAATGTTCCTCAGAATCTCACTATAATCTCTTTTTAAAATCACAAATCTTTCTAGACGCTCATAATACAAATTGTTAATCACATTATATGATTCATAATTTCCTCTGTTCTAATCTGCTGTATCCACATTGTACTACAATATGTCACAGAAGTAGATTGACTAATAGTCAAGGCATTTTCAGAAATCCACTGTAAGGTTTCCTATAAGTAAGTAAAATTTATTGATAAAGTGCTTTTCACAGATAAGTCACAAAGCATTGCGCAGCATTAAAACATGTAAAATTACCATCACGATAAAACAAAGTAGGAAAACATACTGGAAATTTGCATCCAGATAATACACATTATTTATAGCCATACCAGGGCTGAACCCGACCTCATGTACATGGAGATTGCATGTCCCCCATGAGTACCCTCTCTGTGCTCCAATTTCCAACCACAGTCAACACATGTTGATTGGCATCAGGGGACGGATTGTTGATTCCGAGGCCCCTTGCAAAAAGTACTTCAGGGCCCTTTGCAAATGTTTCACAAATGAAATAAATAGCTAGTGAGTACAGCTGGAAAATCAGTTAGCTAGCTGGTTAGCAGAACATGCTGCTTCAGCATCTGCTTAATAAGGAACGTGTTTGTAGCCAACAGGGGGGGCCCCAAACCTCAGGGGCCCCATGCAAGAGTTTGGCTTGATTGGTGATAAATCCTGCCATTGACTGACACCCCTAAGTTGCCAGCCTGTGACTCTAGTCTGTAAGCGTGTGTTCTCTATTGGATCGGCACCCTGTCCAGGGTGTCGCTTGCCTCATGCCCGGGCTTCTGGGAATGGGCACGACAGCCCTGTACTGGATAAACGGATGGCGGACAGATGGGTGGATGGAATTGCATTGAGCAAAAAAAAAAGCAAATGTGAAATAGGCATGTGAAGTAGACGCAGTACACAATGAAATCTACACAAGAATAACATAAGAGAACAAAATCTGAACTGACTGCTGCAGCTGAGTGTCGACGTGTTAGGTCATGGAGGGTGTTTTATGTCCGAACTCCCTTCCGAAGGGGAGCTTTTACTGCATGCCGGATGCACTGTCAATCATCAGGGTTAGGCCCTTTTTCAAATAAGTTACAGTGCATGATTGGATTTTATTTTAGATTGCATTAGCCCTAATGGCAAAAGCGAGTGTTATATTGATTTCCTGACACAGTGGCTGTGTGTGCCGAGTTATTACAGAATAAGTGCTGAACAAGACAGGAAGTCACAGCAGAGGGGCCCTCTGTGGCATGGAGGCCGACGTTAATTGCGGGGGGGGGCATGCCATCATAGATATGCAAAAAAAAAAGGTTTTTACCTGTCCTTTTACCTGTTTTTACCTGTACAAATGCGATGCATCATGGTTTGGCCATGTTTCTGGTTCACTGGCTGATGGGGGCCCTGTTGATTTGGGAAAACGGACGCTTCATAATTGTTCTGGGGGTGGGTGGGCAGGCTGTGTCAAGTTATCAGAATGATAACAGAATGTTTCAAAAGTGTTGTTGCCACACGCATCTGGGTTTGTTTTTTGTCTGGGGCCCTATTCAAAAAGTCACTTTAGGGCCCCCTTAGTGTAGTGACTGCTCGTCATCAGTAGAGGGCTCTCAAACCCCAGGGGCCCCACACAGATTTATGATTTGGGCCTTGTGGGCCTTGTGGGTGATGCGAAGAAAAATAGCCCTGGTGACTGATTTAATTGAACAATAATGACAACAAATGTTAAAAATCAGTGTCCTGCAAAAACCGACAACTGTTTATTAAACAGTAGCAGTGCACCCATATATTAATTTAAGCCATGAATCAAAGGCGCTAAAGGAATTATCCATTACAGCGTGCTGCGAAAACAGGCTAGATTCTAGATAAAGATTGATGCACATGTTCAGTCGAATTGAGCACAGTGTCACTTCACCATAACCCTATAAGACACACTGCTTGAGACAGCGGGTTGTGTACTGCTTATGGAAGTGGGCTTACAATAAAAAAGTAATGTTTCAGTATCGAGGAGTGCAAGCCCGACTGCCACTCCCCGTAGGGAAAAGGCTGCCGCATGAATATTATTAGTATTCATAAGTTATGCCATAAAGCGGTTAGTCGCTTAAGCTGCTCTGGATTAGCTAGCTGATCGGCAGCATGGTAAACCGTGACGTATCCCTTAAATGTTTTTTTTTCCTTTCTTTTTCATCCTTTATGCAGAAAATGCAAAGCGTTGGTGTTGGCTTGCTGGGGGGAGGGGGCGTGGGGGGTTGTGGCTATGCGGACAGTCCTGTCTGCCCTTGGTCCCACCTGGGAGCCCATGTCCGTATGCGAGTGGACACGGCTGGGTCCCGATCCGGCGTGTCTGTCATTCTGGAGACACGGGGTCTGGTCCCCAATGGCAGCGGAAGTGTCAGGTGCTACCCTGGGGCCGGCGGGGGCAAGACGGCCTTTGAACCTGTCTGAAATCAGTCTGATCACAAAGCTCCTGTCAGGTCCATCAACAAAGAAACACTTTGATTTTTTAGCTACTTTGAAACAAGTCACATGCTTGTATTGATCAAAACCATGCTTATAACTTATTGGCTGAGTTAAGGAAAACTTTTATGGTACTTTTATGACTGTTATAATAAATAAAATTGACATTTAATTGCCATTTGACAGGAGCACAAAGCCTTGGTAATATATATTGTTATTTGAAAGGATACTGAGGAAAGCCAATTCTGTGTCTGTAGATTCTAAAGTTTGCTAAATTTAGCAAACACATACACTTTAAGTGGAAACATATTGCGTCACGGTTAACGAGAATCAAAGAGTAAGATAATCGTTCGTTTTGCCCTCGTGTGGCTCCTTTTGTGGCGTGAACGCTATCACATGCTAACCATATTCAGTACAATGAGCATTCTGTCCCCTTGCTGTGGCAACATGGGGTCATAAATCAAAATTTGCTCTCTTTACGATCGAAAAGCGGTACTGCCATCAGACAGAGATTGCTTTTAAGGTCGTTCCCAGTTGACTAAGCTTAGCACTGGGGGTCGCGAACTTAGTGGTCCCGAATGATCACAACGATAGCCAGACTGTGACAAAGGAGAACTGTGAATTCCAGGAAGCATTGTATGCGATTGCTGTCAATGTCCAACTTTATTAACGAATGCTCCACAACCCTTGATGTTCAATGTAGGCCACAGAAAGGCTGATTATTTGAATATGGCTAATGAGGTGCCTCTCTAGCTATCGAAGACAAACATTTGCTGAAACATACGCACCCGCCAGAGTGGCTGGAAATATTTCTGCGCTCATGTGTGGTGACAGCAAAGTGTTTATTGCTCTGCCCGGCGCTACCCTACTTCTGCAATGTGTAAACATCTGATATCTATTCAAAAGCGTGGAATTTGCTCCCAAATTAGACTTACATTTAAACTGAAATTATATTACAGAAAGAAAAAGAAATCAGAAAAGGCTTTGGTTCTCTCTGGGGGACAGAGGGGAGGTTGCGGTTGAGGTTTACGTCACAAAGGGAGTCGTACTGTGATTAGAAACATTACAGGATGAAAAGTTTCCAAGCATATGGACAATAAAAGAAGATGCTATTCCCATATGTTTCAGCAATGTTTTATACACACCTCCCAGTGCAGAGTTCATTATCATTTCCAACACACTTTGCAGTGTAGCACAGTGCTCCTGTGTACCCTCTCTCAGCCAGTGTTCAGGAACGTAGTCCTTCTTAACTTCATATGCCGGTCTTTAAAACAAATAGCCTCTGCAGATTTGATCTATTAGAGCAACCATGTCAAAGCAATGTAAGCCTCTGTTCGTAATGTATTTTTCCACTAATCTGAGTAGTCTGGATTATAATCTAAAAAGCCTGGAGTGTTTATTTTATTCCCAGTGTTGCTGTTCATGCTCCCATAAATAGTAGCATTTTTGCGATGGGTAATTTTGTTCAAAGTGATTTAACAGCACACAATTGTACTCCAGCAGATATTTTACTGGAAATGTACCTCATCCTGGGACACACTGATCTGCTCTGTTTTTTTCAAAAGGCATTATAGTCTTTTGGCCAGTAGCTACTGCTACAGGAGCTGCTCTATGCTGGTTTTGTGTGTGTGTGTGTGTGTGTGTGTGAGAGAGAGAGAGAGAGAGGGTATACCTTACCTTATTGAGACACAATGTCCCCACAACGTGATGAATACCAGTTTTTTTTTTTTACCTTATGGGGACCAATTTAAGGGAAAACTCAGTGTAATAAAAATCTGTGACTACAATGAAAAACTAAAAATTCAAAAACTTTGTGCTTTGTTTGGTCACTTATGGTTAAGGTTAGCGCTGGGTAGGGGTTAATGTTGTTATAGTTAGCGTTAGCATTTTTAATAATAATAATACATTTTATTTGTGGGCGCCTTTCTAAAACCAAAGGTCACCTTACAAAACAATAAAAGACAGACAATAAAAACAAAAAATAAAAATAGTTAATTACATAATCAAACAACAATGGGTCTAAAGCGAGTAAACTAGCTTAAACAGATGAGTTTTGAGTCTTGATTTAAACAGATTAAGAGAATCGATATTTCTGATATCCGGAGGTAGCAAGTTCCAAACCCGAGGAGCAGAACGACTAAAAGCTCGGTGTCCCATGGTGGTGAGACGGGCAAAAGGAACGAGAAAATGGGTAGCGGAGGATGATCTGATCAGGATGGAGTGGCAATGTGAAGCAGGTCAGATAGATAGGGAGGGACTAGACTGTAAATGCATTTGAAAGTGAGGACCAGAATTTTGAAAATTATTCTAGTTTCTATTGGTAACCAGTGAAGCTGTTGTAGGATTGGGGTAATATGTTCCCTGGATGGGGTACAAGTTACTACTCGAGCTGCAGTGTTCTGTAGGAGTTGGAGTTTATGGAGAGACTTATTAGGGAAACCAAATAGAAGAGAGTTACAATAATCAATCCTAGAAGTGACGAGACTATGAACAAGGATGGCAGCAGCGTGGGGAGTGAGGAAGGGACAAAGTCGGTTTATGTTGCGCAAATGGAAGTATGTGCATCGAGTGATTTGGTTAATGTGGGAATGAAATGAAAGAGTACTATCTAGGGTGACACCGAGACTTTTAACCTGGGTGGAAGGATGTACAGTGGAATTATCAATATTGACAGAGAAATTATGGGATTTAGTTAGAGTGGAAGGTGTGCCTTTGTTCTATGTTTTCCCATAGAAATGAATGAACAGTCCCCATAAACATATCTTTACCCGACATGTACTGTATGTGTGTGTATACATATACAGCTGAGGAAAAATTTAGTGACACACATCAGAATTTTAGCTATACTCATTTCTCAATTTATGGGTATACTTCTGTGTGAAATATACTTTTTTTATGAACTCCAAGGTGGCTCTTCCCTGCTTCTCATTAATGAAGGGCTTCTTCCTTGCTTTATGGGACTTCAGTCCTGCTTCTCAGAGCCTGTTACAAGCTTGTCCTAGCAGTGCACATCACAGTACTTAATGATTCCCATTCCTTTTGAAGGTCACTTGATGTCATCTTCCGATTATTGCGGCACTGTTGGAAAAGTTAACAGTCATCCATTAGAAAGTCACTTCTGCCCTTTACCTGGCTGGTTTCCGGCCATTGCCAGTGTCTCCTGCTTCACCTTATTCTTGTGTACTGCGGCCTTTGAACCTGGAAGCAACCTGCTGCTCAGCATAGCCTTCTGGCAGCAGAACCCCGATTAAACCAGGATTTAACAATGCAGCTTCCAAAAAGCTAAAAAATATGTCTCAATTTTTTCCAGAGCTGTATATGTCTGTCTTTACGACGAAGGGAGGCGGTCTGATCCCGGTCTCCCCGTCTCCCTTGGAATCATGCACCCCTTTGGCACCGCCCCCTCCCCTTATCACGCTCTGTGATTGGCCTCTCTCGGCGGTTATGGCTCCAGGGTTCCACCCCTTGAGAAATGCAGAGAGGAGCCTGGGCCCCACAGGGTTGTAGTGGTCTTCATCACAGCTCACCCCCCCCATTTTGTGTTTTTTGGCCGGATCAGTGGCGTGTGACTAACGTTGGGATTCAGACTGAGGCACCCCTTTGATCAGCATTCCGGGTAACAGCTAAAGAATAAAAAGAGAGAGAGAGGATGCTAAGAGGAAATAATTGTGTTTGTTACAGCTTTCCATGCTTCATCAGATCGGAGACGGCTGGCTAATGGCTCTGATATTCAAGGCACGTATAAAATTAAGGATTAGTTATTCCGAAAAAGCCTGGAGCAAGGCTATGACTGGCTCATCTGAGAGAGACACTCGGTCTTTTAGATATCCCTCCTCGATAGCTGACATCGAGATCAAAATCTTAATGACATATTTCTCCGCTTTCATAGTAAATATGTCTCCCATATGATGAGCTGCAGGAAATTATAAGGCGGATGATTGTATGCAGATATGCAGAGAGAATTTCCGTGTCCTTTTCAAGTCATTTCTTTGTTCAAAAAATAATTTTGAATCGGAGCCTTTAAATACTATGATCAAATTAAAGCCGATGTTAAACTCCTATTTCTTCCCTGGAGGTGAGGGAAATACAGATTTTTATTTTATTTGTTTTGCAAACAGCTTCAGTGGTAGTAGGGAAATCTGTCCTTAAGGTAGTGCTTTGCCATAAAGAGTGAGAGGGACCTTGGATGCGATGTATCTGGTGTGGGATTCATGAGGAAGGCTGAAGAGCAGATTAGTTCCGTATTTAGGTCACAATCGCGAGCGCAGGCCTCAAAGACGAGTCAGACGCAGATGAGAAATGAGCAGGCAGCAGGCAGCAGGGCTGCTGCACCAGCCATCCGTAGGCCTTTGTGTTCATGCTGTCGGAGTTTTAGAAAAAGTAGGATTTGGCAACTAAACAATACCTTCAGCAAAAGAAAAAACCCTGATCCTGACTCACTGTGTCTATACTTCTGAGACTTCTGCGCTCTGTGTATTGTGTACCAGCTTGCACACTCTCTTAGAGAGTGTATGAATTTGCTCGTTGACACTTCGCCAGGCCAGGAAATAAGTTTTGAGATCTCAGATCAAAGTGGGACGTCGTCGTCTGCTTCATCGCGCACCAGCCCCTAATTTCGGCAGAGGATTTGATGTCTCACGCCGTCTAAACTGTGATTACAGAAGGAATGGGGCTTGTCGTCTCAAATCAGACTGCCCTTAAGTCCTCCCTTTGAATTGATCTTTGTGATTACTGGTCTTCAAATGCTCCCTTTAAAGTTACATGAGCTGTCTTATTGGGGGAATGATACATTGTTTAATACTAGAGAATGTAATTGCAAACTATGTAATTACAAATGTGGTTAATGAGTTGGGGGTGGGGGTGAGCAAGCTTATACAGATTGAAAGTGATTGCCTATTTCCAGGTTAAGTAAGTACAGCAGTACTTTAATTTAACAGGAAGATAATTAACAAACAATGTCTTGTTGTACTAGGGAAAAATCAATGGCTACTACGAAAATTAAAATTAACACTGTTTTCTTCAATTCTGCCGAAAGTTTGACGTGCTGCGCGTTAAAGGTGTAGGAAATGGCACTTTTAACAGTGAAGCCAATAAAGACTCCAGGGCAACAGACGTTTTATTGTCAGATGCATCCTGAAATCAAACGTCTGTGACTGGAGCCCCGATCAGGGAGGTGTCAGTGTTCTCCCTGGCTGGGGGTCCTGCACCCAAAGCTGAAACCAAAGCTGTCAATTTGCAAGCAGTGTCACAAGGAAAATACTATTTAATATGCACATAATAAGTGGTATTTCTTACACAACAGTCAAAAAGATGCAAGTTTACAGTTTTATTTGTCTCATATGCAAACATACACTGTACATCTTTGTAATGAAATGCTATTTAAAAACAGAGAAATGTGTTTATATGGCAGTTTGCATGGAACGTCAGCGCTGGTGCGATACCTGTCCTCCGTCTCACTTTACACGCCTAGCGCAAAGTGACAATGCGAGAGTCGCCCATCCTCAGCTTCTCCCCCCCCCGGCCGCCGCGCCACGGCTGCCGCCCCCCGCCCCCTCTCACTCTCTCACTCACGCCATGAGCTTCTTGCTGGCTGCTGCTTCACACAGATCCGCCCTGGGTGATAAATTAGAAGGAATGGCAGAGGAAACGACACTTCAGGAGGCCAGTTTGCATACCGCTCCAATGTATTATGCAAAAACACTGCTGATCTTGCCCAGTCGAAGTCCGACGAGGCAAGAAAAGGAATTAGGTAAGAAGGACACAGAAAGAGAAGCCAATGAAAAATAACTGGGAGAATGTTTACAGGTCAAAAAAGTCAATGGTATCCTGATTTCTCGAAATATCTGTGAAGAAACTAATCTGAAATACAGGAGGTATTTTATTCCACAAGAAGAATCACCCAGTCACAGTGTGATTTAGGTTTGAACATCTCCTTCCCCAACCTGCTTACTTGCATGGCAAGGGGCTCCAACTGAAATCTGATGCTGAGTATGTTGAGTATTAGCCAAGACTGGCATGCATGCTGGAGCTGCTTCCTGCGGCTGAAAGAGGTTTCCTGCAGATCCAAGGCACCTCCCCCACACCATGTCTCTAACACCAGCAACCATCGCAAATTAATTTATTTAAGACTTTGCTGCAATGGAAAGACTGCAATATGCCTTTGCCATGGAAAGATCTCCTGTGTTTTTTTTTTTTTTCGGTCAAAACCGCAACAGCTGCTGAATGTGCCTCTGAAAGCTTAAACCGAGAATGAAAGACGGACGTTTAGTGTAACTATGAACACGCAAAGTAAATATTTCATTAATTCCATAAGCGAATGTTTTATGGATAACAGAAAAAAGCCTCTGGTAATGTGATAGCTGCTTATAAATTATAACATAATCTTTAGAAATGAGAGTTCCATAATAGACCATGCAGAATGACACAGAAATGCTGGATCAACTGATAAAATGTGGTTTATCAATTAAACATTATTGAAGGAGAAAACATTTTTTTTAAGTTTTAAAAGGGGGCAGCGGTGGCCAAATAGGGAAATGTGGTTGTGATCGAAAGGTTACTGGTTCAAATCCCCAACCAGCAAGTTACCACCCCCAAACACTGCTCCCCAGGTGCTAAATAATAGAAGCTCACTGCTATGTCATATATGGGTTAAATGCAGAGGATGCATTTCGTTGTTCTGCACTGTGTGTGTGTGTGTGTGTGTGTGTGTGTGTGTGTGTGTGTGTGTGTGTGTGTGTGTGTGTGTGTGTGTGTG
>JABFEA020000138.1:3746695-3775291 GCA_019775915.2 Cyphomyrus plagiostoma | reverse complement strand
AAAACTGAATGCCCCCCCCCTCCCAAAATAATAAGAATATATCGCAAAATGGACCCTTTTGTCATGCAGAAATAAAACAATAAAAAAAAACAAACAGGAATGACGTGGTGTTTGATACAACTTAAAGGAGATGATATCGGGAATAACAATGCAGTTGATCACATGGGGGCGAAAATCTCACTACAGGCCCCCCACCCCAAAAAAATCGAGCCACAGTGAACCTGCCGTGAATGTGCCCTGCGACGCCCACCCCAACCTTGCTGGCCATTGTGACTTTCACTCCGCACTTCCACCAGATGGCCACTAGGGGGCTCTTTCCTTGCATGACATCCATAAAACACGAAGGAGTGCGACAGCAGCACTGCAGGGCCTCTTCCATGTGCCATTTATTACACAAGGTGACTTTAAGAAAGGGATGCCGGGCCTCCTCCCGAATTCATACATTTTACAGGAGAACACGGTCGCGGATGAAAAATGAGTTTAGCTCGGCACTGTGGTCCCAGGCCGCTCTCCCCGGTTTGTAAACTACTGCATAAATCATTGTTACAGGAACTGTGAATGCCACAGACATCACCGTGTCTGAGATGTATGAAACTCAAACCACACGTCATTCTGAGGCATCAGCCGAGCTTTGCAGAGTAATGCGACACAGAGAGTTAAATGCCCGTACTCGCATCTTTTGCGATAAAAACATAACTGCACAGTGGGTGTATAGTGTTTCCTAAGTCATAAATCATTAATCACGTAAGCCTTTGTGTTCAAGCGCACAATGAAAAGTAGGGTGACTAAAAAACAGGTGATTTACAATCAATCTGTGATAGGTTGTTGGAAGTGCTTAGGTCTATTGCTACATCCTGCTCAACAATCATGCTTTTAAAAATAACAAAAACAAGAACGCCGCCGTGACCATTTCCTCTGTGCGGAGCCATTAAATTTGGGAGCCCAGTGCCGACGTGAGGCTTGATACCTGCAAAATCCATCGGGATTGACTAGGCGGCCTGGGGGAACTGACTCACAGCGGGGTTACCTTACAGCCAACGGCTGCTGCTGCTTCAAAGTGGAGCCTCCCCCATTTATTTTGCTCATGTGACACTCGGTGAACCGCCCACACCCGTCCGGACACGCGCCCTTCAGCTGTCGGCAGCGAAACCTGCAGTCTGTGCACTAACCCACAGATCTACTTTTGCGCTGACAAAACTTTGCGCATGGCGAGCCCGTGTTTGCAAAGCCACATGCGTGTGGTTCTCATACACAGTGTGGGCTGCAACTCTGCGCCTGTGATCAGAAGATCGTTGGTTCACATCCCAGGGTTGCTACCCTTAACCCCCCAATTGTTCCCGAGACTAGCTGAGTCAGCTCTCCCAAAAATACATATCGCTCAGGATAAAACATCTACCAAATAAATGTAAAATACTTTTTTTTTCATATGCCACAGAGCATATTTTGCAATGTTTCTGTTTGTTTGTGGCTTTTGCTCTCTCTCCACGTCCAGAAAAGCAGCCAAGAGGTTAAAAGTACAAAAAAATAGTGTTATGGGAATGACTCGTTCTAAAAAAGTGCAACGGGGCCTTAAAAATAGCTGCAGGCCGCTATCCACCCACTTACTCTGCCTCCCACCCATTCCTCTGTCTTCTATAAACTCTTATCCAAATGCTGGGGTCACAAAGGCTGGAGCCCATCCCATGATGCACCTTGGCCTGATACCAGCCTATTGGAGGGTTACGGCCCTCGCATAAGCAAACAGCAGACAGTCACCCTATAATTAACCTGGGCATTCTGCTACTAGACATAAATGCATTAAATGCATTACATGTTTAAAGATTACATATAAAAGATTTTGCTCTCACCAGCTGGATAAGAATCACCAGAGTGGGACTGAGACTCTCTGTGAGAACAGAGACTCATAGCAGTTGGATGACTGTACACCGCTCTGGAGTCCTGTACATGGGAAGTCTCCAGTCTGTTAATTAGACTGGTCATACTGGGAAGCGGCTTTCTGAGGTCGACTGGTGATTTAAGGCCATGTCGGCAGCCACATTCACGGGTGTGCGCCCATGCTATCCGTAACAAACAGGTAAACAGCTGAAGAGCCACATCAGGAATTCCGGAAGGTTCTCCAGATCGGCCCAGCCAATCGGCATTCTCGAGAAATACTATCGAACGGCTGAGAGGGTAGAAACGCAGGAGCCCGTCTCCGTGAGTGACAATGCAAAGTATGGGGGCGGACAGGCAGCCAAGGGTGCTGCCGACTGATAGAGGCTTTTACAGGCTTCGATTTCGGTCTGTCCGTAACGCTATTAATCATGCCCACCTGCTCGAAAACTTTCGGCCTGTATATATTCATTAGACACCCATACATAAGTTGCCTGCACATGTGACCATGATACAGGCAGATTGTGACCTTGACCGCGGAAGAAAACAAAACTGATCAAAACAAAAACAAATAGCATTTTTTTTATTATTATTATTCACACAGCTTGCGTGCGACGGCTGCATTGTCCTGACAAGCCAGTCACTGAGGGCTTCTCCAGTCTGGCTGCTCCACGGCCCATTAGTTATCTAAAACCCGGCACAAAAAACCTTACCGAGGACATCCCAGATAAACTGGTACGTCACACCATTCAGCGTGTCCCAAACAACACTGGGATTGACATATAATATATACAATGTCAGTGGGTCAAAAGAAACCCAGTGACTCTCTGTGGGTGGGAAGGGATTCCCACATCACGAGCTTCCAGGAGCTTCCACGTGGATCCCCGCACGCCCGGGGGCCCAGCGGTGTGCCGGTCTTTCATGCGCGGGCCCGGATGTCGGCTGTGGGGAAGGGGGCGCCGCTCTACGCTCCAGCTTTAACTGATGACAGGCGGCTTTGATCTCCATCCCCAGCGCGGTCTGTTGTGTCACGCGGCTGAAATCTGCCATGCAGCCTCCCGTTTCTGGGCACTTAAACGTAGATTTCCTGCCTTTCTTCTATCAATTAAGGAAACCACGGTGATCTGTTTTTCCTCTACTTATTTGAGGGGGGGGGGAGGTAATTATGGGGGCTAGACTAAAACTAAAGTATACACAAGTCGCCAGAGCGCCTAAGAACGTGACTGAACGCTCTGTGGCTGTGCACCTTCGACAACGCTGCACCGCTACACTTGTTTACATCTCATCATCTGGAGGCAGGAGCCAAACCCATTTCAAAGCCTCGCTTTGCTCTCAAAAGCAACGGGGAATTATCTTTTGAAATGATCTGTCATCGGGGCATCATTACCTTTACGACTCTCCATTGTCCTTCAGAGAAAAAGCCACTGAGTGCTGTAAACTGTACCCTGTTACTTAATCAGGCAAACGCCACACCCTGATCTCTGTTACTCTCTCCAAGCCCTGTAGGAGGCCTATCCCCCAGGCCCACTGAAGGTAGTGTGTTAAAGAGTAACAGTACACGCTCTGAGAACCCACATA
Organism: Cyphomyrus plagiostoma; assembly: GCA_019775915.2. Taxonomy (NCBI): domain Eukaryota; kingdom Metazoa; phylum Chordata; class Actinopteri; order Osteoglossiformes; family Mormyridae; genus Cyphomyrus; species Cyphomyrus plagiostoma. The sequence continues at coordinate 3,771,841 of JABFEA020000138.1, read as the reverse complement.
TATACATATATTATCGCAGCTTTGCTCCTGGGCTTTATCAAAAGTGAGCTGGTGATCATCCCTCATTAGAAAGTCATCAAACGTTTGTTTGTAGAGACAGATCCGCCGTTTGTTATAAAGACGTGGATCCAGACGTGTCCCAGCAGCCTTCACAGCCTGTGTGTGACAGGCTATGTAACCTGAATCAAAAGGAGTGCTGCAGTATCGCATTAGCATCACCCCGGGGGGGATGCGACTTGTGATAAAGTGCATGGAGAAGAACTGTCTGCCGAAGGTTCTGTCTTCTAATCAGAGCCTGAGCACCAGAACCAACTGTGGACTCTGACCACCCATCCTGTGCACTGTGGAGGGGGGGGTTTCATCCAGTGGTTAATCTGCACGCCTCTGATCTCCAAAACCCACCAAGATGATGTAATATGTTTACACAAAGGTCATGCTCCGCCTCCACTGCGCATCTGACATGAATTTCGACATCTTGGCTGAGCTGACAATGGCAGTCTGATGCTTTTCAGCATCGGCGTAACAGTCCATGAGGAGAGCAGGTCATACTTAACAAAGGATGACGCACATGATTAAAAGTAGCGAAAGGGTATAAATGAGGTAATAAAAAAGAGACACAGGAAACAGAGTAAAAATAAATAATTAGTGTAAAAAGAAAGTGGCTGATTTCGGTTTCAGTCAGGAACGCTCTGTGACTACATATCTGACAGTATCTGCCTGTGGCAGGAACGTGGGTGTGTACAGACAGTCCCGTTAGCGTGCAAACAGGAAACCGTACCAGGAGAAAAAGATATGGGGAGACAGGGAGAGAGATGAAGAGCGACAGAGAGAGATGGAGAGAGACAGAGAGAGATGGAGTGAGAGGCAAAATGATATGGAGTGAGAGACAAAGAGATGGAAATAGACAGAAAGACAGATGAAAGAGGTGAAGAGAGAGAAGAAGAGACAGAGATGGAGAGAAACAAAGAAAGGCATTTGGAGAGAGTGACAGAAGGAGACAGAGAGAGATGGAGAGAGACAGAAGATTCTGAGAGAGAGAGAGGCAAGAGAGATATACAAAGAGAGACATAAGGAGAGAGAGAGAGACAGACTGAGAGAGAGAGACGGGCTTCTGCCTACAGCACCAGGCACAGGCTGCCTCACTGGGTTTATCGCTGTCCAGACACCCCCCGCTTCGCCCCTCCCCCTGCTCCTACACACTGGAAAACAATCTGGCCCTGAATGAGCTCAGTATGGGGACAAAGTCAGGGGACCTCCCAGCTCTTCGGCTGCGGGACGGGCCACGGGAAAGTTGATGTGGCTCGGGGGGGCTGCGGATGGGGCAAGGCCGAATCCTGTGTGGGAAACTGCCACGCCCATTGCCTGGGTACCACGCGTGTGCTAAATAAAAATATGAGCTTCCCATGACCAGGCAGGTCAACCACACTGTCACAACCCACTAACCGCTAGCGGGGGACCTCCTGTTTTACTGGTTTGGTGGAGCAAGGCCACGCTGGTCAGACAGCTTAGGCACGATCCCAGTCCGAAAGCCTGTGGCAAACGAGGGGTTAAATTAGAAAATGACATCACCGGAGCCGAGGGCAGCTCTAATTCTCCCCTGCAAGCCCACGTTCAGCCAGAGCAACGCCAGTGAGCCTCCTGCTATCGATCTGTGGGAGCTCTACTTCCCATTTGCCGCAAGTGAACGTAGCCTATGGAGGCGAAGCGACTCTGATGCAGGATTATCCTTTTTATTTTATTTTTTTGATAACTCCATATTCCACTGAGAGCGGCTGGCTGGCTGGCGCGGGGGGGCAGTCACATGACACGCAGCGAACCAATCAGGAGATGAGAAACCAGGTTAACTGGAAAGTTTACTGGGTCAGCGCAGCTACAGTAAAAACAGACAGCCGCGTGAGATTCAGCTCTTTCTTCTGGCAGCGGCGGGAACTGCAGCCAGGCAGACGCCATGTGTCTCTGCGTCTGCGAAAGCGTTTATTACCCATCCCCCGCTACCCAAACAAGGGAGGAAAAAAAAGGAAAAAAAGAGCAAGGAGGCAGGAAAGAGTATGAGATGAATGGGGGGGCGCCGGGGAGAACAGCAGAATTATTTAACTGAAAAATGAAGCCCGAGAGGGTCCTGAGCGAACTGGACTGTGGCTGTTTCCGAGCGGCCATTTCACGCCGAGCATCCAAGGCACTTCGAAATCCGCTTTCTGTACTCTCAGTCGCATCTCAGACGTCAGTGAGAGCTTGACAGGGGTCGATCCGCTCCCAGGAGGCGCCGCTGAGCTGCGCCGCTCCGGTTATCCTAACAACACTCCTCCCTGTCCCTCGGCGGGGACACGTCCGGCGATTTTCACCTCATTCTCCATCAGACGCCTCTCAGCACACATAACAACAGCAACCGTTTATGTTTCCATGCAGTGCTAACGGCATCGCGAGCAAATGACTGTCTTTGTAATGGGCCAGTGCAGATGATGGCAAAATGGCTTCAGATTCAGAATTTATTGCTTAATCCCTCCCGAGGTGACATTAATTGATCTCTCCTTAATTGTCCATCCATCTCGTAGCTGAGCGGAGATCCATAGCCTGGCTTATGATATGTCAGCTAAGGACTGGCCTGCAGTCTATAGCAGAGTAGTCACAAACTGGGGGCAAATTGAAGGCATTAATCCTGTAAATGGCATGCCTACGACAGGACACAAGCCTGGGGAGACAAATCTTTACAAAGGGCGAGTGCAAGTTTACAAATTAGCCAAAATGGTAACTTGATACATTAACTCCTGAGCTAAAGGAGGGCTTCAAACCCTCTCCCAGTCTTCAGATCCCCCTTCTGTTCTCGGTTTATTGTTGTGCCACCATTTCACCAGAGAGATGTTAACATAGACAAAGCAACGTAGAACTGAAACAATTGGTTGTCAAGGGCCCAATGGTAAATTCACACTGCCAAACATGGGATTTGAACCAGCAACATTCCGGTGACAGGTACAGCATCCCGAACTGGTAAGCCACACAGCGCCTCCCCATGGTATGTATGAGAATGTCTCCCTGTGCCAGCGGGATGCCAGGAGATGCACACTTAGAAGCAGTCACTGTCTCCACAAACAGTGTAAAGGGACACATGCCCACAGAGTCACGGCCACGGTCACAACAATGGGCGCATTCTCACTAATTCAGGGTATGGGGCCGGCCTGTGGCCAAACGAGGTTTGCGTCCGATAGCAGCTAATTAAGTAGGAGAGCGATGGACTTATCGGGTAGCTAATTTGGTACTATGTCACGCCAAGAAAGATGGACGGCCACAGAGAAAGGAGAGAGGGAAAGAGAGAGGGAACGGGTCCAAAATAACGAGTACATTCTGGGTAAAGCCCCAGCAGGTGGGGAGTGTGAGCGGGTGGGGGGGGGCCTGAACACTGCTACCATTAGATGATGGAATGATGAGGCGATTAGCATATGTCACATTTTGCATAAAAGTTTCCTCGATGGTCATTGTACCGCTAGCTGAGTGTCTTGGTTATAACACTACTGTAAATTAATGGGAGCAGGAAAAGAAGAAAGCAGAGAGATTTTACAGGAAGCTGCAGCTGGACCCAGGGTCACGGGCACAGCAGACGGTAGTGGGCCATGTTCAGGAGCAAGGTACAATACTAAAAGGAAAAGTCTGAAATGTTATTCTGAGTGCAACATATGGAGCAAAAATGTGTTATAAAACATGCAGGGCTTCTTAATGTATAATATAAAGATAAAGTCCTTATTATGGTTAATAACTCTGAAAGAATCACATAATTTTACATAACTGCGATGTTACATTTAGCTATGTAGTCGTACTATTAATAATTGTTTTTAATAAGACATTAAAGGCGGACAGGGATGAGGCAGATCCAGTGAGGGGGAGGTGGTGGGGGGAGAGGATTTCCATCTCTGGGTCCATAACCGAGGCAGGAACAGTGGAGAGAGACAGCAGCAGGACGTATGAATGCAGAGATGATTACTGCATGCTGATTTTTAGACCTGTGATTTTCACTTATTTTTCACAGAAACTACAACAATTTTCAACTGATTGTATCTCAGTTTGTTGTTGTAAGTCTGGAGACATATCACTATTACGCATCATGTACAGAGTTCGCTTATACATAAAACAAAAATCCCCACCCGACACCATCGGGTCAGCTGGGCCGTATCATGTGACTCCCGACCTAGAATATGCATGACCCTTGACCTTTCATGGGCCATGTTTTTTTTTTTTTTTTTTTAACAAAAAATTGTCAAGGAGGATCGAAGGTTTCCTCAGGAATGAAACGTGAGGAACAGACACCGTTTAAAAGGTAGTTAAAGGTTAGGCTGCATCTCAGAGGCCGAAGCTAACCAGCCGCTTTGGCCGCCAGTGGAGTCTCCCTGTCCGCTTCCCAGCCTCCCGCCGGCGGTGAATTATGTAACGTTCCCGTTGAATTCTCATCCATGCTGCGTCCGTCAGCCAGGGCCGGCGGTGGGAAAGCGAGGGCGTGATTGAGTTGGGAATGAAGCATGGGCAGAGAGCGGGTTCGGAACCCTGCTGGCCTCTTGACCCCCCCGCCCCCCCATTGCGCCATACTGTGCATACTCAACGACCTGCTCCCGCTGTGCGGCTCTGCGCTGTTCTGCGCGGTTCTACGCGGGTGCCGGGGAGTTTCTGCTGCTTGCATCATCCCCCCGTCTTACTGTTTACCGAGAATGCGTTATTTTGCTGGCCGCCCCACGCCGCCCGCAGTGGCGTGTACGCGCTAACAGCCGGATTATTCCGTGCGTTATTCCCCAAATAAGGATGCCGGGAAAGGCAGTCAGCTGGGAGAAAAGCAGGCAAATTCCCCCCAGAAGAATCACAGAGGAATAATCATCCAGATTATAAACGCAATTCCTGGCCACATCCGCGAGCCGAAAAGATTCTGGTGACGCCGTGATGAAGCCACAGGCTGTAATAACCTGACATCTACACCCTGCCTGAGACAGACAGACTCCAGGCGCCAAAGTAAATGCCCTCCGCTGTGAAATCAGCCCTGGCCAGATAAAACAACAATTAACTAATCAGTCGCAGGATTAGCGCTCCTCATTAAACCCCGACTCACTCAGCTAATTGAGTATACCTCCTATTTACTTGGCCGTCTCTCCAGTGAGTGGTGTTCTGGCCCCGGTTCTGCCGGCCGGAAAGCAGACCGCCAGGGGCACCTGGCCGGTCTCGCCCCAGATGACCAAAGCTCTCCCGTTGTTTGTCTGCTTTTGTTCTTTCGTCCATTCATCCGTCCATCTACCCAATTATCTATTCACTCTAACTGTGACGATGCAGATTCCCGTGCAGGTCATGCACTGGAGGTAGGCCATTCCCATAAACCACAGGCGTCCTTCACAGCACGCTACACCATCTTTCACTCGGGCTAAGGGAGCCACAGGTGATACTGCAACTGTATCTGAGGCTATTGGCTTACAGCAGATTGTTTAAATGTTTAAAACTGGCTTCTCCCCAGCTGGTTTGAGTTTACTGGAGTTGATACCACCTTCCGCAAACCTTGCATCACACGTACCCTTGATTTTTAGATTTTCCTTTAATAAATAGCCGTTTTTAATATGACGGTACAGTTTTGAGGCTGCTGTATTCTCGAGGCCCCACAGGAAGAGAGTGTGTATGACCTTGGGGGGAGGTCCTGACCTTGCGGTGACCACTGCCTGCCACGCCCTCAATCATCACACACCCACAGACACACAGACCACCGGCTTGGTGGTAAAAGACCAAGGTGAGAGTTACCAATTGAAATGAATGTGTATGAACTGCTATTTGAACAGTAATCACTACAAATCAGTTAATGTATAAGATTCCACCCCCAGCAGGTTATTTTAAAATGTTTTGCTCCCCAGTACGGCTGAGTTACAGTGGGAGACGGGGGCCTGTAAGCCCGTATGCCAGCGACGGCACTGCTGTCTGGGTTGATGTCAATCTTGTTCCGGAGACTTTCTGAAAGTGGGGGCTTGTTGCAGGGTCCCTCCAGGGGGGGTCAAGCTGCGGGGGGACCAGAGCTTCATTAGACTCACCGTCTGGCATCCGTGTGTGCCGGCAGGGGGCCAGCTGGGAGCTGGGGGCTACTGATCAAGCGCCGTGTGGTGCTAGACTGACGGGCCCCGGGGCCCCAGCTCCGACTGCACCCCTGGCCAATCACAGGACAGGGTCGCCGCCAGACACTCAGTGCAGCCAGAGTGTTACAGCTGAGGGCCTCTGACAGATCATTCATATCTGCGGTCCATATCAGTTTAGGTTTTCGCTCTCGCATCACGGAGTTAATGTGTAACGTTACTAAAGAAGTGCAAAAAAACTGCACCTTGTAAATCGGGGTCCCAGCAGAATACAGCAAGGTCACGAGAAGCATTTAAGATGTAGGACTGTCATGTCACACCTTCTGCTAGTTTTATATTATGGCTATTTGCAGACTGTTTTGGGAAAGAACATCAGACTGATCAATTTTGCTTAGTTTATATATAAGCACTATATATGAATTTCTTACCTCCACATAAATTATATACATCCTAAATGCCAATCCATCTATAAATTTAGAGGTAAAAGGACAAAGGGGGGCAAAGTGCACTGCCAGGCCCTTAGGGGGCAGGCTTGTGCACCTTATTATCTGACCAATGAAGCTGTTATGGGTCAAAATCATTTAGAAGTAAATATGTAAACATGCATGCGGAAAGCAACATCCAGTCAGATCAGAGGTGCTGGGCTGTCAGGGACTGATGCATCCTGCTCTGGGAGCATGTCGTCCTTCAGTGCATGTAACGCATGCAAGGCCCAAGACACGCTGGCCGGCGGCACATGACATGTGCAGCATAGCAACGCCTGGGGATAATTACCGAGATGTTTCATCATGCGAACAGAAGCCACATACCTGCAGCTGTGAGCTTTTCCGTAAACTGTAGATTTAATCACTGAATTAAGGTGAATTCTGTTCAGATTAGACCCTGGGAAACCTGATAATATGTGCTTATGTTTAGATCGTTCACTAAATCACTTAAGTCGACAGCCAATTCGAGGATCAAACGCAATAAACAGCGATAAACATAGACTGTAGTACAAACTAAATTCATGTCTAACTCACAAAACAGTGAAGCAACAAGAGCAGAAATGTACCTACACACCATGGGAGAAATACTAGCTTGTATACCACTGGAAAAAAACGTGAACTTTCCCAAACTTATTAAATCATCAGTGAAACACGTGCCAGAGGTGCTCAACAATTCGGCATTTACGTAAATCACACGCGCACACGGGAGCAAGCTGTGTCTTTCCGTGACATTATCGCCTTCCTGAAATCAGCACTGGCCCCTAACAGCGTTCTAACACATTGCTGCAGCATCCAGTCAGGAATGTAGGTCAACAGGCTTCGTCTCCTTATTATGTTGGGGGATCGTGCCAATGCAGCCTGTGTCAGAAAACTCATTCACCCCCCCCCCCCCATTGAGGTGGGGGGGGCAGGAAGGTGTTGGGTAGCTGTTGACAAGATGATGTTAGTGGAGGAAGAAAGGCAGGGGCGTAAACAGTTAAAGCTCCAGGTCCTTCCTGCGATGTACAGACAGGCCCCCGTGAGTGTGTGTCGTCTGACTCCATCTCCTCATAAATTTACGTCAATGCTGGGGGGGGCACCTCTGTGACCTGACTGGGGCTGCAGGCCCCCCCTTCCCCCTGTCGAGGTGAACACCAGGATAATGAGCCGTATCCAATTCATAAAAAAAACAGTCAAACGCATACAAGTCCAGCTTTCAGGACATGCCTTCCCCTCACCTAACCCCCCCACCCCAGAGCCCCCTATCAGTATGGTGGGGAGGCAGGGAGGGGGGGGTGAAGATCGCAGTGTCCTAACCTAGCAGGGTGGCGCCTCCCAAACCCCCCTGAGCCACAAGGCGAGCAGCCGATTCAGCTGCAAATACATACATTTACATGCAGGATCTTTTGTCCAGAGCAACATACTAGTGAGGCAGATCGTACATTACAGGCATGCCGCCGACATCCGAGCGAAAGCGCAGTGAGGCTGAGCTCCCAGTGAACACCCCGCTACAAGCATGAGCTGTATTGAACAAGCGCAGCGTAACATCTTCTAAACAAAGAAAGAACCTAATAAGACGACTATTCAAATCGGCAGAAAGTGTGAGATTAAGAGCAGTCGTGCAGCATGTGGGGGTGTCGGCTATTAGAGGTGTTCTGGGAACAGATAGGTCTACAAAACGCGACTTCGCAATTTAACTTGTTATTTTAATGACGGTGTTATGCTGTCCTCAGTGTGGGCACTTCTAATTCCAGTCATATGCACTGTCCTGAAGTACCAAGTACAGAACCAAAGAAAAACACAGAGCCATTAATAAGCTGGTTAGCTACATCCGTGCAGAAAATGAATCCCTGTCGAGGCTCGAGGCTGCCAGCACCGTGGTGACCTTTAAGGCGTCCGGGAAAGGCACCACAGCCCGTGCCACTTACTATATATTTTAACCAGTGATCAAATTTTTCTCGGGCCCAATTAAGGCGTCTCCAGTTACACACGTTAGCTGCCCAGCCTCCCCAGCACACATACGAATTATGTAAATTATGCCACTGATACGGGCCTGGGCTCGGGGACAGAACCGAAGAGACACGAACGGCTGGAAAACTTTATTAAAAAAATATATATTTAAATGTAAACACTGACTTTCAACCTACCCGCTTTGCTTTTGATTTCCTAAAGTGACACATAAAGGCACACTTCCTATCGTTTCCTGCTTCCTGCTGTTAGATGACATTGAGTACTGACAGTGGTGCCCATAGCACACAGACTTTAATAGGACTTACTAGCGCTAATTATCCATTCCTTCCTTCCTCATTCCGCAGGAGCTCCGATGTCTGCCGGCTTCACGCCTCGGCTGTGGCCATCGACATCACCCCGTACTTTACATCTACACAGCGAGTATAGTGCTTCGCTAATCAGTAACTGGCTGGTCATCACACCGAACATGGCAGTGGTCATGATGAATGTCCCTGTCCCCTTGACAGTGTGTGGCTGTGCAGGACAGGGCTCTGTGGTCCCCATCAGGACATCACTGGCAGAAGGACGTCTCTGCTGGGCCCTTTAGCATGGCTCTTATCCCCAGGGACTGTCTAGCCCCACTTTCTGACCCTTGCTTGTATGATGTGCTGCGGATGTATATAAATGTCTGGGTAGAGTCTCCGTCCTTCGTACCCCAGTGTGCATATGCTCGCCTGGGATTTGCCGAGTTTCTGAAAGCTTTTGGCGGGAAACTCTCAGTGTGAGGTTACCCCTGGCGCCTGGGGAGTTTTTCAATGGATTCAGTCAAACTTCAGTCTTTTTCTTCTTCAGCAGCTGGTAATGCAACAGTTTGTTAAACATGCCGTACCCAGTGGCCAAGTGGCACTACTTAGCAGATACGCTTGAAGCAACTTAGCATGCATGCCGCGTGTTAGCAAACTAGTCTTTTATCCAGAACAATCCAGATTAGCTAACTGGCCCAAAGGTATACCGGCAGATATTCCAGGAGCTTCAAAGGGCAGCTGTGTAGTCATAAGCTTGCGGCCCTCAACACTCGACTATACTACACTGCACTATACTATGCTACACGAGACCCTTCTGTACTGTGATAAACTGTAGAATACTATTCCATTCTAGGCTATACTATACCATGCTAATCTATACTACCTGGTTCCCTTTGTGAAGGGCCATAAACATGAGGCCATAAACACCTGTAAGCAGTGGTCAGTACAAAGCAAATTAGAGGCTCTAGACATCAAACGGTCCAGTGCATCAGCACTCCCTGTACACCCTAACCTCCCCCAGCGCCGGCCGCTTTGTAGGAACAACTGTAGCCCCCACCCATCCTGCATGCTCTGTGAAAAGTAGAAGATCAAGGCCCCTCATCTGACGACACTTCTGACCTACGACGCATCTCAGCCACAGAGCTGAAAGAGCGAACCGCCACGCGTGCGGTGAACTCCTGACTTACTGCTGCTATTGGATAATTACAGGTGTTACACAGGGAGCTGAATTTGGCGACACACTGCATTTTGGGACATGTGGAGAGTCTTTCAAAGCTCCATCCCTGTGGTCAAGAGCACAGATGAAGGACCTGAAATACCTGAAGGAGAATCGTAAATGCAACCACGTCTACCCAAACAGATAATCCTGCTCTATCGGCTCCCCTCTAAAGAGAAATTCAGAATGTATTCAGATGCCTTAAGGGAGGACGGACAGACAGATTCAACTGTCAGGGTGCAGTGTCAATGTGCTAACCAAAGAGATGCATTTTGGGGTACAGGCAGAGACCCACAAATAGGGCAGCCCTGGACTGAACAGAACAGCATATAAAAGGCCCTAGAAACAAGGGGTTAACTACACAGTGTCACTGAGGAAATAGGTACATGGGCTTTTCATGCAAAATAAAGTAACAAACATTTACCCATAAAAATGAATTTTCCCCCAATGGAATTCAATGGGAAGCTATAATTAGTACTGAATAAGATTTGTGACTCATAAACAGAGTGATTGTTTTTATAGTACATCCCCACGTAGTCCTACAATGAAAGATGCTTTCTTACAGAGCACAGACTATTAGCCAATTAGGAGAATGGATCAAACTGGCCACTGTGACCAATCATGAATACCGTACTGAACTGACAGGGTCCTCGCTAATACAATTTAACGATTGCTGCTTATTAGAGGCTGTTGAGGCTCAAATGTGGAATACATAGGAGAATTTGTGTTGTTATAGTGAATTCCCATGTGGATGACAAACGCTGCAATGTTTTAAGCACACAAAACGAGATCTGTTTCCTTCTCAGCTAAGATCAGCATTTGGCTTTTATGTCAATGTTTTCCAGCGTGGCAAAACCACTAAGAGTGCATTTCTGGGGCACCAACCCACTAACACTGCTGGTAATAGTAAATAATAAATGAAATATGGTGTTCTCTCTAGACTTTCTATGTGGACCCACTGTAGCTAGCTATTATATGAACCCTATGCCCCCCTGGTCTCATCTGGACAGCCTCGTGGGTTTAAATTGGAGGACGTCTCTTCCAGAAACAATGCAAAGTTGTTAAACTATTTCGAACATTTGCTACGAGTTGGAGCAAGAGACGAATGTCAGTTTTCAGAGCAATGCTAGTGGGTGGATATAAAAAAGGAGGGAAAGATCTAGAATGCAAATTCAAAGCAGAATATGGCTGATTGATTTTTTTTTGGTTCTTACATGTGAATTGTGTATCCTTAGCCTCAAGCAAAGGAGACTAAGGGGGACATGATCCAGGTATATCAGATTCTAACAGATCTGGATGCTGTTCAGCCAAATGGCTACTTCAATATTAGTTTAAATACCTGAACTCGTGGCCATAAGTGGAAATTAGCAGGATAAGCACTTCTTTCCACAGCGTGTAGTTAGAGTATGGAATAGTCTTGCTGCTAGTGTAGCGCAAGCTAAAACCCTGGGTTCCTTTAAATCAGAGCTAGATAAGGTATTAGCAACTCTGAGCTAAGTGTGTTCTCCCCAAACAAGCTTGATGGGCCGAATGGCCCCCTCTCATTTGTAAATTCCTTATGTTGTTACTTATAGATACTGCATTACAGTGTACACTGGGACATATCTGCTTCCTCTTTGGTTCTCGCATGAGGTCCATTACCTGTGTATCATCGTTTAAGAGCTTCACCTCCGTGGACTCGAAGTGCCCAGTGCTTGTTTTACTCGGCTGCTATATGGGCTGATGGAACATCCAGCACAGTGAGAAGTACAAACAGTTTAATTTTATCCCGCGGCATGGCGTTGTTTCAAAGTCCGGATTTTTGCCCGCTTCTTAACCCGTCTCTGGGTTTTCTGAAATACTATGAAGTCACCGGCCTATTGCGACATGCTGCTGGACTCTGCCCTGTAAAGCCAGCGTGTGCTTTAATGCCAGATTTACCACTTTGGCTGCAAAGATACACTCTCTTTTGTATGGGGCAATATAGCGCTTCGCTATTAAATGCAACCCAAGGCAAAATAAGGACAGAAATCCCATTAGCTTGCAGTGATGGCTGAGAGATACCCAAGCAGAGATACCCAATCAGAGATACCCAAACACACCCTGCGTGCACATACAGGGCTGGGCTCTCCACCACAAGTACTTGAGGAATGTCACAGGAAAGGCCTTTTTAAAATGTACTCAGCAGTTCATTTTTTTTATTAAGCATATAATGTTACTTATACGCTTTTAAAAAGATTCTTAGGATGGGATACTGGCTTCCACCCTCTCCCACTCTGCTCCTCCTCTCTCCTTTCACGGCCGTACGATATGGCATACGGCTGTGATGTAACATAAAGCCGACCCTCACCATTCCAGCCGCCACCACCCCGGCTAAAAATGCGTCTCCCTCTCGGAGAGCGAGGCGAGTGTAGCTGTCGAGTAGCTACTCTCTCACTTGCCGCCGGGGTCCTCCTCGCCCCCGAGCATATTGCTGGCAAACTCTCCTGGTGTGACTTTTCTTCTTGTAACGCGAAACTCGCCATATCATCGGCATTATTTCACTGCGCTGGCATGCAGTGTCACACTAACCAGTGTGCCAGTGGCCTTTTCGGGTGCCCCTTTGGGGCAGTGGTTCGTGAAAAGCAATCCTGGTAGACCCCAGGCTAATCTCTGGCTGACCCAAGCTTTTAGAACTTAGATGCTGCAGCTAGCTGAGTCCACTTGGCCTCTCCTCTCAACTCTTGGGTGGTTCATGGGGCACCAGGAAAAACCGGACACACAGCGGGCCCACACAGCCTCTGCGATCCCCGCTAAATTTAACCTCACCAGAATAAAAGCAGGTAAAACAGTCACGGCTCACCGACGTGCTCTCATAAACCCGGCATCATTATTAAGCGAAAGATTAAAAACAACACGACTCATTTTAGGGTGTAAAAATAGTTTAAATTTCCATTTGAACTCAAACTGCAAAGTTAGCCAAGGGACAAAATTAGCATGTGTCTTTCCTGGGTTAAAACAAATACAAATCTAGGCTACAGAAAAAGAGCCGTTTGGTTCTGTAGTCTATCCGATTTGACAGGGTTGGCTGTTAGGGCTTTGGCTTCAGCTCCAAGATCCACGGAGACATGGTTCTGATAGCCCAGGTTGATGCGTCAGCAGCAGCTACTCACCAAGGGCCTCACGATTCCGATGCCCAGTGCCTGTCCATCCGTCAGCCCTCGACTTACATGCTATGGATGTCTTTAAAAATATTTAACGGACAGCTGTAGCCGCATCTTTTTTCGTAGCTACTAGCATTGGATTGAAATAGGATTCGCAGTTCTGGGAACTCACATTCAGATTTAGTGAAGTAATGTATAACTATGCCAGTATAACTTCGACTCCATAGGGTACGCAATTGGAAACTGCTGTTTAAAAATTCGACCTAAAACTGTTTTCCGTGGAACACAACTGGATACTTGCCTGTAGTTAGTCGAAAGTGCATCAGATCTAAGACCAAATGTGATTTTCCCCAGTGAGTCTCATAGACGTGGCAAAAAATATCACCACAAATGCCAAAATGAAGAAAAATAAATTATATTTATGGCACGCAAAGTGTTGTACGTTTTTAGGAAAGCAGTGTCAGATTAGGAATGATGATGAAGGTTAACCACAGATTAAAGGAGGAAACAGTAACTTAAACTAGTTGTGTTACACTGGATCAATGTGACGCGTCAGCAGTGTTAAAAACTCCTTTAAAGGCCCAAAACGCTACTTTCCATCTAGTCAGTCTCAGCTGACGTTTTGAAGAGACATCTGCCTATGTCATCAAACTATGTCATCTTCACATTTTCTAATCATAAGACAGTATTATTTCCCAGCCTAGTCCACACATTTTTCCATTTGTACAGCTGGGTATTTTAGTGCAGCTATTCAAGCTTAGCGACTCTCTGAAGAGGGCAGTAGCAAGGCAGCTAGTGGGAACAAATTACCCATGAAAAGCTGCATGCTAGGCAGTCATAGGGGGGAGCCATAGGGGGAGCATGCAGGGACCATGGGAAGGCTGAGCTATCGGGGGAGGAGCCAAACAGGGCGGAGCCATGCAGGGACCATGGGAAGGCTGAGCTATTGGGGGAGGAGCCAAACAGGGTGGAGCCATGCAGGGACCATAGAAAGGCTGAGCTATCGGGGGAGGAGCCAAACAGGGCAGAGCCATGCAGGGACCATGGGAAGGCTGAGCTATCGGGGGAGGAGCCAAACAGGGCAGTGTTATGCAGGTACCATGGGAAGGCTGAGCTATCAGACGAGCCAAACTGGGCAGTGTTATGCAGGGACCATGGGAAGGCTGAGCTATCAGAGGAGCCAAACTGGGCGGAGCTATGCAGGGACCATAGAAGGGCTCAGCTATCAGGGGAGGAGCCAAACAGGGCGGAGCCATGCAGGGACCATGGGAAGGCTGAGCTATCGGGGGAGGAGCCAAACAGGGCTGAGCTATGCAGGGACCATGGGAAGGCTGAGCTATCGGGGAGGAGACAAACAGGGCTGAGCTATGCAGGGACCATGGGAAGGCTGAGCTATCAGAGGAGCCAAACTGGGCGGAGCTATGCAGGGACCATAGAAAGGCTGAGCTATCAGGGGAGGAGCCAAACAGGGCGGAGCCATACAGGGACCATGGGAAGGCTGAGCTATCAGGGGAGGAGCCAAACTGGGTGGAGCTATGCAGGGACCATGGGAAGGCAGACCTATCAGAGGAGCCAAACAGGGAGGAGCCATGCAGGGACCATGGGAAGGCTGAGCTATCAGGGGAGGAGCCAAACAGGGTGGAGCCATGCAGGGACCGTGGGAAGGCTGAGCAATTGGTGGAGGAGCCAAACAGGGTGGAGCCATGCAGGGGTCATGCAAAGGCTGAAAAAACCGGACACACAGCGGGCCCACACAGCCTCTGCGGTCCCCGCTAAATTTAACCTCACCAGAATAAAAGCAGGTAAAACAGTCACGGCTCACCGACGTGCTCTCATAAACCCGGCATCATTATTAAGCGAAAGATTAAAAACAACACGACTCATTTTAGGGTGTAAAAATAGTTTAAATTTCCATTTGAACTCAAACTGCAAAGTTAGCCAAGGGACAAAATTAGCATGTGTCTTTCCTGGGTTAAAACAAATACAAATCTAGGCTACAGAAAAAGAGCCGTTTGGTTCTGTAGTCTATCCGATTTGACAGGGTTGGCTGTTAGGGCTTTGGCTTCAGCTCCAAGATCCACGGAGACATGGTTCTGATAGCCCAGGTTGATGCGTCAGCAGCAGCTACTCACCAAGGGCCTCACGATTCCGATGCCCAGTGCCTGTCCATCCGTCAGCCCTCGACTTACATGCTATGGATGTCTTTAAAAATATTTAACGGACAGCTGTAGCCGCATCTTTTTTCGTAGCTACTAGCATTGGATTGAAATAGGATTCGCAGTTCTGGGAACTCACATTCAGATTTAGTGAAGTAATGTATAACTATGCCAGTATAACTTCGACTCCATAGGGTACGCAGTTGGAAACTGCTGTTTAAAAATTCGACCTAAAACTGTTTTCCATGGAACACAATTGGATACTTGCCTGTAGTTAGTCGAAAGTGCATTGAGGAGCCAAACAGGGTGGAGCCATGCAGGGGTCATGCAAAGGCTGAGCTATCTGGGGTGGAGTCACAGAGGGTGGAGCCATGCAATGGATATTGCACACATGCATTGTTACAGCATGATCCTGGGAGATGAGCAACAAGGCTACAGAATCGGAAGTCCAGCTACTATCTCACAAGCACCCCCTATACCGGACTTGCAGACATGCCTTCAAGTGACGTAATTAAAAAAAGCATCACTCGCCCGTCCAGTGACGGCAGATGTCTGGGATGGATGTACGAATGCTAATTCTGGTGCCAACATGGCTGTACACATCACACACAACGGCCTTATGCCTCTTTGTACACATCAGAAACATCAACCGTAAGCCTCTCCGTCACACTTTGCCCAGAGGTTACCATCTAAAGCAGGCTGACACACAATATGGGTACAAAACACGACAATTCTGAGGTCCTTTTTTCTTGCTCATTCCTCAAAACAATCATCCATATTTGGTACAAGTGCTCCAGTGACCTCCGACTTGAGGATACTCCTGCCTCGTTCTTGAGTCTAAGTGATGAGCAGGGTGGAGTGGTAAACACCATCCAGTTTATGTGGAAAGTGACATCCGTACCCTGGGAAAGACCAGTGAGGGCTTGTGATTTACGGCGTGGTTTAACTGGCGCCCCTGAGGAGGCCTCTGTCACCCCTGGACCGAGACGGCAGCGTTAATGGTGTCCCAGAATGAACCGACAGCTCCGCCATCCTAAAATCTCGCCACAATCACATAATGATTATAATTAAAACCAATAAAAAGAGGGGCCAGAGACAGACACGAACGTACTGCGAGTGTGCGTGTGTGTTTGCAAGTGTGCGTGTGTGTTTGCGAGTGTGCGTGTGTGTTTGCGTGTGTGTGTGTGTGTGTGTGTGTGTGCGTGTGTCTGTTTGTGTGTGTGTGGAGGATGACCTCGTGTTAAGAGAGTGACCCAGAAATGGTCCTTCCAAGTTCAAATCAGGTTATAACAAAAGAAATGAGAGTGTGGCCTCTCTCTCTCTGAACTTGTAAAAAGATCATAACGTTCCACATAAATGCTCCTCAAACCGATGCTGCCTTTAACCAGATGAGCGGATTGACAAATGGGTGGATGGATAGGGTGGGGATCTGTAATTAAGTAATTTAGTATTTTGGAATGTGACTCAAATCTCAATCCAACCCAAAGAAATGTCAAGAGGATGTTTCAAGCCGTTGCAACTTTCCCAGGATTAGTTCATATGCTCTACACCCCCCCCCCAACCCCCAACTAAGCAGAAACATAAACCTGTATCAGCTGTGCGGAAAAGCACATGTAAACGCCCACGTTCAGCTTTGCATGTGCAGTCCTCGCTTGCCCGGGCCCCACCTACATTACCCAGGATTTCCCCCGCCCCACCTAGGCAGCCAAAAGCACAGCTGCGTTCTCAGACGGGGACCGTATGCAGCCTCGCTGCAGCCTCGCAGCCACGTCCCGACTTCGGTGAGAATACATAAGGCCGCTGTGTCCCTACTGTGGGACACAGGCCTGAAAACTCAGAGATTAGGCCTGTAACCCTGAGCACTTGCTACTCGCCCTAGTTCCCAGAAGCAAAACCAGGTACCTGTCTGTCAGCTCTCAGACGGAGCGGTTTCCCCTCTATGCAAAAATATCGCACTGCGGCCAGCCCCACCTACAGACTGTACCTGTGCGCAGTGAAACAGTGAGAACACAAGCTGCCAAATCAGAAATGTGATACCAACAGAAACCTCTTTAAGAAATTATGTTGGCAAGGTTTTTACAAAAAACCATGAAAAACGGTTCGGTTTGACACCGAGATTTCTCACACACACGTGCAAGTCTCACAGTAGGACGAGGGGAAAAAAGAGATAAAAAAAAAACATTTAATTCTGGAAGCCAGACTAATCTAAACAGTATTAAGGGATGCATAAAACATCTTTCATCATTCATTCCTGACTTAATGTGGAAAAAATGGACATAGGAGCAATGCTACAAGTCATTAATTCAGCAGCTGGTCCTTTGGAAACTCATGTTATGCTTATTCAGTAAAATCGAAAAAAAAAGCTCAACTTGCATACAGTCCACATCAAAACCACTTCAGTGCCCCATTTCTGCTTCAGTTGCAGCAAAAAACAACAACAAAAAAACCAAGACAAGGGGTATTAAATTGATTGTACTCATTTAAATGTCTAAAATGTATTGAATGGTTCTTGTCACAACAGTCACAATGAGCTACTGGAATTCTCATCTACCTGAGCCTGTACAGTGCCTTCTGCAAAACTCTTTGTCTCAGGAAGTGCATCCAGTGCACTTTCAGCAGTCATGAAATCATGTGTACAAGAGTCAGGGGTCTGATGCATGCATGCATGCATCCACGCATCCATCCAACCATCCACCCATCCATCCATCCATTCATATATGGGTGATTGCATTCCCTGCAGTATGTGTTTGATTGTCTCGCTGTCCATATATTGCTGTGCATAGGCTGTGTGTCTCTTTCTCAGGCCTGTTTCGCCCTCCATGATGCACAGCCCCCCCCCCCCCACCTGGGTCCCCTAATGCGGGTGTGGCCCCTTCATGGCGGCCTGCTTTAGGTCATTTTACCCTGGGCCAGGGAACCACGCGCGAGAGCCGGCTTCTGTTTATACATCCCCACAGGGTCAGGGTGTTGTTAAGTTCATTCCCGAGCCAGAGACCGGGCCTACTGAAAAATGTACCCTCGGCGACCAAGATCGCCCCCTTTAGGTAGCTTTAAACACCGGTCTCTTGCCGCCACAGAGTCAGGGCAGGAGTTTGCAAACGGAAAACTGAGATTGCAGCGTGCAGGGCATATAAATCAGGTGCATTTACACTAGCACCGACAGGAAAATATAATCTATACATTTATACATCTGTGTGTGTGTGTGTATATATATATGTATGTATGTATGTATGTATGTATTAATGTATGTATATAGTTAGTCCTTGGGACTGTGCTGTTACATTATTTATGTAACTAGCCAGTGAGGCAGTCAGATACATAATGTAATCAATTGATGTACAGCCTACACACGTGTTTGTGTGCAGCCATGGCCGGGACCTGTCCACACACATATGTGCGTGTGGCGGTGCGAGGCTGTCCATCTGCACCCACGAGCTGCCCTATGTTTACATTCAGACATGATTCATATTTCACATATGTCTAAGAGAACAGGATAAGCCCACAGAGAGCAACACTACATGTTAACAATACTGATGCATGGTCATTTTTAACAAAACGAGGGTGTCATCATCAAAGACAAATCAGCACAGACACAAAATCACAGACTGCTCAGCCAAGGATGCACTGACACATGATGAAATTATGCTTGTGGGTTAATTCTGGGGGGAGGGGGTTTTGGGGGGGGGTAAAAGCAATTTAATCGAAAGTCCATTCCCACTGACCACGTCGCCAGTAACCGTGGCGATCAGCCCAATCCCATCTCTCTCCCTGGAGGGCTGCACTGCTTTGGGTCCCACCTACCACATCACGCGCAATCGGACACGGCATTTCGAAGTGCATTGGTCCACATGAACCCCATCATCGCTCTGCTGCAGTTAAGCGCTCCTAACACCTGTCATGAGTTTAAAAGACAAAAGGGGGTGACTCTGCCGATGCAGTTAGGGCTGTGTAAACCAGAGGCGATGACTATATTCCCAGCGCTGGGAAGGTGTCAGATTTCCCTCCTTTTTGGTTTGCATAGGCCCTTCGGTTATAAGTCAGGTTGAAACAGACCCTCCCAAGATTACTGCATCAAAACGATCCATTAAGTTAATGAATGAAAGCCGGCAGGCAGAAAATCCATTAAGTTTGATAAAATAAAACTACAGTCCACTGAATGAGTACACACTGAAATATCTGCTTAACTGAAATCCTTTGAAGAAAAAAATCAATACCAATACATAACTTAAATCAAAAGGCCAGGTGTCACTCGGATATAGACTGTATATCATATTGATGCAGCAGGAACAGTTTCCAGAGGACATGCAGCCTTCATTCGAGTAAATGTTCCACAGTATATGCATTACAACTGCTAAGAATTGAATGCGGTAACCAAACAGCTTTCATTGTGAAGTGTTTGCATTGTTTTGGCACACAGTTGATGCGGCTGCATTTGCAGGGATACACCAGCCACTTTACAGACTTTTCCTGGAGGTGGGGAGGCAGACAAGCCCCAGAGGTTATGCTGTTGGGGTCTCTACTACCCATATTCATTAATTGCCCCAAGGTTCCTGTGTGACTGAAGGCATAAATATGGCAACTGTCTTCAGGTAGCACAGGACCTCGGCTTCCTGATGACTTCCAGCCCTTTCTGATGTCAGTATATATGTATATGTATATACTGACATGAGAAAGTCACGGTGCTGGGTCAGTCACCTGCCGCACTCCCGGAGCTGAGGGTTAAGGGACTTGTTCAAGGGCCTGTGGACATGTGACTATTTGGCCAAGGACAGGCCTCGAAACAGCGACTTTCCAAACACAGGTGCAGAGGCTTAGGCCGCTTGATCATATTGCAGCAGAGTGGTGAAGTGGCAACAGAACACAATTTCCTTATGCCGCCTAAGAATGAAAATCTATGATTTTGTCCATGAATTATCTATCATATGCCGGCCTCGTTTGTCTATGACAGGCAGGGCAGGAATTTCACAGGAGGGAAGCCAAGTATAGCAGCTACAAGTTCAAGTAATAGTCTCAGCGTAGTTCCTGACAAGTTCATTTGTATATAATTACGTACTCTCCTTTCTAGGAGAAGCAGACATTTGTCACTGTGGCACATGGATTTCTAGCAGAGATGGCTACATTACATCCATTCCATGTAGTGCCATTCATTCATTTTCTATCTTCTGAGTGGACTAACATCTGTAGGGTGCTTATGGGGCAAATTCTTGTACCTCCTCACAAGTGTCATGGAACTGGCCCAAGTAGCTTCAGCTCAGCTTGAGTCAAAACCTTCTCCTGTAGATTCATTGTTCCATAGATTCCAAGCCTTGGTTCTCCAGGTAGAACAAATACATTTTTGAGGATATTTATTTCATTGAATCCATTAGATGAAAAGTTGAAAAGAATAAAGGAACAGTGAGAACGTGAGCTTATGGAATCCAAGTCTATTGTTCTGCTATTTACAGTTCAGAAGGTTCTTATTTTTGAGGAAATTTCAGAAATTACTCCATTCATTTGCATTTTCAGTAGAAGCTTTTGTTCAGAGCAGCCTAAATGTAACATGTTCATGCTAAACTCCTATGCATATTAAAGCCAACAAATGTTACTCCAGTGGACTTTTTTTTGGGGAGAGGGGGTTATACTCATGCATTACCTACCCCACCCTTACCACTTTGTTCCACCCTAGATTTTTCTTTAATTTTGCAAACTGCTTATTTAATGCACACTTTGTGAAAACCTGAGGGAAAAAAAAACGGAGATCCACCTCGGCGTATTTCTTTGATAGTCATAGATATCCTTGCGTTAATTATATGGGTTAAAAATAGTGCCCTTCCAGTGGCTGTAAGAGTGCTAAGCTCACGATCCCACTGATTCTGTGAGATTTGAGCTACAGTCTCTTCACAGGTAAAGAAATATCATTGGATTTTTTTTGCCAAATTTCCTAAATGATTCCATCCATTTATTCAGCAAAAGCTTTTTGTATTTGACTCTTTTGCATGTTAATACCACTTCAGTCCTGTAAGCAGCCTTCCCACTGAGCCTTAGCACGTTACACTTCTGCGGCTGCTCCCCCTCTCCACTTCCCTGAGATGGACAGCCCTTTACCCAGAAGCGATGTCTATTCTTCGTGAAAGTACAATAAGAGCTGCCCTCTTAAAATTACACCTGGCCCGCTTTTGAGGGACCCGTTCCCTTGAACACCAGAGCACCGCTGCTTCTGTATCTGAAAACCCACCTTTGTCCCCCATTTCCCATATCCATGACTCTCTTTCGTAATTTTTCTAACTCCTTATTTTAAGCACTTTGTGAAAATTTGAGGGGGGGGGGGGGCGGGAGCCAGAAACCCACCTCTGTGTATTATTTGTTCGTCGGGGAAATTCTTGCACAATTTATATGGACTAAAATTTTGTGGACTTAAGCGTTCATATTTAACAGTGTGCAAAGTGGCAGCTCAGAAACAGAGCGACCGATACCAGAGTTACCATCTTGAGTTTCCCCGGTGAACAAACCTAAGCACGTATACACAGATTAGTGTCTTTGCCGCATTTCCATGTCACTTCAGTTGAGCTTCTGAAAACTTAAGGAACATTACACTTGACATGATGGTCTTTATACAGAGGCTAGGGCTTCTGGAAAGGAAGTTGGTGGAACACAGTATTGCCGTTGAGTCCAGAGATTTAAGTTTGTTACGGAGAACCAGGCTTGCGTTCCTCCTCACTCAGTTCAGCTCATTAGTTTAGCACCACGATGCTGGGTTTGGTCCAGAGAAAGTGGGAACCATTCAGGCATCTCGTTAAGGGAATTGCTCCTTAATGGACACTCAGACAGCAGGTGATTAATATGTCCATCAGTATGGTGCGTCTCCACAGGCACTCTCCGCGTGAAGTTCTCCAGTTTACTTTGTGTCACAGTGACGCCGCCCGGGCCCATCTGTAAACGACACCATGCCGATCCGGGAATGACATGCTGCTTGGAGAAATACGATTTAGAAACCCCCATATGTCTGGAACAGGCAAGCCCAAGCTGTCACTCTCAGAGCCTGAAGTCATATCCTGCAAGAAATCATCCATTTGGCACTCACTCATGGCACCAAATTATCAGCCCCTGGCTGTTTGTGGAACACCCAGAATTTGAGATGGAATACATGTTTATGAACCTAACGTCATATCTGGGAGAGATCTCATCTTCTGTCTTGTGCTTCCAGGATCACAAATGGATTATCACAGAAATGGTAGATGGATAGACGTCTGAGAGAACATGTTCTCCTCTAGAATTAGAAGGTATGTAGAGCATATTCTGAAACTGAGATTGTTATCTTGTACATCCGAGGCCTTACGCATAGCTAAAGCTTTGAATGCAATTTAGCTAACCATTTTTACACATTCATGCCTTCAGATATATTTGGAGAATGAGCGCTGCAGAAACATGTTGCTCAAGAACATTCCAGCAAGGGCCCGTTGGGGCATGAACCAACAACCTTTAGATTATGAACCCACACCCAAAACCACTTGCTGTGTCCCAGGCTGAATATATATGTACTGGAAAGAAATAATTTAGATGACAGAAGAGACTAATAAAGGTGCCACTGATAGGTATTGGCATATTTTTCGTCTGGACTTGTCCACCGAAAATAAGCTAAAGTCTCAGCTAAATATTCAAACATTGAGCCTGAAATGAATGCCATTTTTTTGCTAGCACTGGGGAAATGACTCTGGAATGGTGTGTGCTGTCAGTCAATGCCCAATTTGATGGAATGGGGAGTGGGGTATACCAGGCAGTGAGTGACAGCACACGTTAATCTTATCCACTGTGGATTTTTAAGCATCATTTCTCCAATTTCTAATTTTTGCAATAACACTGACACAAGCATAGTTGGTACTGGAGTGGGCTGCCTGGTGCTGTTTCCTAAACAAAACAAAGCACGGATCTTCGTTTAAAAGCTTCCTTCGTATGGACGAATAACAGAAGACTGTAATCTTTCAGTCTCAGTAGTTACCGCAGGGTCACCAACTCTCACACCTCTGGAGTGACACTCACACTTTCAGACTATCATGCTCACACAAGAAATCTTACGGCAAATCTATATTTTTCCATTATAAACCTAAAATTAGCTACTTCAAAAGCACTGCGGTAGTTTGCAAACCCTACAGACTATTTACAAGGTAATAAAACTGTTACATGCGTGTGAATGCATGTGCAGACTTGAATTGAATTGAAAATCTCACTTCAGCCAGCTGACCAAACTTGTCGGCTCCGTTACTGCTTCCTGAAAAGGGTAAAATCATAATAATGCCTGTGACTATCACCGCATTTCCTTTTAAATAACTTGAGTAATCTGCACAAAAGCAGTTGACCTTCCACCTCTGATCAGAGGAGCCACAAAGCATAACTATACTCTAATTTCTTAAATACTGAAGCACTTCCTTTGTCACCAAGCATAGAGAAAAGGTCCCTAATGCTGTGCTAATCAGACTTCTCACTCCTATAATTGGTCTGGCTCAGAGGAGGCGTAACCTGAAGATGGTCGAAGTCGGGCTCGTGTCATGGAGGCCAGCCAGTGAGCGATGGGCCAGGCCAGAATCGGAACGGCGGGCCACCAGCATCATGTTAATGAGGTGACCATTGGAACTTCCCTAATTAACTGAAAGATGATTGTGCACTGATCTCTCATATTTATTTATTCTGTCCTCCATGGGAAAAAGGCAGACTGCTAGGCAACACTGCTTGGTTGTTTAGTCACATATCGGCTGTCATAGCAGCAGCTGCATGCAGAGTGACAGGTCGAATAGATGTACTCCATTCTCAGCTTTATTGATGGACAGTAGTGCTGTACCCTTGAGTGAGGTACTTCAGCCGAATTGTTACATTAACATATTAATTTATACTGTCCTACAAAAAGTCATGGCACATGTGTAGTTATGAATAAAAATTCATCTTGAGAAATTAGGAAGTTATGAATAAAAATGTCTTTATTCCATGGAATTAATACCATAATTGCCTGTCTATGGTTTTAATGGCTGCTTTAATGTGTTGTGAAAAAAACTCATGCTAATTTCTTCTGGTATTTCTCTCCACTCTCGTTTTCAAGCAATACTAAGCTGCACTGCTGAAGAGGGTCATCTTGGCCTTGTCCTGATCTGACATTTCAGTTCATCCCGCAAAGCTCTACTGGGTGAGCCCTGAGTTCTGTGGTTTAATGTGGAGAAGCTATGAATGATGCATTAACAGTCCAGGCTTAATAATGATATATCGAAAAGATGGGCTATCACATGGTTTGGCTAGAGCAGTATGCCAAGCATTAGGGACGCCTGCTCCTTGAAAGAGACCGTCCAGGGTACCCAGGTGACAGGCGTGATCCCTGGGTCATTTCACCTCTTAGACCCAGTTTAGTCGCTGCAGATGAAGGGGAGGACACAGGCTGGAAAGGTCCAGCACAGCCGAGATGGGCTACATGTGCGAGGGGGACGGATCAGGACAGAGACATAAGTGCCCCTCAGAGATGGATGATGTTAAGTTTCAAACAAGCTGCTTCGACTGTGTTAAGAACTAAAACCCTACTGCAGCTTGTCCCATATGCATCTGGAACGTTCAGTCACCCAGCAGACATAACTGTGGAGAGCCCTGGGCTCAGCCAGGGCCAGTTTCCCTGCGGGATACCCAAGACACCTGCGGGATATCCCGGACACCTGTGGGATACCCCGGACGCCTGCGGGATACAATGGACACTTGCGGGATACAATGGACACCTGTGGGATACCCCAGACACCTGAGGGATACCCCGGACACCTGAGGGATACCCCGGACACCTGTGGGATACCCCGGACGCCTGCGGGATACAATGGACACTTGCGGGATACAATGGACACCTGTGGGA
>JABFEA020000138.1:3726529-3740956 GCA_019775915.2 Cyphomyrus plagiostoma | reverse complement strand
CCCCACCACCCTCCCCCCCCACCCCCCCCCCACCCACCCCCAACACCCCCCCCCGCCGGCGGGCGGGGGGGGGCCCCCGCGAGACTATGCCGTGTTGAAGCCTCACTCTGGACCCATGAATTTGAAGAGACGCGTCAGCAGGAATAAATTATTCCCCACATTAGCATAATATGGCAAGAGATCCGTCCGATTCAAGATAAATTGCCTGGTACTTTTGACCAGGGTCAGGTTTGGAGGCCTGCTTGCCATCGTCATCTTCAGCACGTCTGCTCCGTCCACAGCTGGCCGATACTCACCAGCTAACATGTCTCCCTTTGACGACAGCCGACGCAGAAACTCTGATAATGTCATTCTTCGCAATGTACCCGCCGTTTTTCAAACTCTACCCATTGCTTGCAAAGACATATATGCGTCTTTTCACCTGTAGAAATGGGGGCACGGCACCCGGCCTGAGGCCACGGCCACAGTACCCGCTGCGGAGAGTCTAGCGCTCATATCGCCCGTCAGCACTAAGCACCGGCTACAGAGGCGCCCTGCTGCAGAGAGAAGCTTGAGCCGGATGGAGAAACCCTCTGCAAAAACATAAACCGCTATTCAAAAGTTTGGGGATGGCCCGGAATGCGAGAAAACGTCTGCCAGGACACAAAGCCAACATCAGGCCCCGGAACGTCTTTGGGGTTCCCCATCTAGGTGAAGGTGACACCCTCATTTTGCATATGTATGTCACAGCCAATTTGAAGCTCTTGCCTCCGGGGAGAGTCACACCGCATGAGTGCTCTGCCGGTCCTTCGTGTGATCCCACCTCCTCATTACCCCTCCTGTTATTGTGGCACTGGTGGATGGGGGGGGGGGGGGTTCCTTGGGGCTCTCTTGGCTGACTGCTGGACGCCTTCTCCCCTGATGAGCGGCCTCTGACCACGTTCGAGCCCGGACTCAAATTAAAGCAGATTAAAAGCCTACTCTGGTGTTAAAGGACGTACCCATGCCAGTCAGCGGCTCGCAAAGCCAAGACGGAAAGCAGAATTCCTACTCTCAAAAACCGGAGGGAAAAAATAAATAATTTTTAATTTCTGGACAGAGTCTCTTCCATCAACGCAACCGCACAGCTTTATAAAACTTTAATCTCAAGCCTCATACTTGAAATAATTTGATTTCCAGCTTTCGACTGCAATATATCCCGCGATATTAGCATTCTCCGGACTCCCTCGATGAACGATTTCCTGTCAGCGTCCGAGAAGCAGACTGACGCCCCGGCGACTGCGGGCCACCGGTGACGCCCTTTGTTTTTATCCGGACACATGGGCACGCTGCTCCTGCACTAACGATTCCTGCGTGAGCGGAGGAGTTGTGGGTAACGGGATAAAACGCCAAATTGCAGCAGGGCTCTTATTGCCCGGTCTGCCACCAGGAAGCTGTGCCCAGTCAGGAATAACGATCCATAATTTATGACCCACTGTCTCGTCCACAGACACAAGTCAACGTACCATTTATTATTCATTGAATACATCTCAGGCGATGAATTATAAAAACAAATGGGTCTTCTGTCAGAATCTTATTGATACAGTACACAGGCTTGTTTTCTGTCATCTATCCTTGTTTATGAAAAGTTTTCATAGTTTACTAAATAATTTCATATTTCTTATCATAGAATCTCATTTAATTATAAAATAATAAAATCCCCCCCCCCCCCCCCAGTGGTTTAATTTCATTCTTCAGACAGAGCTTTATTGAGCAATCTAACTTTCCAAAAGATCCCGCACAAAAGCTCTTTGATGAAACAGATGTCATTGCACTTTATGGGTTATAAAGCTGTGCATTTTTACGGCGGTTTTTAAAAACGCACGTTCGCTTCCATGGCAAGCCAGGCCTCTGCTGTGAAGCAGGGTGATTAAACGGTCAATGGGTCGCTTGGAAAATAAGGTGCCAACTCTGGTTTTTTTGATGATGCTAATATTTTTAAAGATGGCTTGTCTGGCTTTAACAAAAACAAAAAAAGGAAGTATACATACTGAAGAAGGCTATAAGATACACACAAATTTATTATTTCCATCTATCTATTTTCCATACCCACAGTCATCTACAAGCACTAGGCAGAAAATATGGGACACCAATGCATCCCAGATATTTTTTACTCTTTTTTTTATTTATTTTTTATTTTATTTTTACTCTTAAGGCATGGAGAGAATTCAATGGCATCTGGCATTTTTGGATTGATTTTATTTACATGTGGAAAGAGGAATCCTACACGCCATCACGTAAAGAGGATTTTTAAAGGAAGGGCACTGAGCGAATAGGATTACAGGGAATCGGGCGAGGTGGTGCCCGGCATGGAGGTCCGTGGCTGTAACGCCGGGCTTTCAGATCCGGGCAGAATCACACCTGAGGATCGACAGCAGCATAAATACTACATCAGAGGTGGTCCCAGAGTTTAACAGCGTGTAATGTGGCCCGCTCCGTACCCCCAGCATCGCAGCGAGTCAGGGCAAAAACACGGTTTGCCGGTTTTAATCACTTTAACCAGAAAATGGGGGGGGGGGAGAGATCCTGTTATCTATTTTTAATTATATCTAATTTAAGCGTGCACACCAATCCATCCTAGCGAGAAAACTCACGTGTGACCTACTTAACGGAAGTTGCAGGATGTGTGCGTTACACAGACGGTTCAGAGCATCGCGTCAACCCAGAAGCTCGAGATATCTCAATGTTTTTTTAAATACAGAAATGTAAGATTTTGGGAAGGCAGCTAAAGACCATGGGCTGTAAGACCTGAACGTTATCTGAGAAGAGCGCTGAAGTGAGACACCGGACCAGAATCACTCTGAATCTCTCCAGAAATGGACGTAGTGCTTTCAAATGGGTGAATCTGCTTTGGACAGCGAGCAACACAACAGTACCTGCTCTATGTTATGAAAATATCTACAGAAATGTTCTCTTGTTCTGGTTTTATGGACAGAAGCTATAATGAGTCACTAAATACTGAAGCGCCAAAATAAAGCAAAACTAAAACAGGTAAGTCAGTCACACAAGGGTGGCATCAAGGAGCAGGCAGAAGCTCAGATCTGAACAATCAAAAGAAAAGCAGGTTTTCGGTTTGCATTTATTGATACAGTATAAAAGCTGACATAGTAATGAATATAGCGCTGTTCCCATTATATGTGTGCAGTTTGCACTGATTTCCTGCAGCTACTCCGGTTTCCTCTCACTGTCCATTGACATGCGGTTAAGCTAACTGGAGTCTCTACATCACCCATAGTGCATGACTGCGCATTTAAGCATGCGTCCTGCAATGCACTGGCATCCAACCCTATCCAATTCCATATTGCCTCAAGCCTGGTATTTCCTGGATCAGGCCTTGGGCTCACCAGGCTCCCGTAAGCGGCAGATAGAAGTGGGGATGGGACATATACTGGTTTCATACCATCAAATAAACCTATAAAGAGGTTCTTCTAGAGGAAAAAAGCACATTTTCACATATCAAGCGAGCTAATGACGCAACGGCTGAAGCCAGCAGGTGTTTCAGGAGTGGAGAATGGAGCATGAAGAAGCAGGACCGAAGTACGGATGGTGCCCCACAGGCCTTGTTTAGAGAAACACTGTGTGAGTTAGGTGTCAATCAAATGAGGGAAATAACCAGCAGTAGATTAAAGGAGAAGAGTACACAAGTCCTGGCATGCTGCTCCGTCCAATTCCTGACTGATAACTCCCATCGCAATAGTAAAGTGGGCGGAGCTTGTGTGGGAGCCCATACATAGTAATACACTCCAGAGGAGACAATGGTTAAGAAAAAAAAACACGTCTGGAACTGCCCTGTATGTGGCAACAGGCACTGAAGGATAGTATGTCCTGTAGGCCAGTCATCTAGATGGAAGCCTGTAATGTCCCGTGAATGAACGGCGCGGCAGTCACTAAGGACACAGGCGGGGAACCTTAAGGTCAGGAGAGTGCTGGCTGCTTGACCCCTTGAAGAAAATCCTGAACCAGAGTCGCCTTAAAAACACAACTGTATAAATAGGCTTTACAAGTTTACATGATTTTTACGTACATGGAAAATTAAATATAAGCAGACACACCTCGAAGCATGGAGGGAGACAGAAGATGAAGGGGAAGGCTGAGCCACAGCGTGGAAATCCACCGGCTGAGAGCAAAATTAACTTGTAGCCCTTCTAAGAATCGGCGTGAGACTGAAAGGGGCACCGTTTGAGGCTATTAACGCAAAATTGATCTGGGCTTTTCTGCACACTCCAGCAGGACAGAGAACATGTAGGGATTTAAAAAAATGAAGGAAAGGGGACACAGATAAAGAAGACATTAAAATGGTTATGGATTGAACATCCCTGTGGACCTCTGGCCATAGAGGAGTGCAGAAATGAAGTGATGGCACCCCCCCCCTCCGCCCCACTGACTGATGGGTGGGATTTAGCCATACCAGGTGGACTGAGCGACGCGCCCCTGTCTGACTCGTATTGGGTCTGCAGGGCATTTCAAAATGTGGAAATAAGTCTTGCAGTTTTGGAGCATTATTCTGACACTACAGATACCAAACTCACTTCAAGGAATGTACGGTTGGGGGGGGGTCGTAAATAACAGGAATCCTCAGAAACATTAGGCAGCTGTCACGGATCTAAGCAATGCAGAAGCTATTGAACTGCTTCGCGCTATAAGAAATGGCCTTTCAGGGAAAATGGATACATTCATATGGGCAGAGTGGTTTTTATTTGTTCTGGTTTTTGGTGACATTCAGGAAACCCACAACTAGAACGCTGGGACTTCTCGAATACAGCCAAAAACGCAAATGACATCCTCCGACAGGAATTCAGCGGGAAACTGCTAATATAAATGGTATAATTTTCTTTTATTGAAAAATTCAAGTTAATTGAATTTCAAAAGACGTTACTTAAATATTTTCAGCCCCAAAGTTCCAGCTATGGAAGGAGGAGCATTCGATTAAAATCCCCGCTTCTTCCATTTCTGAGGCGTCAGAGGTCTGGAACACACTTCGATTCCCCAGCCCATGGGTCGCGCACGGCGACCATAATCCGGACACTCCCATCTGCTCTGAGAGCGAATCAGGAAGGCGCCACTCCTCTGGACGGGGAGCGAGGGTGGTGGTGGCGTGTTAACCAGAGCCACCTCCATGACCCCTCATGTCTTTTTCAACTCTACGAGGTAACGGATGGGGGAACCTCTGACCTCAGCAGGGTGGATTCTCCTCCCTGTGGAAAAGCAGTGACTAAGAGTGCCATTATGCTAACTACTGAACTGTGGTGTGCTTTAACCCTTTCAGTCTGACTTCCAGGTCACACACTCAGGCTAAATCCTAATAACTGCTATCAAAGTATCTAAAAACTCTTTTTAAAAGTTACCACTCCCAAGGTTAATAAACGCCTGGCTTGATAAGTACATTTGTGACTAACAGGACCTCAAGCTGTGCTAGAACTTTCTGTGACTGGCATCCATGCTTTCTATCTGGAAAGAGGAAACACACTGTGAACGCTGAAAGTAGTGACGTGCTAGCGAGGAGTCAATCAACATCATCTGCCTGTGAGCAAGTGAGTTACACACACTAAGGAATGAACCGACTGATGAATACACATGCAGGGTACATTTCACAACATGTTCTGAACAGAGAGAACCAATAAAATTTAATTACATTTCCACGTGAGGACAGGATTCACTGAAGTCACTGAACACTGAACCCGACTGCAGAACTAAACAACATCGAAGATTAGACAGATACAGTGCCTGCTAGACAGACAGCTATATAGACAGAGGGATAAATAGCAAAACAGACATAAACAGACAGAGACAGGCAGGCAGCTAAACAGCAAAACAGACATAAATATAGGCAGACAGACAGCCATACAAATAGTGATTCGACAGATAGATGGAGACACAGACAGATAAACTGACAGACAGAGAGACAGATAGGCAGGACAGACAGTGATTAGACAGACAGACAACTAACAGATAAAGACAGACTGACTGACAGGCAAACAGATGGATAGACAGAAAGATGGATAGATAGACAAGCAAACAAACAGATGGGTCGACAGGCAGACAGATGAACAGACAGACAGATGGAGAGACAGGCAGATGCACTGACAGTCAGGCTAACAGGCAGACAGACAGATATATATACAGACAGAGGCACTGACCGTCAGGCTAGCAGGCAGACAGACAGATATATATACAGACAGATGAACTGACAGTCAGGCTATCAGGCAGACAGACAGATATATATACAGACAGAGGCACTGACAGTCAGGCTAACAGGCAGACAGACAGATATATATACAGACAGATGAACTGACAGTCAGGCTATCAGGCAGACAGACAGATATATATACAGACAGAGGCACTGACAGTCAGGCTAACAGGCAGACAGACAGATATATATACAGACAGATGCACTGACAGTCAGGCTAACAGGCAGACATACAGATATATATACAGGCAGATGCACTGACAGTCAGGCTAACAGGCAGACAGACAGATATATATACAGACAGATGCACTGACAGTCAAGCTAACAGGCAGACAGACAGATATATATACAGACAGATGCACTGACAGACAGACTGACAGAGAGACAGATACATTGACATAGAGATGGATAGTGACAGCATGAAGAAGTATAAGTCTATGTACGAGAAACCTCCCAAATCAGACTTCAGGGGCCAGGTGAACACAGGGAGGTGTGCAGTAAAAAAGTCTGTTTCATTTATTGTTGCCCTCCCCAGACACAGCTAAGACAGCAGGACAGGAAAAGGGACCAGGAGAATGAGAGGTGGGATAAGGTGCTTTCACTGTGTCTATGGGGCTCCGGAAATGTGGGCTCTGCGTGCGGCTCGCTGTGTGTATAAATCAGGAGAGGCGAGGTGAGACTGAGAGAGGGATTATTGCGGCCAGGATGATCGCCCACCTGAGGCCCTACCTGCACCCCCCTCCCCCACATGCAGTAATATCCCCATTACAGGAATGTATTTTACACTTAATTTCAAATATACAGCACATGGCCTGATTTCCAGCCCAGCCATGTGGAAAAAAATTTCCAGGACAAATGTTAGTGAAATCAATGCTCATGTCAAGACCACCCTGATTGCTCAGAATGCCCACAAGGTACAATTTATACTGTTTGATTGTTTTTTTATTTCTTTTTTTTACTGGCAAATTACCTGCAAAGTATAGCACAGTTTATACAGTAAGGTGGTGATTCCCAGTGTTTCAGAGTCACTAGTTCTGGTTTTTCTCCTTTGTGGGGGTTACTACCCATTATCCATAGTTCAAAAACGAAGGATTTCCTTGGACGTCAAATACATCCATCCATCTCCTAAACTCTAATACTAAAATATACACGTCAGAAATCAACCTTTTTTCTGTACATTAGGAACATCACATTAGCCCATTCATAGTTGTGCCACAAAGATTTCAGATTTTTTTCAGAGACTGCAAGGAATGAATCATTGTAACTGTAGCATAAATTGTAGTTTTTCGTGTAAATACATCTGCACAAACAAATTGTAACAACGGAAATGTAAGGAATTAGGAAAAAAAGAATAATTGTTTTAATAACTCTGCCTTTGCTATCAGCTGAAATGCATCTCCAAATAGCACCAGAATTTTTCTTGAAAAAAAACGTAGCAATTTTTGTAATGGGCAGCTTTCTCCGGTCATCCTTTCCGATCCCTCAGCGATTATATTAAATCATTAACGTGCCCCGAAGGCCGAACCTTTTCTGCTACACGAGGCTGAACACTAAGGCCCGTTTCCATAAAAGGACATCCCCAGAAAATGATTTGATCAGCGTGCGTTTTGGTTTTTTTACGTTTCTCCCCATGATAAATTCAGCCGACAGCTGTTTGTAGCTGTTTGCTGCCAGAAATATCTCGCCAGCAAAAAAACATAAACCGCACACAAACCACCCCCCGCATCCCCCCCCCATCCATCCAACGCCAAAACACGGCACCCAGACTCCCATCGCCAGATCTTGTTGCCAATCTGCCCCCAAAGCCACACCTCCCTTGTCTGCTGCTGGAATCACCCTCCACACCTCAGTCTGCGATTTTCCACCGGAGGGCTACACCCTGCAATCTCCTGTGCCAAATCGGACCTTTAAAAACGCCGCCCCACTGTAGCCATTAAAATCCAAGGCCGCTCTCTATTTTTTGCACGGCAAAGGGCAGAGACCTAAAGGGGTCTGGAAGCGAGTCTGTGGCCAGAAGCGGGACACAAGATGATTTCCACTGCGACCCTTGAAGTGTCTCCCCTCACCCCACCACACAGCCTTTGAAAGCGCTGGTCGCCAGCCAGACACAGGGCCGCGTACTGAGAAGGGCGGCTGGGCCTCCCGCGTCCGCAGGTTACTGTGGCGATCTAAGAAAACCCTTCCCCACCCCCATTTGCTCACTTTTCCTGCTCCGGATGTTCAAAGCCCGTCTCAAACTACCAGCTGCACCTCACGCACCCCAAAACTGAAACAATTCAGGGAAGGGCACCAGAGAAATAAATCGCTGTGCTTTTTTTCCTCTTGGGGCCAACAAATGAGACTTTCCTTTATACAGGCAGGGACACTGGGACAGAGGCAGCAGACTGGGCTGCAGGACCCAAACATTCAGCCCAACACAAACAAAGACCAGCCCAAGAATGAAACAAGGTCAAAGTTGAGCCCGGCAAACAATTAACGGACCCCCGCCACCCTCGCCTGGGACTTATTTTAGGGCTCCTGGACATTCCCCCAGTCCCGACCCTGTGAAAGACCAGGCAGAAGGAGTGACCATCTCTCAGCAGCAGGATACACGCAGCGGGTGGGTTGCTCCTGGATCTTTTCCCCCATCTGGGGGTCAGGGCTTAAAGCACACAGTCACCCGGAGTCAAGGGTGGAGGGCGACCAGCTGGCTGCCTGTTTGAACAGCGTCCCCCATAAATAGTGCTCACGGCCGGGGAATTTTTAGAACACGTGTCGAAAATGTCAGGATAAGTAAATATTTAGAATAATCTGTCAGCCCTTTTTAAAAAAATACATATATGTGGTGATTTGTGGCAAATTAGGAAAATCCACAGATTCCTGTTCAAATCAGTTCAAACGACTTTATTGAATGTCTTTTCATAGTTTTGCTGCGTCGGTCTAATGGCTTGACAAAAAAACGGGTAAAGGAGGCAATTAATGCCCTCAAAAGAATCCATTGACAGAAAAATGACTTCTGAAAAGAGAGAGAGAGAGAGAACCATATACCATGCTCCAGTCAGAAAGGCATTTAAGAAGTGCTAATCTTGCTCCCTCAGTAAGATTGCTAATCCTTTGAACTCCAACCAAGACCTACATCAAGAGTGCAAACAGAAAGCTCAGGTTTGCTCCTGACACTTTTAGGCTGCAGCGCGGGTGTCTGGCGTAGACAAATCGGCCCTCTGTCCCGCCTGCCGATAATGGAGTCCGTGTGGGGGTGGGGGTCGCTCCCCAAATGGAGGGGGTCTGCAGATGGGGCTGCTGTTCTCCACCGTTCCTGCAGCCAGCAGGGGTTACGTGACCCCGATTTGGGAGACTGGGAAGCGGCATAAAGCAGAGGCTCATTCCTTTCAGCCAGGCACCAACATACTCCATCGGGGAACTATTTTTACCCACATGTTACACAGGGCACTCAACTGTCCAAATAATCTTCCCACAGTGATAATAAATTTAACTTCTTCTTTTGGCATTTACTCTGTAATTCAACATTATTTCAAGGTTAATGGCTCTGACATCCAGAACAGCGAAATAATCTAATAAAAAGTGATTCTTAAGTCATTTTCCATCTAAGTTATACAATCTTAACACTATTTGGTGAAAGAGTGGGACCAGGGCACTTGACTTGGTACTTAGCTCTTAATAATCTTTGAGAGTAAAATCACAGCTAGAGGTGGAGGATAATTCAGCCGTCCATATGGCGGCACGGTCCGCCAGTCCTCCATGCACTGAGCTCAATTTAATCACCATCACCTCTCACTAGAGCGCTGCTTTACATTAACGCCTTTTGATAGATTAACAACCCCTACTTAACTCCACACCATCACTTTACCCCCTTACGCAAAGCTGATCGGTGAGTAAAATACCCAGAAATTCTTTTAGCGGACACCAGGCCACACTCCAAGTTCTTGGCGTGTATTTAAATCCTTAGCATGACTTCATGCATGTAATCAGTCGTGCTTTGTGAGTCTGTTATACGCTCCATACATCTATTCCTGCCGATGGTCGTATATCCAGTTCGGAAGAATTGGGTAGCTTTAATATGTACATACAAATACACACATACATCTCTTGCAGTCATGAAGGCAACTGAGAGTCAGCAGGCTGCCCAGATATCATTTTGTTGGGCTGTAGGGGTAAACTACCTACAAAAACATGTGGAGAACATGCAAGCAACATAGAATGAAACCTGGCCGGATTTCTGGTCCACCTTGCCGCACGCAATTTAACATCACACAATATGTATATTCAACAACTGGAAGTCACCAAGGTTTTTCTTATTATAAACCCAGCGATGTTTGACATGGCCTCCCCAAGACGTCCAGACGCTTCTCAGATCTGAGGGAAGTTGTAGTGCAGATCCAAGGCCGGCTCTGCTCCGCTCACCGCAGCTCGAGATTTATGCTTTCCGGGGGAGAGGACAAATTTCCATATCGTACTTGCTGATCTTGCAATGGTTTTCAGGTCTGGGCAACACACAAACACTGGCGTGTGGCTTTGGGCAAATGCCCTGAGCAGCTGGGCACCACAGGAGGCGTCCGTTTGGGCGTGACGCACATGCTCTGAGTTTGAGTTACTTTCAGCAAAGAGTTAGTCTTTAAGCCCTCAATTACATCATTAACATTTTACTTATTTAGCAGACACTTTTAATCAATGCAGCACACATTTTTGAGAAAACAGAGTAAAAAAAAAAAAGCCTCGGGAGCAATTTGAGATTAAGGGCCTTGCTCAAAGGCTCAGTGGTGAAATCAGTTGAGCCTGGGATTTGAACCTGTGACCTTCCAATCACAAACACAGCACCCTATCTCACAGAGCCACATACCATCCCCAAATAGAAAACACCTCTGTAGCTCTCTAAGAAAGGTCACTGTCTAGCCGCCAGGTTTAAAGTATTTGTGGCCACATCACCACAGGCGATCCAGATGGAGAGAGCACATGGTACTGCTCAGCATTATGGGAAACAGAGGCAAATCTGCGTATGCTGACCACTTTCGCTGTTGCACCATATGCAGATAGATTTCCACAAGTGGTGCGACAATAGGCTAGTCAGCCGCTGCTCTTTCCCACCCCCACCCCCTGTGAAATCAGATGGCACTGGGAGTAGGACGAACACCCTGCGTGGGAGCAGCATTTCATCCCAGTGAGAGGCGGCATTCCATGCTAGTATTCACCCACTCTACCCTCAGGACTTTCCTAAAGTCTGTTTCTCTTTTTGTCGACTCCTTTAAAACCATGTTTTCTGCCAAAGCAAAAAGGACCTAGAAACTCCCAGGAGAATCTGATAGGGAGGAAACTCAAGGCTATATTCCTGTCCACAAGTCTGTTATTCTTTTACAGTAATATATGTGAAACAGGTACAGACCCAGCCCCTTGGTGGTATACCGATCTGTGATCAACAAACCAATAAACAAGCCAAAGCGAGCAAGTCCACCGAGCCTGTGAGACTATTAGCCTGTGAGGGGTATGTCAGCTGGGTCTGCCAGTGGGAAAAGGAACATAATTTAAATGAAGGCCTTATAACCTCCAGACGTCTTATTGATCTGCAACTGTAGAAACCACATACTGATAAACAGGACTTCAGATGACCGTGATCGGACTTATCTTTAAAACCTCCGTGTAATTATATCTCAGACAAAGCTTGTCCACGAGCCAAGAAGAGATGGCTTTTGGGAAGGAGGGCAGATTACGCTAAAAAGGGACACGCTGACAGGGGCCGGTGCAAAGATACGGCCGGCCGCCAAGCCCCATGCTAATTGCGCTAATTCTCCAGCCGCAGAGCTGGACGAAACCGGAGCCCATTGTGAGGTCAGCGCAGATGCAGGGAGGGTTTGAGATGGCAAAAAATGCTGAGCCCTGAGAAATTAATGCCAGCGTTGAAAGGGGCACCAAGGACCATTGGAGTATAGAAGGACTGTTCTAACAATGAACATACTGAGCAGTCGATAATGGTGTGAAGACTACACTGGGTGCCTGGTTTAACTTCTCATGGACAAACGTTCCTACAGCCACCACAGGAAGCAGGGACAGACTCAGGATGTAGGACTTACTGAAGGTCCTATGTGGTGTCACATCACAGTTCAAAGGAGGTGTTGCTTCTGGCGGCTCCTGGTCACACGGAGCGTGTGGGCCACTGCATTAACTCGCGCACCCAGTGTTGCTGGAAATGGCCCCGCGGTCCCGAGAGCAGATGGGCCACTGTCGCTTCCAGCTAGTTTGGATTCTGGAAACATTAGTGCCCCGTTCAATGCAGCTTGTGGCCATGGATGTCGTCATGAAGCTCAGCATAGCTCCACCACCTCAAAAAGCGGGTACGTGTTTTCAAAGGCAAACCCCAAGACCAGCTGTGCAGTCCGGCAGCATTTGGGTCAGTCTATTCAGTTACATCTATGGAAGTTATTCCAAAGATGCAGCGTTGGCGGCAATTCATGAACCTCCCCTAGCTGTCCTGCTAACTTCCAGGAGACGTTGGCATGCAAGCTCATGATCACCAACAGCTTGTATACAAAGACTATAATGGCTACCAACACTCGGGCTGGGAAACCGGACAGTAATGGTGCCACGGCCCATTTGAAGGAGGAGTGTGCCTGCCGCGTGCTGGACTCGCTGTGCAGAATCTCCCTCTCTCTGAGTATGTCCGTAATAAGCCCAGGGCCAGTCGGAGGAAGGGCAGAACACGTTCTCTACTTGTGGATTCAGTCAACAGTCCTCGTAAATCCACAGGGACCCGAAACTATTACAGATTCGCCGTCTGTGCTCCGGCGGGGGGGGTTAGTTAGGGTGCCATGACCTGATGGAGGGGCAAGCCTCACCCCCAGGATAACAAGTTCAGCTGGGCCAGGATGGTTTTCCCCTATTCCGCTGAAGGGTGGAGCCCGACCGCACTGGGCCGGGACTTGTACCCCCGCCCCCCCCAGCCGCCCACTGCACCTCTAGCTTCTTCCTTCTTTCCAGCCTCGGTCTAGGAAAAGCGGACAGAGCAGCATTTGCTGGAAAGGCGGCAGAAATGCGGCCCGCAAATCAGCGAGGAACAGAGCAGCCATTGTGGGGGGAGAGAGAAAAAGACAGGGGTCTAAGACCAGGAGGGGGATTTGGGGGGGTGCCACTCCCACCAGCTGCCATAACAGAGCCTGCTCGGCCTGCCCGGGATTTATGGCACTGCGTGGTTTCACTCGACAAAGAAGAGTTTAGACCGACTGGGGCGGAAGTGAAAAACAAACAAAAAACACATTAAAAGTCAGCAGAGTGTCAGTGAGGCATGAATGCAAGTGGCAGGGAGAGACTTGAATCCAGCCGTCCTGACTCTGCAACCACGACCAGCCAGAGTAAGTTTTACAGCTAAAGGCACTCGACTGCAGTGCGGCATAGAACCGGGAGCTCTTTGGGAGCGTGACACGCTGAAGGCGTCGCACTTTGCAGACGGTAATAGAATACAGAGCAGAAACAGGCCTGGCAGACACGCCACGGTCATTAAGTAAACTTAATCACCCCAGGGCGGCGAGTGGCGAGCCTTCCAGGTGAAACGCAATACGAGAACTGCTCGCACGTAAGGTCTGCAGAAAGCCCTGAACACACGCTGGCCTCTCATTTCACCTACACTCGCGCATCTTTAAGCCACTTGGCATGGGGAGCCTGTTTTTAGCACATCTGTTTAGCTTCCTATTCACAAAACCTATAGTATTTGGCTCAGGGTTATTTTCGGAAGAAATTTAACTCCGCCAAAGACTCGGGACCCATACTTTCTGCCTACAGTCAGACGTTCGCTTGTGGATCACAAACTCAGAACAGCAAAAGCCTTATGATCCGACTTCCCAGTAATGTAAACAAGTGCTCAGTGGGACTTGGGACACCCGAAGCGAAGCAGGTCGCTCCCATGCGCTTGTCCTTCCTTGCGGGGTGACCTCAGTTAAACCGCCGATGACAGACACTGCTGATTTGACAGCTGGAATTCATCAGGCTTTAAAACACAACCTGAGAGCCCAGTGGCTTCTGGTATTGATTCTGAAAGAACCCACCAAACCCTGGACTAAAGGCCGCTGAGGCAGGCAGTACATGCAGCCGTATTTCAGAGGGATTCTTCAGTCAGCATTTGGTCAACCTAGAAAAACTTGGAATTTAATGGGGGGGGGGGGGGGGGGGGGGGAGCGTACCGCGGGCCTTTTGAAAAGTTACCCCAAAAAACACCCCAAGGGGGTTAAAATGGCACGGGG
>JABFEA020000138.1:3638096-3669187 GCA_019775915.2 Cyphomyrus plagiostoma | reverse complement strand
CCCCCCCCCCCCCCCCCCCCCCCCCCCCCCCCCCCCGCCCCCGCCCCCCCCCCGGGGCCCAGCTGACGGGCAGAGACCACCCCCCCCCCCCGCTCACACACCAGGCAGCCACCGTGTGGGGAGTCCCACAGACTGCAAACTCCATCACGCTGCCTGCCAGAGAGAATACACCCTGCCTCGGCTTCGCCGTTTTATCCAGTTCCCTTCACTCCTCCCTGCCTCTGCCGTCCTCCTGTTATCAATCACGCTCGCTATCATTGCGCTTTACGGCGGATTAGCATGTCAGCAGCGCCGATCTCGTCTGCCGCCGCTCACCGGGCGAGACGCTCCCCCTCTATCTGCCGGGCTTAGCGCTTGCTGCTTGGGTGAAGCTATGCATCTACGGACACTAGCAGGGCATAACAAAGGACACAGGACAAAGCACGCAGCCTCATCTGCTGGATTATAGTAAGAACATCACGTTCTTTGTTTTCTTCTTTAACCCTTCGTGTTTTTTGGGGTTTTTGACTCCGAGACATGAAGAGTCTTGCTCCGTTATGTTGTTTACCCCCCCTTCCCCCCCCAAGCCATCTTCAAGGGGGGAGGGCTGGCCTCAGAAGTCAGCGATCTGTGCCAACAGTATATTTTGGTTTCTGCTAATTTCAAACGCTTGGGCCTTAAGGGATGGATGTTCGATCCTGAAAGAAGGTTGCAGTCCGAGGAATAAAAACCACAAGCGCAGCAGAGACGGCGACAGCGGTAACCAACTAGGAGAATCAGGCGGGGGCTGAATAATTCATATGCTGAAATTACCCTGCCTTCAGCTTCCCACATGCCTTCAGCATCGGAATCCTTAAATCATTCTGCTCTTCCAAGACTAACTCCTCAATCACATTTGCATAAACTGCAGCGCCCAAAGTCCTTCGAGGAAGACTGCTTCCACGCTCAAGAATATCACTTTTCCTCAGCGACAGCTACCTTTTTTCTCATCAACAAAGCTTTGAAGGGGACGACTGGAGACAGTCGCAAGAGAAGAGCGAGCGACGTCCGAGCTCGGGCACGAGGTGCGGACCAGGCTAAGCGGTGCAGGCAGCCCAGTCTCCAAGGGGCTTGTTGGTCCTTTTGAATGTTGACACCCAGCTTCTGAACCCTTCTGCAGGAATGTTCTTCCTTTTTGTTTTAATTGCGGTGAGTAAACCTTGGGAGGAAGGGTGTGCCTGTATCCTGTCATCTGGGATCGGGCTCCAGTTTGTGGTCCAGCTCGGCTGCCCTGTCCCATCAGAACATCCCGTGGATCGTCACACACTGCTTCTGCAGTCCTAGGCCATGGGAGGCTACAGCTGTGACTCTATGACTGCGGTGAAGTGAGCTTT
Source organism: Cyphomyrus plagiostoma (assembly GCA_019775915.2). Lineage (NCBI taxonomy): Eukaryota > Metazoa > Chordata > Actinopteri > Osteoglossiformes > Mormyridae > Cyphomyrus > Cyphomyrus plagiostoma. The sequence goes on along the minus strand of JABFEA020000138.1, from coordinate 3,667,835 downwards.
TGAAAAGCGAACATGCAACGCGCTGGTGGGGCGAGCAACGCTGGAAATGGGGATGGCGCACAGCGAGTCACACGGGGGAAACACACCAGTGAATCCGTCTCCGTGTCCTTTGGATCGCATGCCTTCTCTGTGCAACGGGACATGTCAAACAAACTGCTGTTTAGAGACAGAGGGGGTGCAGTACGTATGAAATGTGGTGGAAATGCATGCTTTTTTTCCCAGCTGTAAAGGGACCATTATGAATTAGCAGCTGCAGGTCTGTTAAACAAAAATAAATGATAATGTAGTGGCCCACAAATATATTCATATAAACTGTATATTTTGCACATTTTGGGCCAGTTGCATTTTGTGTGTGTGTGTGTATGTGTATGTATGTCCAGGTATACCTTACCCAATATATAAAAATTCATGACTGCAATGAAAACACTAAAAATGCAAAAACTCTTGTATGGTAGGGTTGGGTAGGGGTTAAGGTTGTCATGGTTAGCATTAGCATTTTTCCCATAGAAATGAATGAGCGGTGACCAAAAAGATATGATTACACAACTGTATGTGTGTGTGTGCATGTGTGTGTGTGTGTGTGTGTGTGTGTGTGTGTGTGTGTGTGTGTTTAAATCTGTGTGGTCAGCCAATTAAAGAGATATGGTTTACAGATAAGTTGTTTTTATTATATTTTTGTTATATATTGCATTTCGTGTTTGTGACTGGATTAGCAGATAAATCAGAAATTGATTCCCGGATACATGCCACGTGAAAGAGAATTTTATTTAAATTATCCATCCATTCTCCTAGCCATCCATGTTATTATTATTATTGTTATTATTATTATTATTATTAGTAGTAGTAGTAGTAGTAGCAATATTTAAGGGTGTATTGTGTAATACTCCATATCAGAATGCTGGTTCAGATATAACATATCTGCATAGGCATTTGTACTAAAACATATTGCAGGATTATTTTTTGTCCTATCCATTGTACTCTTTGATTTTGTCATTGTTATACAAGCAATATATTGACAACTTCTTCAGTCTCCTATAAATACCCACTCTTCTAAAAGCTGTAAACATAAATCTTTTATCCAGTTCAAACTTTATTTTTAGTCATTTTTACGCTATATAGGCAGATTCAACTCTACCATTTTCAGTTGGTTGCTGAAAGTGGCTCAGTTAGTCACAGAAACAGTCTCTCTCCCTGTTGTGCTTCCTCAGAGATAAACTTTAATTCAATCTGTCTAGTACACTAAAGCGTCAAAAATCACCCAATTGCATAATCTGTTTATGTTCCAGTACCGTTTCTCTAAAGTCTTGCAGTTCACAATTTATTTAAAATGGTTGGAAATGCGAAGCAATCCCCCAGACCTACTTAAACTGTCTCCAAGGTACAGTAAACAAATCTCAAATTTCAACGTCCAGACATAGTAATTGAAATGTCACAGGAAAGGAGCCTTTTTGTGTACATGGTGCAAGAGGCGTTCAAAGCTGAAGAATGTTACAGTTAATACAGTTTCAAAGCATCATTAACAGTCTTCTGTGTGACATGTCAGTGTCTCTCAGTGCCTGAAGATGTGCCATGCAACTTGCAAGTATCTGCTTTTATTACTAGTATTATTTATTATTATTTTACACTTCCAGCCAAAACTATTGAAGCTGGCCTGTAGTGTCAGAAGGTGGTCTTCTATCCTTTTGGCAATTCTCATTTTCCGGCACTTTAAAAATAATTTTATTATGCCAAAACAATTGGGCTTTGATTTAATCATAATAATTTGAAAATACATCACATACTAGAATGCTGATATTTGGGCAAGGATTTCAACAGTTCATCCTATCAACCAACTGTATTCAATAGTAGGTATGTTTACTTTGCATTCTCAAAATAAATCCCCCCCAGTTGCATGGATGAACCCAGGAAGATGGGGGAGGGGGGAATACATTGACTGTTATTTAATTTTTTTCTTATGTGTAATTAACAATGTACTGGTGCATAACTTGGTTCCAATACAGCAGCTTGACATCTTTTTGAGAAGTTCATTCCATGTTCATTTCCGAGATATTTTAATGCTGCATGGATTACTAGATTGCTTGAAACTAATCACAAGCCTGAACTGAATATATTGAACATGCATGATTTGTACTATAGGATGCTTTTAAGTCTGTTTCTGGTATATATGTGATGAGGGCCACCTCCCTTAGAAAATTACATAAAAACTGCTAGAATTTCAGCATCTACAATCTACACTAGAGATTTCTATCTGACAGTCAGCTGGATGGCTGTTACACGTGTCAGGCTCGCATTCCTTCCGATAATCGTGACCTTTGTTTGTAAATTTGAAAGTTAGGGCTTAAGTCCTCTCAAATAATACACATGTCTGCCATCAAAATAGCGTTTACATCAAGATCCGGCACTTTGTTTCTCCTACATGCACCAGAATATCAACGTGGCTTCTTTATAATATTTTGGGGTGTGGCATGAGTCCTACCCCCCCCCAGACCAAACAAAGGAGAACAGACGCCAATAACACCTGACCTTGTTTTACCGATTCTCCACATGCATCGAGATAAACAAGATGTTAGCCTCGGATTACCCCTTCGAGACAAGCCACCCGCTCCAGCACGAGGATTACACAACAAAGGTTGAGCAATTACTCTCAGGATGAATCACACTTCCCCTTTGCTGGCTGGTGAGCGGTATCGGGCCTTTGGTAAACACGGAGGGCGCCTGTCCCGTCGCTGAAGACGCGCCACGCCGGCTGTGACGCGGCTGCCCCCGGGGGCCACACGTAAAGGCCTGCCTCCGCGCACCCGCACACACACGGCTCTCAGTTTCACTCATCTCGGCTTACCTTTGTCACGAACAGCCTCCTGTCAGTGCGGTGCCCTTTCTCCTCTCCCAGATGGCCCAGCCAGGTATCCTCCTATCACCACCTGCACCTTGCGGACCTGACACGCGGAGTCGTGCCTGACGGACCGGGATCGCTGGGGAAAAGGGGGAATTAAACGCTGGCCTTTATCTAGGTGACTAGCTGAGTCACCTGGCAACAAAAGGGGCAGCCTGAACACAACATGAACCCGGCAACATCTGTGTTTTTAATGTGAAATCTAACCATTTAACCATTCATATTTATGAGACTGGAGGCAAGAGGTCACTTTGCGTCTGAATTTTTTACACAAAAAACAAACACAGGGTATTGAGATACATTGTTGAATGCAATGTGAGAGCAGAATAAACAGTGCCAGGAAAGTGTGTGTGTGTGTGTGTGTGTGTGTGTGTATGTATATATATAATGTATGTATATTGTATATGTGTGCGTCACATTTCACTGAAAACACAAAAAGTGCTTTACCACCATCGACCCAGACCTCTCAGTTTTTGAAAGTATCACTTATGATTCAGAAATGACCTTTAGGTATTGATCGTTACCTTGCTGGTTCTTGTGTGAGCCCAGCCAGCGAAGGTATAGATCTGATATCGTCCCCGGGGACGGCGTTCCGTGAGAAGGCATACAGCGCCCATCACAGAGCGCCAGCCAGCAAGGCTCTTGTTTTATGTGCCGAGAGAGATCTCCCCATTGGGGAGAATGAGAGCCGGCTGCTCCTGCAGCCCCATAATAATTGGCATGGGTGGACCTACCCTCAGTGTTGACACATCTCCCAGGGTTCCTTGGGGCTTTTCTGAGATACCAGGTGGCCAAGGTTCCCCCAGTATCCTCCTAACGTGCTCAAATTGCATGTGAACCACCAGAGACCTGTTAGAGGCAGGGGAGGGAAAAGAGAGGCACAGCCTTACCTGAGAGAGCTATGCCTTATTTATTTAAGATTACCAGCATGTAAAAGCATTCATTGGAACAAACAAAAGCAGTCATTCTAATTACAAAGATAAGACTGGCATTTCCCCCTCCCGTTTCCAAATTGTATGTGCATGTCCTTGGATTCTAAATCCCTGTTTTGATTTTCAGTCCTCAGAACCACATCAGTATTTTTTTCTTCTCAAACTGTAAGATGATAAGACATTAGAGAGGTTCCAGTTAGTGAATTCAGATCTAGACAAAGTGTGCAGCGCTGATGCACAGACACTGTGCCATTCTGACATAAGACATGCCTGTTCCAAGCTTTTGATGATAAGAAGAGTTCACTAATTCATTTTTTCTTTATTCAGCTTTTTTATTCTGGCTGTCAAAAGGATTAGACTAACCAGATCTCCATAGTCCCTAAATTATATTAAGCATTTTTTTATGATATATTATATATGATATAGTTAACATTAAGCATTTCTTTTTCACCACCATCTCAAGCTCAAGTCCAACGGTGCTCCAGGCAAGGAAACCTCTTTTGAACATTTCTTCTAGAAATTATACTGTAGAGTGAAATTTGCTCAGAACTCATTAAAAACATAAAGGCATGAACACACAAAGTCATTTGAATCCATTCATAAGCCAGTAAAGTGGCAGACTGTATATTTACATGGCAAAGACGAAATGGAAATCCATCAATGCTGTAATGGAGATCTGCTTTTTCAATGAAATTGACAATATATATTGCACACTCTGCAGTACACTCTACCTGGTTACCCTGTTAAGTCAGTCAGACTTAGATTTACAATCCGTTCAATAAAATCTCAAAATGACTGATGATAGCAATGTGAAGATAAGCTAATGCTAAGAAACGTCAATTCCTAAATACAGATTATGTTTATCAAACAGAATGCAAACAGTGAATGAAACACACACAAATATACAGGTGAAAGTGAAGCCTAGGTTCTGAGTGCACTTTCAGCCAGTGTGGCCTTGGAGTATTTAGGGGGGGTTAAGGGTCAGGAGCCCAACAGAAATGTGACTATTTTGCTAAGGGTGGTGACTTTCCAAACACGGGCACAGAGGGCTAACCTGTAGTGTAGTCACAATGCTACCCCCACCCCCCCACCGTATCATAATTCAGTTCTTACCAATTCTTTGGTGAAGTCTACCAAAGTGGCCTTTTCTTTGAGAACTCTGCATGACCTCCCACGCTAATTTCTATGCCATCACTGGAGAGAAGAAAAGCAGGGGAACAGCCCTGCTGGGACGTAAACTGAGCGCGTGGCTGCACCTGCCCCCAGAGCCCTTCCTTTTAATTGGACATCTGCCTTCGGTTCCCACATTAGCATCCATTAAACGGCCTGCTTCAATCTCCGGTGCCTAAGCCCTGCTTCTCAAAGTGACAGACGCCCCGGTGACCGGTGGCAACTCAGAAAGTTGTCTCACTTTCCTGAATCTCCCGCTCCCTCCTATTCCGTGCAAATAGGCACGGAAGGACCCCAAGAGAGAGATGCCCAGGAGGATGCCTTTCAGATAACTCTGCCAAGGTCCTCTGTGTCTAAGGCTCATTAAACCCCCAAAATGATGGTGGGTTTAAAAGCACCATGAGCTACTTAAATGAAATAAAATTAAGTAATGGGGTCTTTGCCTGGCAAACATGCAGTCATTACCGCTTTTTAAGTGAGTACTCTTTTATATTTAAATTAACTGGTTATACTGGCTATGCATCTCGCGGTCCAGTAAGAAAAAGCTGAAAATATATTCCTTTGTCATCCGTACCAATTAAATACGATTAAGTAATTGTGAAATCCAAGGCAAACAGTACGTTCACATTTTACTTCCCCATTTGCAGAAATACAGCCAGCTGTCGTAGACCTTCCTCGTCTGGCAACCCCAGTTCACCAGTAACATACTCAGTGAGTAATCAGTAACACATTTCAGAACGCTAAAATAAACCCCTGTGTAATGAACATCAAGCGCATTGTCTGCATATGACATTCATAAGGAACAGAACATATCAGCTCACCACCTTCAAAGCAGTTAATCTAAATAAATGTGGTTTACAACTTGCAATTCAGCTCTTGAAACTCTCTATTGATATGTATATTGCAAATACTAATATATGTTTATTTTAAGGTATCAAAGCTTTGTTTGCCAGTTCACGTGCAAAAGTACATACTTTACTAGTAAACTGCAATAAGACCAATAATGTGGATTCACTGTAGACGTGGTTCAATATTACTACAGATCAAAGAGGAAACCCATTCAGTAGAATATATCAATGGATCAAGGAGCAGTGTGCAGTTCCTGTAGAATGCATCCCTGTTAACAGGCAGTTAACAGAGCTTTGTGGGTGCCGTCTCTTCATTCAGCCTACCTGTAATGTCGGCCTGGTTCGCCCGCCACCAGATGTACTGCCTCTCATTTCACCTCTGCACTTAATGATCTCATTATACGCTCAAACGGACCACTTCAACACTCTTCCTATCTTTTCCACTTTATGACTCACGGCCTTCCATAAAAGTGGCTGGATCTGAGCCCTGGGAGGCCATGAGAAAGCGATTCGACCCACAGACTTAGAATGACTGGTGCAGATCCAAGTTACTGAGCCTGCCAGTATTTGCCAGAGGCCTCTGTGGGAGACGGCAGGATCATAGCCAGGCTGGCTGGGCTCCGCTGCTCCAGACCACAGCACTGGGGCAAAGCTAGTGTGTCTGGGTGAGAAAATGATTACAAACCAGATCATGTTTTACAGTAAATATTTGTTGACACCTGATTTTTCATGACCCACTTTTTCTTAAATGGGTTAAGTCCAGTTTAAAATGAACACTCTGTGTAACCCTTGGAATAAGTGGTGACTCCCTAGGACACGGTTTACTGATGCTAGCTATAGTCCTCTTCTAAGTTCCTTTGAAACTACAAATCTTGGCTGAAACAAAATGTCGAACTGAAAGGAGAGGGCTTCACACATCCGTGCAAGAGATTAAGTGAGACCAGCTGATCTCATGTTGTCTACACTGCACCCAGGAATGACCAAAGACATCAACCCAAATACACTAATTCCCTGCTATAGTACCATCTTTGTGAAATGTGCAGTATGAAATCCCCCAGTTTACAGTTACTGGCAAAATACACGAGAGGAAAATACATTTTAAAAAAAGAACATTTTTCTTGTGGCTTTGAATGAGTTCTTAAAAAGGTCTTTGAACAGCTGATAATTGATTTAAATGTAAAGCTGCACAAAGAATTTTCATACTACAAAAGATTTCACCTTTCATGTTTGGCGATTTACAGGCCTGTGTTTGATTTCATTCCGCTGGCTAATCTCTTTGGGGCTTTGTCTTAACCCCTCCCCAAAGCAATAAAAAGTAAAAGGAGAAAAAAAGAAATGGCAATAAATATTAGACATTTTCCGGCATTCTTTCTCCCCTCTTTGATCCTCATTGTGGAAAAGAAGCGTGGCCGGTTGAAAAAACACAACTGTACTTCACTCATCTCCAGAAAAGGCACATCAGTCTCACTGAGAGGAGCTGAGTAAAGGAGCTGAGTAGAGGCCCAGTGCTCACCATTCAGCCCACTTACAGCTGTGGCGTCTTTCCTAAAGGTTAATCTCACACTACTCATTTTCTTTTGTCCATCCATAATTCATTATTGTTTCCTTTTTTCTGTCATTTTCTACAGTTCTTCGTACGGTGAGCTATGCTGCACACTATAGCTTTCAGTTACTTGGCAACGTTTCAGACCTCAGAACAAAGTGATGATTTTCTAAATTAAAAGGTTACTTCTATTATCTGCCAGGCTATAGGCATTTTTTTATATATATGTTATCTATTATCTGCACTTTCAATATGCATTTTTTCCATAGCAAATCCTGCCAATTACTGCTGCACAAGGCAACAAACCTAAATATCTGAAATTTGTAATGACTTCCAGAGGAGCAGTATCATGTAGGGGGCGGCTCAAACGCCCAGGGCTGGAGGTTCAAATGTTATGTGTGTATGCAGGTACTCTGATTACGTCCTGAAGTTCAAAAGACATGTAGTTGCACTACCTAGCATCTCTAAATTGCCTATGGAGTATGACAGTGTGTGAGTATAAGTGCCCTGCGATGGACTGGCGTCCCAGCCTTATGCCCAGTGCCCCCCCTCCTGCAACCTTCACTAGCAGTTAGTAGATGGATCAATGCATATTCTCATATAGACTACAAATCCCTCTGTGATGCAATCTCTATAAAACAGCCTGCCATATTCTCCTCAATACTGATAATAGTAAAGGCAGCCCAGCAGGTAACAGAGTGAAATAAAATGACTCATGCTCAAATTAATCAGAAGGCTGTTAGCTTCAGTAACACAATGTGGCAATCCATGACTATGTGCTACCCCCCCCCCATGGTTTTAATAGGGGGGTTTTATACAGGCACTTGCTTTCCACATCTTATCAGACATTATCTAATTACATTTCCTTTGCATTGCCAGCTCCTTTGGAAGCTGTCCTGATGTGTTTTCCTCTCACTTTATGAATTTGTGAAAATTGGACCTTGATAACTAATACTTGTAAGTCCTTTAGAATGTTACTTCATTTTTAATTTGCTAAACATCCACAAAAAAACAACTAAATTAATATGTTGATGAATTTCAAATGTGCATGAATGTTGGTCGAAAACATCAGTTATATTAAATTAGCTCCAGTGTGGCTTGTTTTGATGGCCAGGTAGCTGCAGGATTCTACCTGAGAGCAGGCTGATCTGTTAGGGGTCTTTGCCCAGGTCCTGATCCATTAGGGGTCCATGTCCAGATCCTGATCCGTTAGGGGTCTGTGCCCAGGTCCCGATCCGTTAGGGGTCTGTGCCCAGGTCCTGATCCGTTAGGGGTCCATGTCCAGATCCTGATCCGTTAGGGGTCTGTGCCCAGGTCCTGATCCGTTAGGGGTCCATGTCCAGATCCTGATCCATTAGGGGTCTGTGCCCACATCCTGATATGATAGAGGTCTGTGTCCAAGTTACGATCTGTTAGGGGTCCATGTCCAGATCCTGATCCGTTAGGGGTCTGTGCCCAGGTCCCGATCCGTTAGGGGTCTGTGCCCAGGTCCTGATCCGTTAGGGGTCCATGTCCAGATCCTGATCCGTTAGGGGTCTGTGCCCAGGTCCTGATCCGTTAGGGGTCCATGTCCAGATCCTGATCCATTAGGGGTCTGTGCCCACATCCTGATATGATAGAGGTCTGTGTCCAAATTACGATCTGTTAGGGGTCCATGTCCAGATCCTGATCTGTTAGGGGTCTGTGCCCAGATCCTGATCCGTTAGGGGTCTGTGCCCAGATCCTGATCCGTTAGGGGTCCATGTCCAGATCCTGATCCGTTAGGGGTCTGTGCCCACGTCCTGATATGTTAGAGGTCTGTACCCACGTCCTGATATGTTAGAGGTCTGTGTCCAAGTTATGATATGTTAGGGTAGCGCTCCCCAACCTTTTTTGCGCCACGGACCGGTTACATGTTAGACAATATTTTCACGGACCGGCCTTTAAAGTGTGGGGCGTAAATACGACGAAATAAAATGATACGACTGGCATAAAAACAAATATAAACCGCATAAAAATAAAACTCACCATTACGTTGAATTAATTGGGAGAGAATCCCCAAATTTTTTTATATTCCTCAAAAAAAACATCACTCAGACTCTGAACGTCGATAAAACATATATATAAATATTTGATAAATATCTATGCGGTCCGGTACCAAATGACCGGTCCGCGGCCCGGTGGTTGGGGACCTCTGTGTTAGGGGCCTGTGCTCAGGTTCAGATCCGTTAGGAGTCTGTGCTCAGGTTCTGATCTATTAGAGGTCCATGCTCAGGTTCTCATTCATTAGGGGAATGAGCCCAGGTAGGGGTCTGTGCCCAGTTTCTATTTCAAGCTTGTCAGAAGCTCATGGCATCCTTATCCTGCCCCTCGAAACCCGTGTGGTACCTTATGTGAGCAGTTTGCTAAGTCACTGCCCCCACAGGAGATGACACCCTATAGCTGCCGCTGTGTCTCCTTATGGGTTAACCGGCACTGCTCTCTGTGCATTTAGGATTCGTGTTGTCCTGCTTCTGCCTGTCAGCAGCTAGGTTTTTCTCCAAACAAGAAAATGGAGAAAAAGTCAGTAATTAAGGTACATGAGGGGGTGTTGAGGGAATAATGGAATTTTAAACTTCTTAAATGCAGTTTACTGGGGACTAATTAAAACTGTGGTGCCTCTAGGAATTACTTAACTATTCCAAAAATTGCTTAATGTGCTGGAAGGTAACAGTTAAAAAGGTTACTGAGAAATTCCACTTCTGTTCATTGGATTTGGATAGCCTCAGATTTCCACTTATTTAAGAAATAATCTGTTTTTAATATCTCCAGAGAATGACTTCAGTATTTTTAACCCTTAAACATTCCCCACTTTTGGTGTTAACTTCTCCAAACTTCTGTGAATATGTGTATGTGTAGCAAGCAGAAGAATATGATTTATGTGTTACAGGTTTAACTGACTTGTGCAGGTCTTCTCAATTATTAGAACGCCATACTAATGAACATACCAGACACACATATGAGTGTAATTTGCAAACGAAAATAAATGTTAAGGTGATCAATAAAGGTAAATATTAATTAAATTATACATGAATGTAAATTATTTTGATTACCACTGGTGTCTTTAAGATCATCAAATAACAACTTTCTAAACAAATAAAATAACATTTTCTCAAAACGCCACCTTCCACAGATGGTTACCACGTTTCTTGCTTATGCTTGACGCACGCTTACATGCATATGCATGCAGTGGACTGTTCATTTGGTTATTTACGTGCACTTTCCTGTTAGCTGGCGATAACGCTGCAGCAAGATGGAGAAGGATCGTTCGACAAATTAGAGCAAATGACGATGCAAACATCGCTTACCAGTGAACCTCTTTAATGCATTGGGTTATGTTTAACATTAATTCACTGTTGGTGACATTTTTGCTGTTTCGAAAACGTCCAATAAATAGGCGTGCAATGCAGGGACAGCGGCGACTCACCCTGGGCGTTTTAAATAAATATGCAAATAGATGGGGCCCAAGCTCTCTTACCTCTGCTAAAATACCCTTTCACTTTCATTAATTTTATCACGGAGCCAGTCTCACCCGGTTTATTTATTTTCCATTTGCTTTTGATGCATAAATAAAACCTCACTCAAGGATGCAGAGTGTGCACAAGGTAATAATCGCTGTTTTAAAACGCATTAAATGCCAATCTGAAGCTTTATAGCTGCAATTTTTGTGTTGCTTTATGGGAACATTTTGACTAAAGAGTGATGACAGGAGAGGAAAGGCATCAGAAAAGATCCCACAATGCGGGAGTACATTAAACACATGGGAACTCTGAATGCCCCATTCAATTTCAGATGTCAAGACAGACTTCCTGCCAGGCAGAGTTATTAAGCCCAGGCATTATTTATGCAGAGTAGATTTCCTTTGCCTGATTTCACTCATAAAATGTTAATATATTCATAAGGAAATTGTACTCTTTTAATCTGGGAAGAAACACTTATCTGGAAATAGCTCTTGATTCAGCACCTGCTCTTGTTTTAGAAGCTTACAAAAACACAATGCTGCAATGATTTATTATTATTATTATTATTATCTTTTGTCAAATAATGTATAGGACATTGTGTAAAAGGTGCAGTAACACATTTTTAATCGTGATATACAAATATTTAGATCATTTTGCTTATTGAAAGGTTTTTGTGGGTCTAACAGTTATGTGTATGAATGTATGATCACAATTACTACCTGGTTTGAAAAAGCAAATTGAGGTGTATTATATTTTAACATGTGTATGGTATACACATATGCATATCATTTAAAATTAAAATAATATGTGAAAATAATGTGTGAGGCAGATTTTTAAATGCTTTTTCTTTTTTGGGATTCATTTTTGGATTTCATCTAATAACTTACCAGAAATAAACAAGCAAATGCAACCTTCTTTTGTTCATTTCCAAAGTCAAAAATGTTACCGCCTTCATGGCTGCACCATGAATGTCTATGCTTTTGTCCAATATTACTACATGCTTCTGCATTACAAAAACCCCTTTGTGTTACTCCTCTGAATCCTAGCATTATTGCTTTCAGGTTTATGAAAACACAAACATCCTATTGCATACTGTCAATGTGCCATACTGAAAAATGCTAATGTTACACTGTAATATCTCAGAATTTTTTTTAAATGCTCAAATTGAATTTCTGGCAATGCACCAAAACCATCTGTATCTAGACACATTAAAACACAGATCTCTCATTTAAATAAGAGGCCCCGCGTGTTGAAAATTACTTTCCTGCAGTTGCTATGCAACTGTACCTTCAGAAAAAAGAGGGAGAGATAGGAGCCCTCTGTGTATGGTCCTGTCATTTACACAAGCAACGAAATATAAAACAGGCTTCCAGGCTGCAAGCTCTCAAACAGCCCTCTGTTTACTGGCATGAGCTGATCACCTGACCTTTTCCCCCCAGCTGTAAGGCCCAGTGCTCTCTTAACACTTCATGTAACATTTTGGCAATGCTATTACTGCAGCAGCTGCTCAGGCTGCAATTACAAGGAGTGTGGGTCTGTCTGTCACGCTGCTTCCCTCCCTGACACTCCCTGACACCCAGAATCCGCTGATCATTTTCCTTCTCAGTCTGTCTTGGGCTGGCTGAGCACCAGCGACATGATTCAAATGCCAAGACGTCAAGAAGGAGAAAAATAAGGGAAGTAAAGCCGGCAAGGCAAGTCTAATATCTGCGTGTATTTGTGACTCTTCTGACTCTGTAAACGAGTCCATATATACTTTTTTTTTTTCAGCGCTGGAGATATTCATTGGTGACTCACGGACAGAGGGAAGCAGGCATCACAGTCTGAGACACCACTGTAAGTTACGATTACTAAAACAACTCGGCCACAGTGAGGGGAAACTCACCGGGTGTCTGTCGATTTCTGAGCACTTGCCCTAAATTTAAACGTCATGTATCTTTCAGCTTCCCACACGCATGAACCGTCATCCACTCTCTGCTCCATAGATGCTGGTCTGGAGGCTTCGGATGCACGAACACATGCACAATTAATGGTCTGCAAAGGTTCCTCGGCACGAAGGAGCGACGCCCTTTGCACCAGTGAAGCCTTAGCATGTGAGGCTGTAATGGACTCGCTGTCGGATCTCTGCGGGGTCCCACAGTGGCTGGTGGTGAAGGTGCAATGTGCCCTCTTCATATTCCCTCAACCTTCTTGCACTCTAGGTGACTCAATAAGAAGAAGATGAAGAACAAAATGGCTCAATATAAAATTATCCAGTCCAGATTGTCAGTTTCAATCATTCATCAGAACTGCTGCCAGTTAGACCACAGAAATCCCAAATATACTCTTTCCATATATTGATATTATGCTTGCTTTACATTAATAGTGCAGGGTTGCCAACTTCATGCACCTGACTTGACACTCACACTTTCAGACTCTCACGCAAGAAATCTTCTATATTATTGCATTATAAACATAAAATTAGCTACATCAAAAGTGTTCAGGTAGTTTGCAAATCGTACAGACTATTTGCACGATAATAAAACTGTTACATGAACGTAAATGCGTTTTCATGTGTGTGCAGACTTGTCTTGAATTTAGAATCCCACTCCAGCCAGCTGACCAAACCTGGCAACCTGATAGTGTTGTTCAGCCTGTTTATCGCCGCAATGTGCATTTTATAATGTAGTGACAGATTTTAAAAAGCAACATGATAAAAATCATTATTCGTGTTGTTCTGCCCTCCCCTAACTGCCTGTAGCACACACTGTAGCTCTGCAGTCCTGAGTTAAACCAGAGGGGTGTCACTGACATTTTTGAAGGGAACCAACAATTAGACAAAATGATTCCTGATGAAAATTTGCTGATATTAACCTTCCTTGATGAAAAATGCCATGTTTTTGAATGATGTTCTGCAAGCATCCACAAAGAACTTGCCGATCAGGTCATGGATGATAATTTAGCTATGGAAAGCAGTGTAGTTTTTATTTATTTACTTATTTATTGCGACTGCGGAGTGCCGCAGGTTTAATGCATGTTTGTGCATGTTCATCATTTATAATGCATGACAGTGCTTGTCTGGGGTGGTTTACACAGCTTACCCATCTGTTTGTGCCTTTTCCTTGCCTGGGCCACAGCGTCGGAAGAGCCAAACATCACAGGATAGGACAGATGTGGACTGGCAGCTGTTGGGCTCGGGTCCTGGGGCCGGCGTCCGGGGAGGGCGAGGCCTCCATTAGAAGGCTTCTCTGAGGAGCCCATCCTGACATTTCACAGGCCACAGACCCGCAACCGTGACCAGGACAGTGGCAGTCAACACATTGGGCGACACAGGCAGCCGCTCCGGGCGTCAACCGCGGTGAAACTTGCCAACGGAGGAGAAACTTGTGGTGAGGGGGGGCGGTACCAGAGGTAAGCTTTGCCTAAGGCTCCACATGGGCTTCAGCCGGCGCTGGGCCAGTATGAGTGGCCTGAAGATGGATGACTGGATGGAGTCACATCCACGTGGCAGCACTGGCTTACCAATTAACATTGCAGCATCACACCTCCAGGGCCCATATGTGTGCAGCCTTCCTGTAGGTGCTCCACTTTACACCCATGGGCCAAAAGCATGCAGTCAGGCTAATTGGCATCATTGAGTTGTACATCGTTAGTGTGGGCCTGAGATGGACAGACTTCCTGTCCAGAGTGTGCATTGGATGCTGAGAGACTTCCCCTGACCCAGTACCAGAAGAAGAGTAATGGGAAATGGAGGGGAAGGGATTCATACTGGCTCTATAACTGTCTTCTGTAACTTTAATACAGCACAGTCACTCAATATTTGTATTAATAGCGATATTCTTAATAAGCAGCCGTTACGTGATAAATATCGGCCCACCACACTGAGACTTTGGCAATGGTTGGAGCTGCTTTCTGTGATTTCAGCTCCAGCGCGCCAGGGACACTCCCCACGGCTGCGGAGCATCTTCTGCCTGCCTCAATGTCTCTACCAAGCATCCAGCTACCTGCTCAATCCAGACCTGCCGCCGTCTCACGGATTATAAGGCTCGAGGACGCTTTGGGTCTGACACCCGAGGGCACCGTGAACTTGCAGGGAAAAACAGCCCTCAGAGGTGCTTATATGGATACGCTGAATGTGCAGTCAGAGAGGGACACCCCTCTCAGACAATTACAATGATATGTGACATCCTTCCTGAGGTTATATGTGCATTCTGCCATTGCAGCAGATTTGTTTTTAGTGCAAAGAGACATAGTATTACATATCGGAGATATTGAGGAAGAGGCTGGTGAGGCATGGTGGAAGCTGGTCACATGACAGGATAGCAGGCCAGGTCACTTGCAGGCGGAGCTCCTGTGCTGCGTGGGGCACTGTCCCAGAACGCCGGTGAGGACGTGGGGGTGGCAGGCGGCTCTGCTGCTCGTACATCCTCTTTTAGGCTCAGCAGACACTGACTCACGCCTGCCAGTGTCACGGCCCCCACAATAGAGGCCGATCAGTCACAGACTAGGGGGAGACATTAATGCTTTATTGTACAACATGGAATTTACTCTCTTGCATTACATTGTAATTGATTTCCTCCTTCCACTGATGCTGGAAATGTGTCTTGGATGAATTGCAGCCAGCAAAAACTCAACTCCGAATCAGAGTCACTGAGTCAAATTTGATCTTATTTAAGATGTATCCTTCCACCTTCTACCTGGAAATCCTGGTTAGGATCGTGGGGGGCTTGGAGCCCATCCCAGGCAACACAGGGCATGGGGGGACTACACCCCGGATGGGATGCTAATCTATCACAGACTTACACATGATATTCTGGAGGCAATTTAAAGATATTTACAATGTATCTATCATACATACATATATATTTGAATATACTTTAGATTGCCCACAGTGTGTGCCCAGCGATGCTTCTGCCCCCTTGTGTCCCATGCTTCCTGTGATTGGCTGCTGGTCCAGCATGACCCTCTGCTGAATGGGCGGTTGGAAGATGGGTGCTTATTGTCATTGTTCCTACCAGGACGTCCCCTTCCCATTCCGGGGGCATGTTTCAGGCTCACCTTTGCCCTGTACCACACAAAGACTTAAGGAAGACAGATGGACAGACAGATGCTTTTCATACTACGTGTATATTATAAACTGATCCACTGTTTGCTTTGTCGTTGATCTCGAATCTGGACAGAAGTCACTCCCGAGAAGAGCCGATGAAGGATGTAAGTGAATCCTGTACTCAGCAAATTGAACTGAAAGACGTCCAGCTTGGAAGTTGAATTGAAATATGACATCGACCTATAGACTAACCTTCAGAAGATTAAAGCCACTGGCCCTTGCCGGTTAAAACCGCACGCTCTAATTAATAAAGTGGCCGTGAATGTGATTTGCATATTCTTATCTAAAGTGCTAACGCTAATTCCTTTATTAAACACATTTAGCTCTGGCTCATTTCCATTCACAATTACGTTACAATCAAATCTCTCTTGCTTAAAGTTCAAACGCTGGCACCAAATGCATCCCGTTGAAGATTTCTCCTCTTACGCCACTCAGTGCGTTTCAGAAAGTTCAGCTGCAATCATGGAAAGTCATTAGTGAAGGCCTGCTATTAATTGGGATCAATTCAATGTTAAAATTGCTGTGGCCCTTTAATATAGCACATGAAATGATCTCCATAATTAAGAAGGAATTTCCTTTTGTCAATGCAAGTATGCTTGAATCATTTAATGACCTTTATAGTAAGGAAGTGCCTCGTTTAAATGTTCTGGGCATTGACTGGACCTGTTCTGAGCCAAATCGCCAGCCCCAGCACTTTAATGTAATGCAGGATATTGCAATGAATGTCTACTGAAACTGATTTTTATAAACGCACCAAACTTGACTGTTAGCCACGCCTCCAGGACAGGGTCCTGTCTTCTTCTCCACTTTTACCTGTAGGCACCTACTTCTATATAGGGAGTCCCACTAACTAAATTCCTAGCCATTTAGTTTTAGTTGATCGGAACAAAAATATGAAAATCACCAACCATTTCTATAGTGACTAAAGGACCATTTCTATAGTGACTTCTGTTTTTCCACATGTGGAAAAATAACAATGCACCTTCTCCTTGGCTAGCGACCATTTGCGAATATGTCAGCAATGCAAGAATTAATTCCCAACCAATGAGCGCATTTCTGACCAAATTTTGCATATCTGACAATAATGCGCACCAGAGTGAAAGTAATGCCGGTGTATCTGCACAAGAACTTTATCAAAGTGAGACAGCAGCAACCAGTGACTGTCACTACATGAAAAACAGCAGCAGTTACACCTGGGCTGCCATGATTTTCCTTTGGGTGTATTTGGCTTAATGACCTAGTCACTGGAATGGAACTTGGTCACTAAACTAGCAGAGGGTGTAGTTTAGAGGATGATTTCCATAACTTAGTATTTAATTAACTGAAAAATTTAGCATACGCCCTTTTCTAGTGGAGAACTCAATTACCTCCCTTCTGCCTGCACAATAATGGTCTTTTGCAGTGTTCCTTAGGAGTCTATGAAACAAAAAAAAAAACAAAAAGGAAAACCGACAGTGAACCCAGTGAAGAATGCAGTGTTTGTTCTGTAGTCAGGACACGTAAACACATACCAGGGCCTATCTGCCTCCTTGGGATTAGGGCAACAATTCAGGGGCATTTAAGCCGCCTGTGTGTTTATCAACGTGCTGCGCGTTCAAGCGATTTACGATGCCTCGGTCCGGCACGATGGCGATAATCATGTAGCGCCGGGCTCAGGATGAAGACAAACAGCTGCAACACAGGGTGGCTCCCTGACAGGCTGCCAAGCCACCATTCGTCTCCCATCCCGACTGGGTTACTGTAATTCAATCAGCATTGGCCGTGTAGTACAAATCTCATTGTCGCTCCCGCAATTCATGCAAATGGCGAGATTTACAGTCAAGATGGCCAGCAGAATAAAGTGGCCACACAGGAGCAGGTAACAACGTCCAAGAAGAGGCGAAACGTGAGCCAACGGCAATTCGCTTACCTAAGCTATATGCTATCCAGTCATATGTAATTTTTCACCTCTCATTACTTGGTGCCTATATGACATGTGCGTCAATATATGGTAGGATATATAAATAAAGAGGCATAGGTGGTGATGTTCATGAGCCCCTCTCATGCACCACACTACAGCTGGTCCTCAGCTCAATCCCCGCCAGCCAAAACCAATGTAGAAACATCCTCCACTTTGCTGAGGGTCACAGAAATTAAATTATGGCCACAGGGACCAAATTATAGCCAGTGTGTGAATGTGTATGCCTTTAAGTTGAGCTGTGTGCATTTTTTAATTCTCCCGCCAAGAATCCCATCCTAACATGGTGGGAATCTCGCCGAAATCTCAGCCCTCTGTTAATTAATGCACATGTTTCACTTAATTCCATTTTGCATATTCATCAAGCGGGGTGGGGGCTGAGGGGGGCGTGTGGACCGTGGCCTGGTCCCCATGCATCAGCCAGGGTTCGACAGCCCGCTACAAAGCAGACAGCAAAACATTCTGTACCGCGTAGAAATCACAGCCAATTGCACAACACCATTAACTCCCTGGCACACGGTGCGGCCTGGGTGGTAATTGGTCCTGTATGCCAGCCCCGGCACAGTATTCACCCGCATCTGCCCGCGACCTCTGAAGCGCGCTTCCCGTTTAACCGGATTGTGCTTCCCGGAATTCCTGACGCGCCGCAGCACAATCAGGAAATATTCACATGGTAATTCGGGCAATCAAATCACAACATTGGTATCGGCGCCAGTGACGAGCCGGAGGGTAGCAGATACGAGGAATGAAAGGCTGCCGTTCGGCGGTGCAGGGAACTGTGAAAACGGCGGGGGGTTCTGCCAAGTGTCTGATAGACAGAACGCAGCGGAAAAGAGAAATAAACATCTAGAAAACGCTAAATATAAAAGCCATAGGATTTGCCGTAAGAATTCGCTTGGACCTGTCAAGAGTTACTTTCACAGGGTTGGGGACTCGACCGTGGCCTCAAAGACACCCTACGAGAAAGGCCATCTCTGTTGCTGACGCACACAGGGTAATTTGAAACTGCAGACTTACCATCCCGAGCTAAAGCGTGTATTTGATCATACAAGACGGGGCTATCACACTAAACCCTCACCAGGGGGATGCGAGGAGATTAAAAAGGAGTAGCACGTTCCTTCAGATCTCCAGCCCTTCACGGGAAGATCAAGCAGCTGGCCTTTGGTGCTCATTAGCTGCTACGAGTTTAATGAGACCACCTGGCTACTCTGCTGGGCAGCGGCACGGCAGGCAGAACCGGCACCTTCCAGCACTGTCTGGCACGCTTTTCAGCCGGGAAGTCGCTTTTGGGTGCGGGCATGTCTGGATTAGAGCTGCTAATCAGTTCCCCATTCTGCCTCTGACAGGTTTCACCTCGACCTGAGTGGCTCTAAGAGGGATTTCGGTATGGGCACTAACCGGGAGCGTTGCCACGGTGACCAGTCGCCTGTCCCTTTGTCACCTGCTGCTTTTGTCGCAATGGTAGATTCGGATGGACTCAACTTTCATGCTGATAAGTGGGGAATAGCAGTGATCTTAACATCAGATCAGAGGCTTCAACATGAGGAATATATGGGTCTAAAAATAGCGACCAGAGACTCATGTCCCCTACAGAGGACAAAAATGAACTGCTGGGTCTTAGATGGATGGATGGATGATTAATTATTAATTCCATCTTTATAGCAGTACAAAACGTACATTTGGACAGTGATTAAGGATTGTTTATTGGGATATTTTTTTTTTCTTATTTAATCGCAGAGTCACAGGGGCTCCTAATCTGTCTCCCTAACCGGCACAGCAAGCTCGCTTTATTCTCTTAATGCTATTAGTCAGAGGGGAACAGAGGGAGCCTGCCCTTCCCCCTGTAACGTGCACACCCTTCTGCGTTTTACATGCTTTTATTAAGACACTTTGCCAGTCATCTCCAGACTGCACAGATTTACTCTCTGGGCACAGTCTGTCAGGTGCGTCTGCACTGCACTCCGTGGACACCATGTTTCGGGTTGCGTGGGTTGTCACGTTCCTAGTCCCAGCGCATGACGTGGCATCTATCTGTGGTGTGGTGTCAGACCCAGGAAGGACAAGGGACATTAAATCTCATCTGTCACATGGTTGGTTGGCACAGGTGTCCCCCTGGCTCGCTCAGCCAATGTGCAATCATTTGTTAACCTTTATTTTACCAGGCAAAGCATTAAGAACAGTTTCTTATTTATAATGACAGCCGCAGGCGTGGTGCGCAGGCCAGACTCAGCAGCGCAAATCTCACAAGGAGAAATGTTCCACAGATCATCAAGAGCAAATGTTTGAAGTTCAGAGCACACAGGAATGTACATAGGACTGGGGTCACATGAGCCCTGCCCCCCCCGAAAGCTGATTGGGCCCTGGAGAGCCCCCTCTCCTGTATCTCACTGATTCAAAATATTTCATTGGCTAATAATAAAGTTGGCCCCCTCTGTATGAATTATGGCTCCTCTTATGCCCCTCCCCCCTTGAGGAATCTTAGAATTGCCCCTGATCAAGAGCCATTTAAACGTTACTCCTCCACATATAAATCACAAAGTGCACGGCTACTTTTTCCCTAATTAAATTACTAATAACTGCTGCACACGTTGCAAATTAATCTCAGCCATAGGCAATCATTAATGACAACACTCTGTTAATACTGTGGCAGATAAATCAGCAGTGTGGTCAGATGTGACGCGTCTGAGTGTATGCGTACGCATAGCAAAGGGGTTAAAATCAAGGCATGTAGGTAGACCCTAACCAAAACCTGTCAGAGGTTCTACAAGTTGGTAATAAAACACAATAGTCAACATTGTAGCCTGAAACCTTCAGGGCTATGGGTTCTAATGTCACCCACTGCTCTTTGTATCAGTTTGTACTTATTCATTTCAATTCTTTTGTCCAGAGTTGCATACAGAAAGCGTGGGGTCAGAGAACTGGGGTTATGGGGTTAATGGTGATAGGACCCGAAGCCAAGATCGCCTGGACCTGCTGAGTTACACGCCTCCCCCTGATCTTTGCCGATACATTTTCTCCCTGTGTTTTCACAGGCTTCTCGTAAATACTCTAAGTGCTCTTATCTTACTCCAGGGTCTTCCTACAATACAAGAACATGAAGGAAAGTGAACGGAGCCCAGAAATGGTCAAGGGGATCCAATGGTCTCTTTGCTGGGACGGGTTCCAGGTTCACTGTAACCCTCTAGTGGACTAGCTGTTATGGAAAAATGTGTAAAGCATCTTCTCTCTGCTTTACCTTGATAAAATGGTTAATAATTGTTGACAAACAGAGGCTTCAATATCTCCATTGTTTTATACAATGCTTCTTTCATATTCAGTTGTTTACTCATTTTCTCAAAATAACATGACAGTGTGAAACGTGAAATCAGCCCATTCGCGTGGTGTTCACTAGAGCCCAGTGGGGGGGGGGGGTGTGTGGGGGGGATGAGACCAGCTGAAGGTGTCAGACTGACTTCAAAAGCTGTGAATTATATTAAGCATATTAAAATTCCTGAATTGAAAGGGACTCAACCCAGTGCCACCCTGGACACTTGCTGTGTCGCGACCTTGAGGCTTTTGGAGACCATTTAAGGTGCACCGCCCCCACAAAGGAGGAAATTACCAACTGAGAACAGATGATGAGATGTAACCAATGGTGATCTATCACAGGCGAGGTCAGCATCAGCCCTGGTTTCACCACCGCACCTGCTGGAAGAGGTCAGGCCGTCGCTGCGCTAAGCTAAAGGCGCAAGGGGGACCATGCAGACACACTTCTGCTGGAATGCCCATCGTTGGACTGACCGAAACGTGGAGATTGGGTGAAATGCTTCCAGGAGTGAGGCAGGCATGCACTACATGGCTCTGTCGGTGGTGATGGCACCGCGGCACATGCGAAATGAAAGGCCCTAGGTTAGTCCAACATTCACCTCAACAGCTGTAGGGTCATTCGCCAGTTTACAGTTTACTGAACACAAACCTTACAAGGCAACGTTAGGAAGGATCCCACTCTGCTAGCTATGGAGGACGCCACTTGTAAGGTGGGCGGGAGGCATCTCATAAGTGTCCTGTGTCATGGTAGCACGGATCCTTCCCACAGGAGCCCTCAAATGTGTCTGAGGTACAGCGGGCGGAGAAATAGACAGGTTTATGTCTAAGTTTATTTGTTTAGCAGACATTTTTGTCCAAAGCCACAGACAGCCAGATGGGATAATACGTCCAAGAATCAAAAGTGAATGCAAGCAAAGATGCCGGAAGATCAAAAAGGAGAGCTTGGATACACAGGGTACATGGGAAGGCGCTGCTCAGGTTGGGTAACATCTGGAGATGGTGATTATGTGATGGGAATTAAAGTGGGAACACGACGCCTACACTCTACAATCACACGGGACGGGGCGATTCTCCGCCTGCTTTTAATGCTAATGGGCCTCCACTGAATTGGGGGGCAGGGAGGTGATTTACTGTTGTTTATCCAGGAGCAGGTATGAATGTGTTAAACTACAGTGTATAGAGCTGTCCCTTATGAGTAAGCATAGACTTAAAACTAGCTTTGGGGAAAAAGGTAGATATGAAATTATCCCAGCATGCCGTCTGGCTTTTCAATTATGTTTTTCTAGAGGATTTTTATGCATTAAATAGCTTAACCTGATTGTACAATTAGAGCATGCTGGTCCCGAGCCTTAGGAAGTATGCAACTAACGAAGGCTTAAAAATCCAGGAATAGTGGGTGAATGAGTCAGTAAAGGATTGACCCAGGGTGCCCCAGTGAACGTGAGACGGGTTGAGGCCTGCAGGGGAAGCAGAGAAGCTGCATGGTTTTGCGCCACAAGCTGGGGTGAAAACAAACAGGCTTATGTGTGGCGTGGCACTGCTCTGAGGTCCCGGACTTGGCGATTAGCTCCGGTTGAAAGCGGTCGGCCCACCAAATGCACCAGTTACCCATGACGTTCCATCAGTGACATGTCAGCGGGTGTCAGGCTCAAACGTAAAGCGGGAAATAATGGCTTGAAGGAAGTCAGAAATGATTCTCAGACATGCACTTTATACAGGGAAAAACAGAGGTGCACAAAATACAGATATACTGTGATTGGCCTCCAGTATTCTAAGATGATACCTCATTGGTCGCAGCCATGTTCCAAGCTCTGGACATAGGCATAGGCAAACCAGGCAGCCACTGAGGAGCGAACCTGCAGAATGGGGCCCAGGCCAGCTGGAGGGGAGACTGGTCGTGGCTGCTCTTGGCTGGAGCCGCCACCTAAAAGCATAGGCATCAGCTTCCAGCTCAAGTGAAGCTTCCTTGGTACAGGGAGAGACTTGCTGAGTCCAGCCACCTCCCTGCTACCTTCTCACCCTTTGACCTGCTCTGCTACTGACAGGAATCTCTCGTGTTAAGCTTATAAGAAACGCTTACAAGTCCCCTCGGGTTAAACACAATTAAACAAAACATTTTAGTTTCAAATTATTTCCTACGATGCACATGGAGGAGTTCAGAAAATAAATCAGAGATCAAAAATATCAGTGTTTATTGACACTCTTCACTTTAGAATATAAGACAAATAGATTAATGGAAACTGTGGTATAGGTTTTGCATTTGCTTAAATGATGTTACTTACGGATCAATCATAAAGCTAATAGTTGAGTTATCTGCCAATTCCTCTCCCCTCCGGAGGGAATTGAGTTTTAATTTGCTTTAAAACCATGCAGGCATTAGTACAATTATCTCCTGCCCTGAGCTCTGGAGGATAAGTTCAAGGCTCCCCAGTGCCTCTGACCCAGAAGGGGTTAGAAGATGGATGGATTTTGCCATAGCTCAGTACATTAGTGCAAAATCTGTATAACCTATTAACTTCGAAATAATATGGCGTCTCTGCAACCATTTCCACTCCATGCCACTAAAGCACCATGGTAACACTAATTTCCTTCTATGTGGCTTCCAGGAGTGGCTAATGAGAGCTGCCCATTCAACATGTCAATGGGGTTGACACATAAAATGTTGTAGGCTACAAACATGGCGACTGAGTAAGAGCCCATTACAAACAGACTGAAGCACCTGGACCACAGAATACCCTGGATCATGTGGTATTGGAGACCATATCTACTTAAGCTGGAGATAACCAATGCAGAAGCCCTGCTGGCTTAGGTGTTCCAGGCAATGTGAGATGATGAGGGGATGGTGGCTGGAGGTCCAGCTCAGATGATCACCGTGGACCTGAAGCTTTTGGCTGACGTTAGCTGTCCATTTGGGATGGGTGCGATTTAAAAGCAAATTACCATAGAGGGTAAGTGCTAAAGATGCCACCTGCACCTTCGATTGTATGCATCACGAGGACATATTGAGTGTTATATGAGCATACAGAAGAGTTTAACACAGTAGGTTGGTCATAATGGGAGGGGATTCTGAGATCCCCCCAGGTTGATTCCTCCTGCTTCCCAGCAAATCAACACCACAATCTCCCCTTGCAAAGGCTCATTGCCTAACCCAACACCCCCACATCTTCAGGAACTGGTTTGGTCCTGGTTTTGGCCTCGCTCACGATTAGTAATTAGCACCTGCAGTTCGTCATGAAGACGGATCAGTCCAGTGGTCCCAGGTGGTGAAGTGGGAGTTAAGTCGTCAGATGAAGCTCATGGTTTACGGGTCAATATGTTCCCCTATTCTCACCTACGGTCACTATTTGCGGGTAACAACTGAAAGAACCAGGTCACGAGTAGAAGTGGGGAAATTAGGTTTCTCTGCAGGGTTAGTGGCCTCATTGTCCATGACAGCATGGGAAGGTTTGAGATCTGGAGAGACTTTGAAATAGATCTGCTGCTCCTTCAGATCCAGGGGAACCAGCTGAGGTGCTTTGAATATTTTCAAATCTGCACACATGGAAAGAGAGAGAGAGAGAGGTCTAGTCTGACCAACTTGACCCCTGCCAGGAAGAAGCGTGGGAAGAGGAGATGGGATGTTTTAATCTGAGCAGAATTTCTAAGTAGCTAAACTATACATCTCTAAGCACTTTAGGTCTTCATTATGCTGCAGCTTCACCGCTTCAAACTCATTTTTGTAATATTTCTTGACAGTAAATGAGTAAATGTGAAAGGTTAATAGTAACATTCGTTGACATTTGTGATCCGGAGGAGGAGGCACTCTGACAGTTTGTTGCTTGTCGCCTGTGATGCAAACTGCTACTCACAGCAACAAAGAAATGAAACGGATCACGACTACAGTGGAGTTATTGTAATACATTAGAGAGACCCCCAGCCTCCAAAAAGTTCAGAAACAGCGAAGGGGGGGTTGAAGGGGGGAGCACGGGCTGCCAAAAAGATTTAAAAAGTCACGACACCCACAAGCGATAAAACTCGAGCGAAGTCTTTCCGCGGAAAAGAGCAGGCGTCCCAGGACTGGCCACGAGGGACACGTCGTTCTTCAAGGAGTGAGAGGAGCACACAGTGACAGGAGGGGGGCGGGCGGGGAATCCAGGCTAATGGGGGCTGGTGGGAATGGCGGCAGTACCCAGGGGCGAGCGAGAGACTCCCTCACCAAGGGTGCCATGGGTGCCAGCGAGATCTGAAAGGTCCCGCGCGCGAGCAGGATTAACGCCTTTGCCCCATCGGCGATCATTAACCATTCTGTTTAAAGCACGCCAAACTAAAAATACGCATTTTGGTTCCATTTGTAAATTATTCAAAAATAAATTTAAAGGGAAACTTATCCACGGGGAGGGGTATGGATGGGCTGCGAGTAGATAAATAAAAATATGAGGAAAAGAGGGAAACATTAAAGGATTGTCTGGAAGCAGAGGAGCTTCCCTGGAAGCAGCTGGGCCACTAAGGAATGACGGATCGTCTACCCCCTTCTCATCCAGGAAGTACTGTATGAAATCCTTGCATGTCAAGAAGTAATAACTGTTTACCCCATGCAGAGCGCAATTAGAATGTGCTTTAAGGAGCTGATTTTGCCATTATGGGCATGCTGATCTCTCCCCTCCACACTGACGCGTGCTTTGACTGCACATTCAGAGCCGGTTAATGGCGCTGTGACAGCATTGGCTGAGTCTCGAACCCATAGGTGAGACGTCATTGAGTCACAGATCCCGCCATCCCAAACACACATCGATGGGGATGGGCACTCTATAAACCAGATGCTTCCTGCCCCCAAACCTGCCAGCCAGCCTTGCCAGCCACTATCATCTCAGCCAAAATGAAGAATGATATATTAATTAAAGAAAAGGGGGGGATTTTATACCTCATACTTGCTTGTAGGTCAAGCTCCGATAATATCTATAACTTGTTGAGTTTTCTTTACTGTATAGCTTTCAAGAAGCAGAAATATTTGACAAAAAAATCGCTGTTGTCAGGGAGAAATGTGGCAGGTCAAAGATGAACTCTCATTTCCTCATAAACTGAGAAAATATTTAAGAAATCTCCAGTTTGGTCTCCCATCCATCCATCCATCCATCAGTGTGCAGGGCTTATCCCAAAGCTGGGATACATCCCATATACATACACTATATGGACAAAAGTTTTGGAGCATACTTCTTTAACCACTGAATTCAGGTGTTTCATTTAGACTCCTTGCCAATAGTGTATAAAGTCGAACACCTAGCAATACAGTCAGGGATACAGACATTTGTGAATGAATGGGTTCTGAAGAGCTCAGTGAATTCAAGCGTGGGACTGTCATAGGAAGCCACCTTTGCAGTAAGCAAGTTTGTGAAATTTCTTCCCTGCTAGATATTCCACGGTCAATTGCAAGTGGTATTATTGGGGAAGTATTTAGGAATAACAGAAACCCAGCCACGAAGTAGCAGACCATTTAAATAACAGAGCAGGGTCACCGAGTGCTGAGGCAAATAGTGTGTAAAAGTCGCCAATGCTCTGGGGACTCAGTAACTGCAGAGTTCCAAACATCCTCTGGCATTAACTCCAACACAAAGACTGTGTGCCGGGAGCTTCATGGAATGGGCTTCCATGGCTGAGCAGCTGCATGCAAGCCTCACATCACCAAGCATAAGGCCAAGGATGGGGTGGTTGGCCACCACTGGATTCTGGAGCAGTGGAAATGTGTTCTGTGGAGTGACAAATCAGACTTCTCTGTCTGGCAGTCTGATGGACTGATAAGTCTGGGTTTGGATGATGCCAGAAGAGCGTTACCCGCCTGACTAAATTGTGCCAGCTGTAACGTTTGGTGGAGGAGGGATAATGATATGGGGTTTCATATAATGATATGTTTTCCAGGGGTTGCGCTAGAGGCCCCTTAGTTCCAGTGAAGGGAACTCTTAATGCTTCAGCAAACCAAAACATTTTGGACTATTCTGTTCCAGCATGACTGTGCCCCAGTGCATAAAGCATGGTCCATAAAGACATGGCTGGGTGCATGTGGTATGGAAGAACTTGACTGACCAACACAGAGCCTCACCTCAGTGACGTCAAACACCTTTGGGGTGAATTTAAATACAGATTGCAAGCCAGGCCTTCACATCCAACGTGTGCCTGACCTCACAAATGCTCTTCTAGAGGCTTGGGGAAAAATTCCCATAGACACACTCCAAAGTCTTGTGGAAAGCCTACCCAGAACAGTGGCAGCTGTTATAGCTGCATAATGATGCCAATGGATTTAGACTGTGATGTCATAAAAGTTCCTGTAGATGCAATGGCCTGGTGTCCTAATACTTTTGTCTACATAGTCTACATCACATTTGAAACAATTGCTTGTATTCAGTTAATGGTTTCAGAAGAATCTTCAGGAACACAGCAAATATAAAATGGAACATTTCAAACGTATAAATACACAGGGTCATGACTAAGTACACAGGGTCATGGCTTTTTAACAGCCAGAGGAAACCAGAAAATATAATACATATAAAACCTTTTAACAAAGTGAGACCATGCTGACTCATGCATACAGAGGGTGGGTAGGGGATGCGAACCTGCAACCCTGCAGCCTAATAGTGTTCTTTATTTTCAGATCTACCAAAATGTGCACGGAAGAGTACCCTTTATAAAAAGAAAGATATGCTTTGCGAGTTATACAGGAAATTCTTTTATAATTTGCAGAAGCATTACTAATCACACCTCCAGGCTGGTGTGTGTTTTCTAGGCCTGTGTCTGAAAAGGAATCTGAGAGCAACATGGGTGACCAAGAAGAGCCTGAGCAAGAGAGCCGCTCTCAGGACCACTTCCAGGGGAACCCTGGGGAGATGCGCGAGTCTCCATGGCAGCCAGCATATCCTCCACCCCTCTGCATGGTGTTTTTCCCGAGAAGTGTTAATGTGATTGTGTTAAGTACCTGCATCATGTTATAACTTTTCTAATTTAAATGCACAATTATGGCGTCTCTATCATATATTTTGGACCAGCATTCCTCGTGTTACACGCTTACCTTAGTAAATGACAAGGTGAATTAGATAAAGCAACTAATGTCCAATTATTGAGCTGGAACAATAAGCAGACTGTGCTCAGCTAATGCAGGGAGAACTGAAGCTACTCAGTTTGAAGCTTCAGCCTGCTTCAGATGCTACAGTTATGCTAATGGTCTGCTCTTGGAACTGTAATTCACTGGGAGATTACCACCTTTAAAATGACAGGGGAGAAAGAGGTTGCCGGTGCATTTACAGCGGTTATCTGTTATTTTACTGAATATTCTCTGTGAAGACTGGCATGCCTTTTATGGTGTTGTTAGTTGTGTGCCCTATACTGCCTGGAATAAGCTCCAAACACCCCTGACCAGGAGAAGTGGCTATTTAAAGGATGGCTGGATGGATGGATTCACCACAACACTGGTATCCCGTCCAGGGTGTACCCCAGCCTTATGCCCTATGTTGCTTGGGATTAGCCACCATACAAGCCTGAGCAAAATAGGATTTGAAGATGGATAGATAATCTATAACCACATGCCTTTGGGTGCATAGAACTTATGTGTTCTGCCCAATCAATGATACAACTGGAAAAGTAATAGTTTTACGCTGAATTCTGATGACTTGTATGTCAATGGTTTATGACATGTGAATGGTGTGACACCGGTGAGTCTCCCTCATATAGAGCCACATCAGCACCTACATCTCCAGCTCCATCTTCATTGTAAAAAACCACAGGGCTGGATTATCACCATGACGATGGGTTGAAGAGGGGGAGCACTTGACATTCTGAATAGGCAAGTGGATGTGGTGGTGGTGGGAGGGGGGGCTTGGAATAAGTGTCACCAAGTTTTAAACCACAAAGGTGACAGCCCAACAGACATGACAGCTAGAACAGAAGGGGAACACTCAACTTCACATGCAAATCCAGCATGATAAACATTCATAACAGAATCCGCTGAACTCTGATACAGTAAACATTTGCGAAAGTGCTGTAATTACGCTAATTACATGCAGCAGCACGTTTGCGAGACAGCATTCCTGCTCAATCCTGAAATGTTCCATCAGTCAATTTAAATACACATAAATACCACGTAAACAAATGCCATCCATCATGCCGTATGTCTAATTTGCCTCAAGAAAAACAGATGTATGGCTCAGTCCGCCTCTGACCCCATTAAAACTCACGGCCTCGTGAAGATCATTGATTGTCTTGTAATCATCATTCTACAAGATGCAATTTAAAAAGCCACTACAAATAATACAACTGCAGGAAAGGCTGCAATATATAAGGCACAAGGATCCACAGCATATTTAGCTTACCCAGGATACCACAGAGGCCTTTAACTTACCCGGGATTCACAGAGGCCTTTAACTTACCCAGTATACCCAGAGGCCTATATTTTACTCAGGATACACAGAGGCCTGTAACTTACCAAGGATTCACAGAGGCCTTTAACTTACCCAGGATTCACAGAGGTCTGTAACTTACCCAGGATTCACAGAGGCATTTAA
>JABFEA020000138.1:3606995-3618927 GCA_019775915.2 Cyphomyrus plagiostoma | reverse complement strand
CCCCCCCCCACACCCCCCCCCCCCCCCCCCCCCCCCCCCCCCGGCGGGGGCCGGGGCCCCCAGGGACAGAAAGCTGCCTATGGCTTACACTGCCGTCTCAGGCCTGGATGGGTGGAGGGCGACCAGCACGCATTGAAAGGCGCAGCACGCAGCAGAGCACTAACGCAGCCAGCTGCCGCCATGCCATGGACGCGCACAGCTGGCCCTTGCAGGGCGTCATTGGTTGGGGGGGAGGGAGGGCTGTTTCTACACATAAATAGACCACCGTACCAAACCATAAAATATCATTCCTCAATTATTAATCCATTTTGTCGTTGTTGAAGAATTTTCTGTGCAATATCAATGCACACTGGTCCACGTTTTGTTCAAACCAACGTGACAGATACTTGCAAAAACAAGAGAACCAGTGTGTATATAATGACATCTAAAAAGGATGAGCAAACAAATATATGATCTATTTCCTATATTTACTCAGAGGCAATATGAAAAGCAAACGTGGGAATAACGAGAGGTAAACAGACAGGTGCAGAATAGCTCAGCCTCCTGAAAGATGCCATTCGTCAGCAGTGGCTCCGTGATCAAACACGCTCATGTCCCCCACCCCCAAAGTACAGATGCTGAAAAACAGTGAGTTGGTCACTGCGCAAAGACATAACCACACCCCGAAATAAAGACCCCAGTGTTTATAAGCTAATTAGCCTTCATGCAGGCAACTGATAATCTTGTTGAAAAGAGCTATCAGCAAAATGCCATTGGGGCAATGAACTCTCAGTGCCCGTGATGAACTGTGAAGGTGGCAGGTTCGCGACACAAGAGGATGGGATGGTGGCCAGAGGCGGCACCTTGCTAAGAGAGCCCACACCAAGTCCACAACATGCATATATATGTATGTCCAACATCGCTGGAGTAATAAGGAGCAAATGCTCCCTGCCAATCTGACAAGTCCCCCTTGGCTGGGCTTTTCATGGAGAACAAACAGCGGTTTGATGTACCCTCACGTAGCCCCACTACACCTGCCAATCAGACCTCTGTGCCTGAGCCCCCCCCTCCCGCATCCCACCTCTGCCCCTCCCATCCCAGACTCAGCATATCACATAATGCGGTCTGTCAATTAAAGGTGTTTTAGAGAAACAGCGGACTCCTCGAAGAATTCATAGCTGTCACACTGTCAACAGAAAATATGTCAAATTCTTAATTAATTATGCTGGCCTCTTCAACAACATCCTGTCAACCAGAGAAAAAAAAAATCATTACATCTCTTATACTTAACAGATGAGCTCAAACAATTGTATAGGAGCTGACTGTATTTTTATGCACCAAAATGCTCTAATGACCCAATATCCCCACTACAGGCCTACAGAAGAGAAACCCAGTCTATTCTCTGTAAAAATATAAACAAAGGGCTATAGCTCACTGGCTGCCCCATCCTCATCCTTCCTGTGGAAACCCGGAGGTATCAAAGCTGGTCTCGAAATCCAGATCAGAGGAGAATCTGCCCAAACGAGGTCACATCCTCAGAGAAACGGTGCTCATTAGGTAGCGGAGAGCAGCCAAGCCGCCGCGTGATGAAAAGAACACGCGTGTGGGTCATTCCGCATGATGAAAAGAACACGCGTGTGGGTCATTCCGCCTGCTCTCAGCGGCGGAGCCCAACAATCGTGAACCGGTAAGGAGGCAGTAAAAAAAAAATAAAAAAATAACAAGCTTCCGGGATTATCGGAGCTGGGTGCTACGGGGGGGGGGTGGGCAAGACACAGGCTGGAAGATTCCAGAAGTACTGCAGAGCAGCGAAGTGGAGTGAAGACCAGCTTCCACCTCGCCTGACACGGAACGTCAGCGGAATCCGTCGGCGTTCCCTTTCTCCCAGGATTCTTCCTTGGCTCCTGGCTGACAAACGACTCTTCAGACTGTGGACCTCCTTCCCTTTAAGGAGCCCCGAGGCCCAGTGGGACCCCCCCTCATAAGACACGGCGTCACGCTGGGGAGCTGCTGGCTGCGCTAACAGCCCGCCGGGTAGCATCTCCCACCTCCGGCTCCAGCTGCCGACGTGCCGGAAAGCAGCTGTGTGTTAGAGGCACTCCCGCGAGGGACCCTCACCTCCGTCACAGGCCTGCATCTCCTGCTCCTGCCCCGTCCATCAAGGTGGCCCATTGTGTTGCGCTAAAGTGTGCATCAAGGTCCTGCCCGGTGAGTACGTTGGTGGGATGTGAAGTATGATCAGTGACACCTAGCAGATTCTCAACGATACCATGAACCATCACAGTGCCCCCCCCCCCCCCATTCGAGGAAACAAAATTTCCAAAGGTAGCAGCATGTAGGTTGAAAAACATCTATAAGCTCAGAAATAACAGCTTAATAACTAGAGGTTGATCACCACACACTGGGCTCTACTTAAAGTGACAGCTATGTATAAAACATATCGGATGCCATCGGATCATTTGACGGTATCCACTCATCGCATAAAAAAACCAAACCGTGACACACATACTGTATGAGCAAGACCAGCTGGTCATGTGAAGCTGTTGATTCGCTCTTACACACCGATATCATTGTAACTGGGGGAAAACCATCACCTTTCCAGACAGTGTTTTGGGCAAACAACGTGGCCTGTTGAAATAACAAAAGAAATTTACAACAAGAAGAGGCCATTCCACCCATCTAGTTTAACTAATAGCTCAGAGTTGTTAAAATCTTCTCTGATTTAAAGGAACCCAGGGTTTTAGCTTGTACTACACTAACAGGAAGACTATTCCATACTCTAACTACATGCTGTGTAAAGAAGTGCTTCCAGAAATTCATTTGAAAATGGGGCCATGAGTTCTAATATGTAAACTAATACTGAAATAGGCATTTGTCTGAACAGCATCCAAACCTGTTAGAATCTTATATACCTGGATCATATCCCCCCCTAGTCTCCTTTGCTTGAGGCTAAACAGATTCAGCCCAGCTAACCTCTCCTCATAAGACATTCCTCTAAGACCAGGATTCATTCTTGTGGCCCTATGTTGCACCTTTTCTAAGGCAGCAATGTCACACTGGTGAGAGTGGGACATGGAAGCATCAACATACACACCAAGGTCTTTCTCATAATTAGCTATCTTTATTTCCATGGAAGCCATAAAATATCTGTACTTTGTATAACGGCACCCTGCATGGAGTACTTTACATTTATCTACATTAAATTTAATTTGTCAGGTATCAGCCCAGTCGCTAATTAAATCGTGAAGTCAGACCATAAACACATTTGCCTTTTTCACAGCAGTTAGAGAGGATTAGAAATTACTAACCACCAGGGTGGGACTCGAATCCTACATAAACCGAAGAGGGGAATAGAAAATGAAGGACTTTCACGCTAATTATACATTAGCGTGCCACTAATTAGCTTGTAGCTAAACATATCTGGTCCTCATGGTGTTTGGGCAACCAAAATTAAAGCAAGAGGGGATACAAGCACAGTGTATCAAGCAGTGTGCCACACTTTCAAGTGTAACAGGATGAAATTTAAACCTGGACAGAGGTATGATACATTATTGATGGCAGGGATACAACCTGATACAGAACACCAGCATGTAACAGAGAGTGGATCAGAACTCAAAACAGATCAGCAGCTCTCCTACAGGGACATAAACCAGAAGCAACATAAAAGACAAGAGGCAGTAAAGGATAGTGTGAAATCAGCTTTTATTGGATCCCGTAAGTTTTCAAAAAGAGACAGAAAATATGAGGAACTATCAAAGTAAGACAATGTGCTTCTGAAAATAAAACACGGCTAAGATTTTAAAAAAGAATCTAATATCAGTGTTTGCTATTGTGGGTGGGGGGTATACAGACTGCGATTAAAAGCAATGGAAAACAGTCTTTGAACAAACATTACAAAGTGTTTTTTGAAATAGGAAGGCGTACTTTTATGGGAACTCATTACCAAAAATATAATCTCATGTCCCTCATATTTTTTTGTTAAAATAAATATTTGACAGTCAGAGCTCTCCCTTCCAGTTTAGCATGGGGGGGGGCTTCACCAGAGCTTCTTCATGGTGACGGCGAGAGCGATGGCCATCAGGGCAACACCTACAGACAGTATCTTCACCATGATGCTACTCAGGGTCCACGAATGACCCGACCCCCCCGGCATGGTGCTGTTCTGACAGGAAGTCACCCACTCCTGTTGGAGGAGAGAGAGAGAGAGAAAGAGAGAGAGGGAGGGAGAGAGAGAGAAAATTAATCAGCAACTCAAACAAGCAGCAATTAGCGGTGAATAGTTAGCCATGATGTGGGGCTTGACGCCCCAGTGCTGTGGTGGGTCGACAGAGTATATTCTTAAGCCTACAGTCTGACCCAAAGCCTGTAATCACTGGATTAGGTCCACTGGCACCTTTGAGACGAACTAATGTAATTCCTTAATTACTAATCCTTTATGGCCTTATGGAAAAACTTGCTGCTTAATGTCAGCACACACTGGTCTGTGTTCTGTTCATTGTGCTACGCACTGGAATTTTATTAATCTGTTACATGTAGTCGCAGTAGCAATGTGAAAAATACATGCATATCTACTGTATAAGGTCTTCCTTCTCGCAAGAAAACCGACGATGATAAATAAGCAAACTGCAAAAGTGTTTTTAGGGACAAGATGAATATTAATGTGGGAGGAAAATAAGAGGCTAACAGGCAGGTGCTGAAGAGCTCTGTCCCTCTGAATGATGTCAGCGGTCAGCAGCAGCTCAGCACTCAAACTCGCTCGTTTCTGCAGTTCTGAATCCCCACCCCCTTGCTTCACCAGAGTCACGTCTCCCCTTCTCCAAAAAGAACAGACAGAGTGTAACGCAGTCAGTTTGGTATGAATACGTGATTGGGGGGGGGGTAGTAAGATGCTAGGAAGTTGTCACGGTAACTGCAGGGCCACATATTGGCAACCTTTCGAAAGTCCTGTGACTGCATCATCAGCTGTACAGTGGAGATGGCCTCCGTTGTGCACTCAGGGATGGTCCTTTGCCTCTGTCCCGGGGCTTGTCATCAGGGATGACTTTCTCGTTTCCAAGGCCCCACTGAAAAATGGTCCTCTAGTGTAGTAACATTTTGTATCCAACAGGGGGCCCCCAAACCTCGGGGGTCCCACACAAATGCGTGGGTCGAGTGTTGGTAAATAGCTCCGCTGCTCATCATGAGGCCCTGAAGCTGTTGACAATCTCATGGGGGGAGACCAGGTGGGGGGGGGGGCCGCATGACGCCGATGTCACTGCTGAGAGACGCCCGGGGAGCAAAGAGCACTAAACTCATCCATCATCAGTCACTGAAGGCACCTTAACGGTGCTAAATTACCGCGGAGTAAACAGCAGGCTACTCCACCAGCTACCCCAAGACTCCCTGTCATAATCAGCACTAACCCACAATGCATTGCTGCATTCATGACAGAGATGGTACAAGAGAGACATGTCTCACCAGAGAACGCGGGGGGGGGCAAACTGCCAACCAAATAATGCGTTCATTGATGGGGGAGAAAACGCAGGCATTAAATACGGAAGATCAATCTGGAGGTTCACTAGCGCAGAAACTCTAACTGTAATAACCACGCTGCGGTTATGTGGTGATGCAAACTTCACCGGAGATTAAGCTTCTACTAGGAGCAGTTGGTCTGTATTTGCATTTCCCTACATGTGCTTTACCAAGCAGCATAATCCCCATTTTTCAAAGGGGGGGCACCGTTACTGGAACCTATCAGCATCACTGAGGTCTACTAAGGGAGGTTACTGTTTAAGCAGGCTTAGACCGGAAGATAGGCCTTTTTTCAGATAGCTGGGGGTTACTTATTTCAAACCTGACAAGGAAGCCTCTCCTTCATAATCCAACTTCTTCTCTGATGTACTTTCTGTGGTATATTCATCTTTTTCCCCCTCTTTTCACCCACATCTGCTCCTTCCTGCCTAATGTCTTTTATCCTTGCACTCTTCCTCCTTGAGATTATGAGTTCAAAATGACAGTGTCCTCCACTGCAATTCACGTTAAGTGGCTGTAAAGGGAGTGAGTGAGTGCGTAGCACACTTTCATGACAGTGTGTACACCGAGAAGGGTGTCTCACTCCTGACTAAGTAAAGCAGCAGCCATCTGCATTTTCAGGAAGGAGTGCTGTGAAGGAGTGTAGCGAATGACTGCAGTGAAAACGTGTAGTTAAGGAGTGCCGTGAAGTAAATGCAGTGAAGGAATGAGTGCTGTGAAGGAGTGTAGTGAAGACGTAGTAGAAGAGCACTATGAACAAGCATAGTGAAGCAATGAATGAATGCAGTAAATTAGTGCTACAAATGAGCGCAGTGAAGAAGTGTAGTTAAGGAGTGCCACGATGGAATGCTGTGAAGTAAATGCAGTAAAGGAATGAGTGCTATGAATGAGTGTGGTGACGGAGTGTAGTGAAAGACTGCAGTGAATTAGTGCTATGAATGAGTGCAGTGAATTAGTGCTACAAATGATTGCAGTGAAGAAGCGCTGTGAAGGAGTGCAGTGAACCGAGCAGGTGGCAGGAAACAGGGACACTGGGGACCTCATGCTTGGGACGGTCCATCAGTGGCTTGGAGTGCAGCCGTGTGACGGAACAGCAACCACCTACTGGGGATAGTACAGTCAGTCACAGATCCGGCCCAGCAATTTCCATTAAATACTCGATTTAGGATGTAAAAAAACTAAAAGCTCATAGTTAGAAAAGCCCTCCCAGCAGCCCTTAGTACAGACAGAGAGCCAAGGGGGGGTGATGCTCTCCCCCAGTGTCCCGACCCCCACCCACCTACTAACTACATATGCACAGGCATTCAGCACCCCTGCTGACGCATGCCTGACAACATGACCTACTTCTCATGCATAAGCTCCAGTCATGGGGGTCTATACCCCAACCTTACCCTTTCACCCCCCCCCCCATGCTTACCGCTTGCATTTTCAACCCATCTTTCCTGTTGCCATGGTGTCAGGGGGTGCAAGGACACCCACCCGTCTTACGGCTTTTACCGAACGGAGAGAGCCGGACAGACGGGAAAATCACACAGCGGTGAGGAGCAGATACCAGGACGTGTGAAGCTAGAACAGTGCAGATAGGACAGCACAGGAGCTGATCCCACTCCTCTTTTTTTAGCTGATAAAAGACGACTTTCAATGACAAAGACAGTTCAGAGAGACACTGTAAACTCTGCCTGCTTTCCTTGTCCTGAAGTTTTCAGGTATTTCACACTGTTTTTTATGTTTAAACTAGTGAAGTTTGATACACCAGACTCTCACAAGGAATGGAGGAGGGACAGAGAAGCGTGTCGAACTGAACCCCTGCTCGAGCTGGAGCCCAAAGCCTTAAAGCGCCTTTTCTTCACATCTGCAGCTGCCTTTAGCGGCATCCTGCTGCCTGACGCGCTACGGTGACACCTAGTGCACACACACTTTGCGAAGAGCGGGACTCCGAAATGTGTGACTAATCAACGCGTTAGCGCTGTGCAGGAGTGTTACCTTGGAAAAGAGGAATGTGACACAGAGAGAGGGGCAAACAGAGAGACAGACAGAGGCTGACAGAGAGACAAGACAGAGGCTGTCAGAAAGACACAGAGGCTGACAGAGAGACAGACAGAAGCTGTCAGAAAGACACAGAGGCTGACAGAGAGACAGACAGAGGCTGACAGAGAGACACAGAGGCTGTCAGAGAGAGACACAAACAGGCAGAGAAAGAGACAAACAGCTGGCCAAAAAGATGTCAGAGAGCCAGACAGAGGCTGATAGAGAGAGAGAGAGCAGCTGAAAGAGACAAGCAGACAGAAAGAGAGCCAGACAGACATTGAGGCTGAGGCAGACAAAGAATGTGTCAGATACAGAGGCAGGCAGACTAAGGCAGATACAGAGGCAAGCAGACTAAGGCAGATACAGAGGCAGGCAGACTAAGGCAGATACAGAGGCAGGCAGACTAAGGCAGATACAGAGGCAGGCAGACTAAGGCAGACGCGAGTGCCAGGGCCTGTGGGAGAAGGGCACTGTGCAGCTCAGCCACACGTCTCTTTATTTTTATCAAATATGTTTTTTGAGGATCTAAAATCTGCCTCTGCCAGCGAGTCCCAGTGACAGGAGCAGCAGAAACAGCCTCTTTACTCAGCGATAAACTTTGGGGTTGACGCTCAGCCCTCAGCGCATGGCTTGCAGACTGCCGCGTTTAGTCAGCCAGCCCGCACTGTAAAACAGCAGCATGTCATTCAAACATGAGTCAGAGTATTTAAATAATGGAGAGAGAAAAAAAAACAAATTGTTTTAAACGTGATGCTGCTGCGGCACAACTCGCATGGTTACGCACGTCCTGCGATGTGGCCTTGTGAAACGTGGGCTGGCAGCTGCGATTCTGCCACCTCAGCACTAATGCAGATGTGTCACGGGCGAATTTCCATTCGTAAGATCGTTGCAAGAGGACGATGCTTCAGGACCAAAGCTTGGGTGGGGGACACCATGCATGACTGTATGGATGTGACATTTCAGGGGGCTTTCATTAATATATAAAGCGAGCAAAGTGTGTGCACAATTAGTAACTAGCATATCCATAAAATACAAATTTACTGGAAATTACTCATAACTTTAACCTTTTCATTCCTTTTTATGTTATGGTATTTTATTTCTTTATTTGCGTTTAGCTTGTATTTAATTTCGGTTATTTATTTTATTTAGATGTATTCCGTCTTTCTATAACTTCATTTACCTGTATGTTAGCTGCCTCTCTGGTCTTATTTTATTCACATATTTGAAGCACTTTGACTCTGAAGCTGCATTCCATGTATGAAAAATGCCATTTAAATAATGATTATTATCCATCCATTTCCTATAGCTTCTTGTCCTACTCAGGGTTACGGGGGGGTCTGGCATCTATCCCAGGGACTATGGGCACCAGAGAACAACCCAGGATGGGGCGCCAGCCCATCGCAGGGCATGAGTTTATTATTATTAGTGCATAAATGTTTTAATACCTAAACAGCATTCCTACCCACAAATGTGTTTTAGAGTTTAATAAATAGGATTTGAAAATTCACTAAGCTGACTGAACGCCTTCATGCACCTTTAAGCGGCACTCAGCCGGCATGATTTGAAACGCTGCTTCAAACCAATAAAAAGTATGCAGGGAAAAAGCAGCAACATAAAATGTACTTCACTGTAGAAAAACATATTCATTTACCAATTACAGCATGCACATTAATTATAGCGTACAGATTAAGATTGTCAGAAACTAATTGGACTGTATTTTCAGAAGTCAGCAGGACCAAAGACCTGGAGTGTGCACTTCAACGGGAGAAAGTCAGATGGCAAATTAAATGACAACGTGAGCAAATGAGGTGCCTGAACACAGGAAAGTGCATCTGCTGCCTTCACACCGGCGTGACATCGAAGAAAATGGGGACAGTACCCCCCCCCACACATACTGCCTGCACATCCAGGTCTGGGCTCCACTCCTTTTACGCCATGATGATGCCCATATACCTCCCAACTCCTCACCCGGCCACTGGTTGACTGCAAGGATGCTAAACGCTAAAGACGCTAAACAGGATTATGGACTGTGCAAGCTTGCCCCCTCGCTGTCCGTCACACAAGCACAAAGTTATTTCCAGGGAAAGCTCTCCCTCCATCAGACAGGATTACTGCCGCTAGCAAGATCTTATTTATTCCGCTAGTGGAGGCAATTACCCAGAATGCCTCACAACTCAACGTTTCATACCTTCATACTTGTGTAAAAAAAAAAAAAAAAAAAAAGGAAAAATGAATTGGATTTCCAACTTGTACTATGGTTATGGGTCCATATCCATCAATCTGCAGCCTGTTTTTTTCTTTATTATTTTTTATTTTTTGTACCTCCTCAGATTGCTCGCCTAACCCACAGCTGAGTGAGCACCTGCAGATATTTCCTGCAGAATTTAAAGCATCGTAATTCTGGATTTATTGATTAGATCCCAGTCGGGTGACTCCGGCAGAAAACAGACGTGGATACGTGGGACCCAGAGGGATTGGAGCACCATGAAACACCCGACGGCGTGGGGGGGGTCACAGTACATAAATCTATATTAGGAAACAAAAGCGGAATTTGTGTAAAGTAGCTTGTAGGCAAAATATTTATGTTTACCAAAATACTGTATACGCCAAGTCGCCAGCCAGGATGGACAGCCAGACCAAACCCTCCGGACAGCTGCTGCTGGCCGCACCCCCTGACATTTCAGTCCAATATTGCTTCTCAATCTGTGAGTGTTGAAAGGTTCCCTGTCCACTGCCCAATCTCTCTCGGGGGTGTGCGCACGGCGTCCAGCACACCTGCCCCGGTCAGGGGCCTTTTAAAGGGGACGGTGTGTCATTAACCCCCACACTGACGCCCCCACCCCGGCGCCCTGGCTGCAAGCCTGCCAGAGACGCAGCGGCGATCCAAAATGAGGAATGCTAAACGGCGCGTTCTGCGGATCCGTCGCCGGTGTCACTGCTAAAACTCACGGGCCTCGTGGCGCCTCCGGAGGCTCTGTCCCATCTGCACTCCTGCCTGGCTACAGCCTCCCAAACAGCTCCCCCTTCGCTGGAAGGCCTGACTCCGCAGCGGGGAACAGCGTGCGGCAGCCGATGATTAATCACCATCCTTAGCTGCCTGGCAGACGTGATTAAACAGGGAAATACAGGGGATCGCATCCCGTACTAGGGATGGAGGAAAAGAAACCGGGAAACGATCCAGCTTCTGCTGCTAATTTTATTTTCCGTGTGGCATTATATCCCTGATCACCCTGCCACCCCAGGTCTGATGGTTCAGCCTTAAAGATGGCACACCAAAGAGAACTGGGACCACTGACATAGGATCGGGGGCTGCGACAAAATGCTCTGGACGGGGCCATCGGAAACGGGGGGGGGGCTTTCCAAGGAAACTGTCTCCATGTAAATTCTGGTCAGCCAAAGGGGGGGCACATGTTAATGAATGCGTTTCCCAGAGCGTCGGTGTGGACTCACTGCCGCTAAGGAGAGCGGCTAAATTAAAGCGACCCTCTAATAAGCCTGTAGTATTTCTACGAAAAAGGCGGGGAAAAAAAACCCCATCAAATAACGCAACCGCAGAGCAACAAACAGTAAGGATTGCATCTTGAAATGTCACATTCAAGGGGAAAAAAAGCAGGAGAAGGAGAGGAAAAGGACATGAGGAGGAAGCCATCAGATTAAAAATAAACCTGAATAGTGGAAGCGGACCCAGAAGCCAGGAGGAGCGACTCAGAGCGTTTCAGAGGCAGGTCTGGGTGTGGCGATCGGCTGTCGCCGGGCAGCAGCCGGCTGCGTCTCCGAGGAGCTGTCAGTCTGCATGATGCAAAGGGCCGGCAATACCCACACGCGGCGGGCGGGCGGGTGAGAGCGGCGGGCGGGCCAGAGGGGCGGGGAAACACACGACAATTAGCTGCTCCGCCGTTCCAGGTGTTTGCGGGGTCGAGGTGGGAGCACCGGTGAATTATTAAAGCATCACTGGGCGCACGGATAACGCCAGTGCCCGGGGCATCACCCGCTAAGGCCACGGTTAACGCACATCTGATCGCCTGATTTATTTACCACCATTGCCCCCACCCCACCGAATGGCAGCATGTTGTTGACATACATAATGCACATGCGTTATTGTACCACTGCAGGGCTGGGGGGGGTCCCGTGGCAGGGCTGCCACCTCCCAGCACCACTGCTGCTTCCGAAAAGACCTTGAAAGGAATAAAGAGACCGAAAGGGATAAATTAGAGGAAGACGAACGGGGGGAGAAGGGGAGCGGGCAATTTGACATGGCAAGATTCAGGAGCTCTTTCATTTGTCAATGCCAGATGAAATATGGCCCCCCCCCGGCCCCCCAAGCCGCCACCCCCCCCCCCCCCCCCCGCGGGGGCGCCCCCCCCCCGGGGGCGGGGGGGGCGCCGGGGGGGGAGTGGGGGCGGGGTGCGCCGGG
>JABFEA020000138.1:3569626-3588354 GCA_019775915.2 Cyphomyrus plagiostoma | reverse complement strand
ATCTGTTAAATGCAAACCAAAGACCTTTGTTTGCTTATTTTTATGTATGATTGTACATTGTACAACTATATCAATGTATTTCTTCCCTGTTCTTGTATGTTTTGATTCTTGCATTAAAAAAAAAGAGCGCGACTTTAGTTGAACATTAACGGGTCTGTTCCTTCCGTTTATTATTTTCTTTATTGCCTGAAAATCAAGGAGAACCCAAATAACCGGCTACATTGGTGGCAGCGGTGGGATTCTGCCGTACATACATTATATGCACATCTATATGCATACTTTTTAATAGGCAATAGCATTAGTATACAGTTAACCCATCAAAACAACAATGGGACAGTAATTCTCACAGCAGCGGAGTCGGTGACCTCCAAAAAAACAGTTAGTTTTTCCACAATACAGTCGTGTTTATGTTATATATGTTTTTGTGCTTATTAAATTGAAGTGTTTCTAAAGATTAATCCCACAACAGTAATAAAATAAAAGGTTTGCTTTAACATAAATAAGCATACTAAAGAATAGATCGCTTTAATCGCTATTACAGTTGGGTATGTGCCCGTGGTCTTATTTAGAAAACATACAAAAAGAGACGCATATAATGTTTAATCATTCGTTTTGTTTTTGTCCGAGTAACAAAGTAAAGTAATGATAAGCTGTTTCAGTCGAAAACTGCATTTTACTTTTCATATGAAATAAAATGCAGGGTTAGCAACTTTGGTCAGCTGCATGGAGTGAGATTTTCTGTTCTATGTTCTGCACACAGTCTGTAGGGTTTGCAAACTGACGTAACGTTTTTGATTTCATGCAGCTAATTTAAAGATCACAATGGAATATAGATTTTCCGTAAGATTTCTTGCGTGAGTCTAAAACAGTTTAATGCAACCATGAACACATACATTTTTTGTTTCACCTAAATTGATTTGTATAGAAAATAACCGTATACAGTTGTTGAAAAGCGGAAACTTGAAAACCAACATGAAATCACCAATAAACGACTTCTATTTATTCAACATTTTATAATATGCAGACTTCGTTTAAAAAAATTCCAGCTTTACGGTTTCAGGACAGAACAGCCACTCTGTTATGAACAATACGGGTTTTATAGTGTTATTAGTGTTAATAACAGCAGCTAACAACACAATATAGCGCAAACAAAAGGGCTGCTTTTATACACCGAAGTAGTTCTTGCTTGTTCATTGGCGTGGGAAAAGGCGGTTCCAGTGTTATTAGTAGAGCAATAAGCGTTACCTGCAAGATCGCTATTTTTCTTTTTGCTGCAATTGTTTTCATTATTGCTTTAACTTATTCTTCCACTTATTCACACCCCTGTTATACTGGCGCCAAATACATCTGTTCATGACTGCATTACCCCCCTCCCCCAATTCAACCCAAGTGGGAGAACTAAGAATAGCTGGGGATTTTTACTTTTACACCTGTGCCCTATGTGGCATGACAACCACCTTCCTTACAAAAAAGTAGCCACGCTAACATTGCAAGAATCCTAATAAGATTCTTATAACGTCTGCCTTCAGACCTGCAGAAAGAAGATTCACTGTTTGTCCTCTGAGAAAAGGGATGCAAAAACAAGAAAGGCACTAGGAAATTAGATCGTACCTGTATCTAAATGACACCCATGCTTTTGTTAGAATGACTAGATTCATAAGTTCAGAAACATCACAAGTGTTAACAAAGGGACTGATCAGTGAACACTCACATCAGGCTAACAGTCCAATAGGCTGATCACAGTCACCTAATGGGAAACATTTGGCAGGCCGAGGGGAAGGGTCACATGACTAACATAATTCCTAGGGAGCATTTTTGCTTTGCCCCAGCACAGTTCCTACATGCATGGGATGGGATGACACAAAAAACGCTGCAGTTTTGTATGACAGCTTTTAGTAATAATTACAAAAAATGAGCAGTTTCTTGCATTTCCTTTGTATGGTGGCAATATTAGGAACATACAC
The DNA here is from genome assembly GCA_019775915.2 of Cyphomyrus plagiostoma. NCBI lineage: Eukaryota > Metazoa > Chordata > Actinopteri > Osteoglossiformes > Mormyridae > Cyphomyrus > Cyphomyrus plagiostoma. Next base: position 3,586,390 of record JABFEA020000138.1, on the reverse strand, counting down.
GGAATATAAACAAACTGCAGAGTAAACCCAGTCACTCTTATACTATTTGCTAAAATACACAAAATGCAGGTTTTGTGGTAGGTCTGTCTCGAACCTAAAGCTCTCACTACACAGACAGCTGGGCCAGCCGATTAGCCGCAGCTGTATTAAGGTGGCCAAGATGATTACAACAGTGTCTTTTATGTATGATGAAATGCTTCACACATCTGGTGTGAAATTGCAGCTTGCTACTCACCATTTTAACACTTCATCTCCCCTCTCTTGACAAACTAAATTACAAAACAAACCTCAAAAAAGGGTGGATAACTTTGCAATCACAACACAAGCTGAATAAGCAAAAAATGCAGGACCCTGAGGTACAGTCAGAATGCATCTCATTTTTACTGCAATACATTACATTTAAATCTAAACAGTGAGGCTAGTGTTTTAAAGCCATACCCCATAGGTAGATTAGACTGAACCCCCCAGTAATGTATATCATCTGTTGGCAAGAAAACCATAGTCCAAGGCACAGATAATGGTTTTCAGTTCTCTCCCCTCTTCTCCAGGAGTTGAGTGATGGCATCATGCACAGGCTTGCACACGTTATGGTAGCCCTGAGGGGTCAGGTGCAGGTAGTCGTACATGTCCTGGTGAGATATCTTGCCATCGGACTGCACAAAGCCGCGATCCACAGAGAGGTAGGAGGCACGGGGCAGAGAGGGCACAGCCTGCTGGAGCAGCTCGTTGACCTTTGCATTCCTGTCACGGAGCGTGTTGGGGTTTTCACCCCTAGGTAGCAAGCCCTACATGACAGAGGAACTGTTATCACGGACAGCAAGGACAAATATGTCGGCCATGACCTGGGCCATACAGGATGAAAAACAAAACGCTCAGACACTGCATTCTCAATATATTGTGCAACTGCGATTGCAACAGGCTACTTTGGTGTCCTGTATACATGATGACACACCTTGTGTTGCATTATTAACTGTTATTCACAAAAATAAGAATTTACAAAATAATATTTAGAATTTGTTACTCAACAAACATTGCACTGGTGAAAGGTAGATAAGGAGTGCAAACTATGTTAAATTAAGGATTGTTTGAGACGTAAGGGTGGCAGCACTAACCAGAATTAAAGTGTGAGCACGGAGAAGCTTGTTGCTTATAAGCCGTGCAATAGCAATGATGCCCTCACAGATCTGCTCTGGTCTGTGACCATGGTTATTAGTGCCCACCCACAGCACCACCACCTGGAAAAAGACAATGAGGAGGACAAATAAGAAAAATGAACAGACATCACTTAACCTATTATAATTAACCATACTAACTGATTGCTTAGGCGTATAAATGTTTGCTTTCAAGTCACACTGAAAAAAGTGAACATAAAATTAAACAGAAGAGACAAGGGCCCAGATTTTATAACGCATCAGTAAATTTGTTATTAACATCAAACAAACTGCTGGATTTTTTTCATTACACAGTTTAAACTGAGAAGTTTGGGGAAATGCCTCTTGGGTTTTCAAGTTAAAACACTGGGGTCAAGTTTACATTAGTAAATTTAATTTTGGTAACATACCAGTGCCACATTGTTCTATTCAACTGTACATGGAAAAACTAAACAACCACAAGTTGATTATGTCTATCATTCTTTTTGTATTCAAAAATATCAGAAACAAACAGGGTTACAACTGTACTTTGAGAAGTGAATGTGTTGATCATAAAACAAATGCCAAAAACAGGGATGCTAGGGGATTACTATGAAGAAAATGCTGAAATGCATCTTTAAAGACTTGTGGTCAGGGGGAAAAAAACTGGGTTGATGTGCATGTAATGTATGGATATACCTTAGGGCTGATATGGTCAAGCTCTCCGTTGCTTAATCTCCAAAGGACATGCTGTGTGGCATCACCACCCACTCCGAAATTCAGAGCATGGAGTGGAGAAAACAGGTCTCGCCAAACCTACCAGCAACAGACCATTACACCAACGATAAGAGAAAATGCACATTTAAATTGAACAACAATTGAAAAACATGCAATTTGATGTTCAAGTGGTTATTTGGTATCTCTAAAGTGCCTTTAGTGTTTCAGTGCATTAGCCTGTGCCACTCATGATAATCTGGCATCCCATCCTGGGTGTCCCTTGCCCTGTACCCTTCCTTCGTCCCATCTTGCTCACCATATTTGGCTACGGACAACATATAAAATTTACATGGTAATGCTTCCCCGTTACATAAAAAGTATGAGTCAATACATGACAGACTATACAGGCATCTAACAACTACATCACATTTCAAAGAAAAATGTAACCTCAAACTGTTGTAAAAGCTGAACCAGGGAATCTCCAACAAAGAGGACATCAGGCTCCTTGTCCTTACTGTCTGACACAAAGCGATTATGCTGTAAGAGGATTACAAGAGTCGTCACCACATTCATTGGGCTGTATTTTCAGATTAAAATATAGGATTAAAAATTTATCAGAAAAACATACCAAAGACATCCACCGGCCATCTCCCTGAATGTCCACACAAGGAGTTGGCATGGCAGCCGGGTTAGAATCTGCACAACTCATGACTTTATCTGAAACAAAATTAGATTCATATTACTTATACATATGAGAAATAATTGTCCCCTATATAAATAAATAGGACCGACTGTCGATTAAATTTAAATGAACTATTTGTCGTTTGACTCGGATTCCACTAATATAATGCAAGTAAAAAAAATGTGAATTGGCCGGCTAAATAAGTGGCCTTCTCCAAGACTTGAAGGGTTGCTAACATTTAGCAATAATGCGTAAAAGATAAAACAAAGTGACGTGCCATTAAGGTTTGTTTTAGCCATAATGTTATCACCTTGACTAACTAACTGTGGAAAATAATGTAAAGAATAGTTTGCCAACAACATTGTGGTAGTATCGATATAGCATGACATGCTGGATAGCAATTCTGGCTTATGCGTGAATCTGCCACAAAGAACAGAGCGCAGAGCTACGGAAAAATACATCTGTGTAAACCTCTTTTACATGCCTTATTAGGAAAGTACATTAGCGGATTTTGTAATAGCATTTTTCATAATCACCTAAACAAAGGAAAATAAAGATAGCTGACGAACTCCTTCACAAACGTTCACTGTGTAAGGAAGAAACAATGACATCTGCATACACCATTTACAAACACAGGGGAAATCTTTCAATGTTTGACAATGTTAATATTAATTTATCGTGTAAAGTTGGCATAATACCTAATGGCGATGATATAAATTTAAATGAATGAGATGTAATGTGTTTTACAAAGAGCAAAAGTAATTTCTTTAATACTGATTACTTTATAATCTTATAACCCCCCCTCCTTTTTTTCAAACTTAGACCTTTCCACAGATACTGGTCAATTCACTAGGAAGTGCCGTCTATTTTTCCAAAATAGCAAGTACTTTGGTTCACACCCCTCTGGCCTTATTGCGTATTATATTATATTTAACACATGGCAAAATACAGGAGGGAAACAATTCATATCATAAATAGGTTTAAATGAATGCATAGCAGAACTGCATGCAGACATGCAAAAGTGGTGCAACCGAGCATTGTTAAATGCAATTTAAAAAAATCAAAATGCAGTTAACAGTTAACTATGATACGCTGTAGTGTGTGTAAACAACAGAAGTGTTTTTGCGTAAAATATCTGTGACAATAATCGTATGTTTTTTTACTAATACGTAAATAGAGTTTAGTCTTGGCATAAATAGGAAGAAAATTCGTTGCGCAAATTGTAAGGGTATCACGGGCAGGTAACCTAGCAACCGTGTTTCAGTCAGGTTTTAAATCTGACTAGCTCATAAACTCTTTTTGAAAAGATTAAAAGAATTAAAAATATAACCTGCAAAAATACACGCCTACATTTATAAAACCATGCGGTTTATAAATTAACCAACGCTCCCTAATGGAAGTTTCAATCGTGACTCCAGCATTCTGTTGTATACTCAGTAGCACCCGGTTCTTTTTGAACGAAGGTAAGATGTGTAGTAAATAACGTCGGTTTAACTACTGACGTAACTGTCTGAAATACATAACCGAAGATATGCTTTGGCATTTTAAAATTTACCACAAACTCGTTTCTTAATAAACTTAAACCAGAGTGATTACAAATCATATACTAGTCTACTTATAAATCTACTGTACCTATTAAAAAGCAAAATAGATAAGGAACCATATACATTTTCTGCCTTGTTGACTTCTGTAAGAATTTACTGGAGATTAACACAGTAACAGTAAGTGTGTTTGTGTAACTTCTCAATCCAATGTCCCTTTCAGAATGAGCCAGACTCATGGTGAGACAATGAGAGACATGCAGAATGTATTGGATGTTTTTAATAAGCACTTCAATATGCATGAAGAACTCAGTGGTTCATCTACCCAATGCACCCAAGATCCTTCTGGTGTAAGCTTTTGTAAAAACCAAACAAGAAAATTCAAAGTGAAACGACTAAAGACTCGTAAGGAAAGAAGTCAATTCAGAAATCAGAAAGGACAAGGGACCAAGCAAAGCTATCGGCAATACAGTAGGAGGGAAGTTAAAACATCTAAATGTCCCATTTGCTGTCCAAAATGCCAAAAGCCCCCTCTGTCCAGAGAACCTCTGTCTGGCAGGACTTTCTCCAAGCAGGAGCCCTGCATCATTACTGACAGTCGTCTAATTGGTCATCGTGGTCTGTTTAGCCATGAAGTAAAATCCATCAACATTGTACGACTGTTAACGGACCAGAGTAAGAAAACCGATGGAGGAAGAAGAGAAAACCTTAGTAAAATTTGTACCACTAAAAATACTGTTCCTTCTTCTTGTTATCCATCTCCTGATCCTGGACCAAGTACATACTGTGGCCCTTTTCTTAGTCCATATAAGAAAAATCGGAAAAAAAGTAGAGAAGGAATTACTCAGAAAAATACAAACCGAGAGCACTCCTGTATAACTCCCTCCAAAGCTGTTGTGCTAGAAAAAATGGTGAAGACAGGTGAATCTTTTCTGGTAGGCCTAATTTCAGGAGAAGTTGAAAAAACAGGATTTTCTGCTTCTCAACAAGATTGCAACAGCCAGGGTACAAGTTCTCTTCAAGAAAAATTGGCAGCAGATTCCAGATTTCTATCATGTCATTCATCTGAAAATGAACCTGCCTTCCAGTTATCCTCAGACAGATCTGATGGTAGGATTTCAAATAAAATTGAGATGAGCTCTTTGGCTGTAGTACTGGATAATGATTCGCTGCAATCGCATACTGCAGAGAGGGAGAGACAACAATGCAATGATTCAAAGACAATGACAACATCAACACCCCTGCAGGTGTCTGAGATTAGCGATTCTCAAAACAGTGTTAGACATGATGTCAATTTAGACTCTGACCCACTTATTGTGGAAGATGTGACACAAAATAAAGCTGAGAATTATCCTTCTGCACGCGTGGCCGCAGTAGTCTCGCGCTTGCATCACTCCATAGACATGCCACTGTGGCGTCGGGGATGTCTGTTGGTCGAAAGCAAGGAGGCTCTGCTTCATTCACTTCAAGAGAGCCATGGTGTCCAGCTGCAAAACAATCTCCATGCAGTGCAGCATACCCTTGGCTGTGATGCAATGGTGGCAGAAAGAGGTCAGACAATGTACTTATATGTTTATCCAGTTCATTCAGACCCCAGTGTAAACAGAGGTCAATAGTATCATGTAATATGTTGCATTTAATAAGCAATGTGACTACAAACTGAAGCTGGTTACTTAGACCTCCATGCAGTTGATTGTTGGTTTTCTTGTACCTATTTTAAATTGGGCATTCTACATTACTGGTTTTGGTCAACTGCTCCACAGCTGCTTTTTCTCATCCAGATTCCAAGTATATTCCATCCTATTCAAATGGAGGCAATAGCCCAGACAGAGAGCCACCCTGGGCCAGGACACACAAAGCTGGCTCCCATCGGAGGAGGAAACAGAAGAACCCCCAGAAACTGGAGCCGCAGCTGCTCTCTGAGTCACCACAAGCTAAAATAGCAGTGAGAAATCTACACTATTAATTCTCCTTATTTATATTTAAAGTAGCAAATGTATTGTTGATGTGTGTTTCTGAGGTATATATTTAAATTTTGTGCATGCACATTCAATGGAGAAATCTTAAGAATTATATTAACTGGAACTTGCTACCTGAGGGTACATGAATTTTGCTCTGTTTAGGCTTCCAATACACAGTGGGGAATAAGCTGCCTCCATGTGGTACCAGAGAGTGGCATTTATTTCAAAACAGTGGGGATGTTGTAAATACAAGGCATCCATCTATCCATCCATCACCTATACTGCTTTATTCATCTGGGTCGCGGGGAATACAACGTGTTTTTTTCTAGTGGAATTACCTTTTGTATTCAGATCAGATTGCATTGTTAAATGTGTATTACTTATGAACACTTTTAAAATACTTCATAATAATGTATTTTAATGTATAGTTATGCTGCCTGCTTTTGTATTCATCTAGGCACGAGAGTGGAATTCAAGCGCTACAATCCAGCAATCCAGTGTGTCCGTTAATGTCTTGAGGCCACACTCCCCAGAGTTTTTTATGGATCTCCAACCAGCGTTTGATGTATTATCTCCAGTTCCAGCTAAAACACATGACGGGTCTCCATTGCCTTGGGTATATCCTTCAAACAAAGGAACAACAGCTTTTATTGTTAGTGAGAAGAAGTTTGACACTAATGTGTCCTTTTTAAGCCCAACAGAAAGTTTTGAGAGGAACAGAAAGCCTTTCTTAAAATATACTCTTTCAGCTACTACAAATGGCTCAAGTCATTTGAAGTTTTGGGAAGAGTGTTCACTTGACACAGAGAAAAGCTATTTAAACAAGCTATTTAAAAGTTCTTCTCCTCCCCATCACTGTCCACCATTGAATCAGTATATGCAGTCATGCTATCCCTCTCACAGACTTCCTTCAACATCTAAATTCAGTAGATTAGACATGAGTCAATATCTACCCTCTGACAGGCTAGAAAAAGGATTGTCTCCCCGAAAACAGTCCTTCCCTTTTTACCCCAGCCCTGAACACTGGTCTTACCCTCGAATGAAGCTTTACTGATCTGCATTTATTACAAAATATTTTTCAGTGGAAAGAACAACACACGTTGTACAAAAAAAAAAAAATCCACACATGCTTGGATGTTTTCATAAAACTTTTACTTGGAAAGCTCAGACTACTGTGAAATTGAATGTGGTCAAAAATGTAATACAAAATACTGAATACAATTTCAGTTTAGAAGTTCAGTTTGTTAGGAATCTTTATATTTTGCAAATATTGTTATGTAATAAATATACATACTTAAAAATAATAGTCTGTACTAAATTTTCATATGATAAGGATATATCTCAGTCACTTCATTAATTTGATGATGAGATATTTACAGTTCACTCTACAAAGTAGTTTACCTTTTATAATAGTGTACTTTTTCTCATATCATGCAGAGTACACAAAAAACTACATGCAGAGTTGGGACAAGCCTGGTGCCAATCCCAGGAAGCACAGCATATGGGAAAACTCAGGACGGGATGCCAAACCATTCTAGAGCACACACTCGCATACCAGTTAAACCAACCACATGCTTTTGGACTTTGGCAGTACTCAAAGGAACCTTCAGTTAACAAAGGGAGAACATGCATACTCCACACAGACAGCTGGGGACAGGAATCGAGCTCACAGGTATAAGGCTGTTATGCTGACCACATTGCCATCTTGTTAAAAAATACATATGAAGAAAAATATAGCAAAGCTTAGTTTCTGCCTATAATGTCTTATTATGAGATATTAATGCTGAATCTAGTTAGAAGATTAAGATTCACTTCCAGGATTGATAACTGCTGGTGTTACAAAAGGTGATGAGCATTTACAATCAGGGCATTAAATAACTGATTTCATCATCAGTTACTTCGTTAATAGGACAGTGCTCTTCCCTTACTTCTTGCACTTTCTCACCATGTTGATTAATGCTGCTACTCCTCAGTGCTCTCCTAAGTTGACTCCAGAAGAGTTCCTGTGCTTGAACAGGGTCTGAGCAGTCAGGGCTTGGCCATTGCAAGTAAGTCTTCTTGAGCATGACTTTCCTCATGCGGTGATAGACAGACAATTGCCTCTCTGATATTGGCTCAAGGAAGACCAGTATCAACACATCTCGATATTCATGGAAAAGGCGGTAGCTGGCTAGCTGAATCTCCAGAGAACACCATTCACTGCTGAGGTAGTGTTGGCTAACGACACAAAGTGTCTTACGGCTGGCATATATTGCTGACACAATATTATCCACAATATTTCGTCCTACTTCAAAGTCTCTGTGATGCAGGCAGAGCCGGTATGAAGACTCCCTCCCTTCTAAATTTGGCAGCAACTCATTTAGCACCCATTTCTCATCTGCAGAGTTATAGGAGATGAATGCATCATATTTCCATTGCTCTTCATTATCTTGAAGTCGACGCCAATACTCACCAAACCAGGATGAAAACGCATAATAAGTGTATTTTAAGTGCCAGTAGAGCTTAACATAGAGCAATGGAAAAACAGTCATCAAAAAAAGCAAGGCGCTGGTGGAGGCAAAAAGATAAACACCAAAGTCCTGGTAACATACTTTGAGGTCAAAGCTGTAGAAATTAGATTGCAAAAGGTCTGGGCAGGTTAAATTATATAAGTAGACAAGTTGAACTTTGTTGTTATTCTTGGTCCAGTTCTGTAACCAGCTGTTAATGCAAGTACAACTTAAGGGACAGAGACGAAGGTCAAGGTAGCGTAGATTGGGGAGCAGGTTCAAGAGAGCAGAATCCACAGACTTTATGTTGTTATGGGTCAGCTGCAAGATATGCAGCTTGGTAAGGTTACCAAAAACTTTTGCTGAAAGAGTTTCTGTGCCTATGTTCTCTGCAGAGAGTCTCTTTAGATTGCGAAGGTTTTTGAAAATTCCTGGCCGTAGTGGTGCAACTCCCCTACAGCAGTTGTCCAGCGACAGGAATTCCAGGCTGATTAAGTCATCAAATGTATCAGTTTGGAAAGTATAAATCTTATTATTCGTGAGATAGAGGGATTTAAGAGATTTGAGACCTTGGAAAAATCCATGAGGCAACAAGGTAATCCCAAATGGCTGCTGTCCATCCAATTTTAAGTCTTGCAGCTTAGACAGTTTCACAAACGGAGAGCTTGTATGGATGGACATGTAGTGGATCAAGTTCCTTTGAAGGTCCAGGACTTGCAGTGTATCTTGTACATGCTCAAACTGCTCTCTGTAAATTTCTTTCAGATAGTTTCGGTCCAAGTACAAGTTCTTCAGCTTTCTAAGGCCCAGAAATGCTTCAGGTTGAAGATGCGAAATCTTATTTCCACCTAGATCTAGAATATTCAGCTGGTTAAGGGTGTGGAATGTCTTATTGAAAATGACTGCAATGCGATTGTTACGAAGGTTAAGGATCTGCAATCTGTCTAAGCCCACAAAACTTTCCTCATAGAGGTCCGTCAGAAGATTATTGTCAAGACGGAGTGTAACTAGGTCTTTTAATCCTTCGAATACTTTCTTTGCCATATATGCAATGTTATTTATGTTCAGATTGAGGACCTGTAGTCTAGGAGTTGGGATAAATGCACAGGATTTCACACTGAGGATTCGGTTGTAGCGGTAACTTAAATGAGTCACATTATGGAAATGCAAGCTGCTCAAGCAATTTTCAAGACCATTGAGGAGGTTGTGCTCCAAAATGACTTCTACCAATGATTTCTGATCTTGGAGAAAACTTAGACAATTTGTTTTTTTTAACTTGTTGTGAGACAGATTGATTGCTTTAAACAAGGGGCAGGTAGAGAATATTGCTCTCTCCAGTTTTTTAAAACCATTGTTCTGAAGATTTAGCATATGCAAACTGGCATTTCTGTTTTTCAAAAGACTGCACAGGTTTTCCAGATCTTTAGTTGATAAATTCATACCTGAGAAATCTACATGACCTGGGTTCACACTGCTGTCATTCAAAAGCTGATTGGGTGAGACTTGGGTGAAACCCAAATGTAGTGAATTAATATTCTTCAGATTTAGATTCTGTAAGGCACTTGATTGGAGTTGCATGTTGTATGACAGGTCCAATGAGTGGATATTGCTAAGGAAGCTATATTCACATGATAATGTGGCAAGATGGTTTTTACACAAGTAGAGGATAGCAAGGGACCGAGGAAAGCCAGAGAAATGCTGAAGTGATGACAAACTATTACCACAAAGGTCTAATTCCCTAAGCTGTGGCAGATGTGTTACCGATTCAGTTATCTCTGAGAAATTAACCAAACTGTTCGCGCGCAAACTTAAAATTTCTAAATTTGAAAGTCCTGAAAAAATTTGGGTTGACAAATTTTGCAAAACATTGTTGCTCAGGATAAGCCAAGTTAGGTTAACAAGGTCAGAAAATGCTGCAGAACTGAGACGGGCAATGTTATTGGAAGACAGATTCAATGTTTCCAAGTGTCCCAAACCAGAAAAGGCATTATTGCTTATATTTTGTAAGTTATTAGAATCCATTCTAAGGGTTTTCAGCTGGCGGAGCTGGGAAAATGAACTTTCTGGAATGTCTTGCAGATAATTATGGGAGATGTTCAGAACTGTAGCCCAGGAAGGTAGATCTCCAACCAGTGCAGATATGTTCCTTTGCCTACGGTGAATGCAGTTGAATGAATTATTTTGTGATGGGTTTTCTATACAGTTTTGGAAGCTGTATCCAGCTGCAAGCAGTACGAGCTGAAATAAAAGCCCTGAAAAAACAAGAGCAATGTATCTGGACTTAGTCATGTCATCTAGCTGAGGATGCAATGTTAAAACATAGAAGCTTGATATTCTTCTGTTTTCTTGCTTTGCGGTGTCAGATGTTGTCATCATATATCTTCATGGTATACTGCAACAATGGAGAATTTATGATGTATTTTAACAATTGTCCAGGTGAACCAGACTTGGCAGGGATTTCACAAAGAGAATCCACCAGTAATATTTCTGAGATATCCCTAGAATGAATAAATAAAAACGTTACTTACTATACAACATTTCCCTTTCAATTTATTATTCAATTCCATTATTATACATACCTGTTTCAAAATTACAGAATTACAGTATTCATTTATAGTTCAACTTTTGTGATATTTCTTGAGCAGAAGCAGTTTTCCGTTGAACAAATATCATTGAAAATATTAATTTGCACTTGCAACTTGCTGTAACATATTAAACAGCTATTTTGTTCTGTGCTATGCTTTTCACAAAAGGTTTTTTTTTAACTAAACACGTGATTATCACTAGTTCTATACCATTATGTAGGAATACAGTTTAATTAAGTACAATTAATACAGGACATTTGTTGCAGTGAAACAATTAACAAATTACTGAATTCTTCTTTAGATTTTAACAAGTAGCATTGTCTTACCTCCGTTTGTGCTGAATATGTCTTGTGATTGATTTCCTAGTTAAAGAAACATCTCGAACTGCTATAAATGCGGAAGATAAAGTCCCTTTCCTGTTTCCCCTGAAAGACATGTTAACCACAATCTTCTCCCTCTGCTTTGGTTTTAATAAAATATGAGGAACAAGAAGAAAGTAACAAAGAGTATATTCAGAAAAGAATATTTTAGAATACAGCCTAGCCATACAAAGGTAATTTTACGACAATTAACTATTGCTGATGAAATTAAAATAATACTAGGCATATTATATAGAGTTAATAAATTAGAACTAATTTACCAATTTTGTTACCAACACAGAATTAAAATATTTTAGATATATGATATCAAAGTTAACAAATTAATAAATGATTAAATATTACATATACTGATCACAATTCCTAGAAACAATGTCCATATTGAAAAATGATTTTAAGATACAAAGACAGTTTGATTCAGTTTCATTATTTATCCTTGTTCCTTGTTTATTGCAGGTTTATTATACAGTCTGGTTTCAGCCATACTCGGCTGCAGTAGTTGCCTGTTGTAGCGTGGTCCACATACCATACTGTCATTTGGCTAAGATGGCTGGGTTAATTTTCCTGCCCTCACTGTTTAACACAGCTGTCAAACTGAAGGCACACAAGAATTTTGCTCTCAGTCCAGTGTGCAGCGTCTGAGAGCTCTGTGTCACCAGTGTCAGTGAGACATGGCCTCGGCAAGGCTGATGTGTCCAAATCTGTGCATGCACTGAATACATTTCTATTGCACCATGCACACAACTACAAACAATTTCCAGTAGGAGGGGAAGCAGGCACAAAAGTCTGGGGAGTCGGGAGGAATGCAGGATTTATTCAGGGTATGAAACCCTTAGTAGAACGAAATATGATATGAATATACCTTACTGAATTTAGATCTATGTCATAATAGAGCTGTAAGATATTAAGGGTATGAAGCATGTAAATTAAGGTTAATTATAAGCATATATGAACATAAAAATGCACGGGAACGATGTGCAGCCTGTGCACCCTCCCACACAATACTGCAAGATCACATACACAAAACGTAAATTGTACGTGCTTTCAATGAAGTGCGCTTGTGCGGTTCAAGTGTCACACATCCTCTATCATGCTGATACTGAATATTCTAGCTCTTTCTCTCTCACACACACACACAGCAGACACTATTAATACCGCATTTGAACAGAATTAAGAATAGTCTCAGCCGAGAGACATTCAGGTGAATATTTAGCTTCTTATGTTACTTTTAGTTCTTAAAAAAATTACAGAGGTCTGGACCCTGGTGATCCCATAGCTGGCTGTGGCGCTTTGTACATGTCAAAAAGAGTTCTCTGCACTAGGCCTAAATGTCCAGGTAATATGTACCCATCAAGGACATTTCAGGGACATTGTGGCCAAGTGGCCTGGGAGTACACTGATTCTTATACGTGGTCCAGCTTTGGAGTGTGACCGATGGCAAAAGATGGTATGTTGGCTGGTGGTTAGTTATTGGAAGACATCAGGTATCCTCTTAGCTAACAGCTGCTGACTCCAGTGTTGAATCCCCAAACCGTGGCTGAGGAAAGGTATAACACTTCACACCGAAGACACACACTGCTCTAGATGGTGTATTGTGCATGTGGAATATGTGATTCTGGTGCCTGCATAAGTCCTCAGGAGCTCTAAGATTTTCTCCTGAATGCTGCACACAGAGTTGGGTAATTCAGGTCCAGAGAGTAAAATTCCAGACCAAGATTTTGTTTCAACCACCCAGTTGAGCATTAAGAGTCATAGTCACAGAGTATTCAACTGGTTGGTTGAAACAAATTCCTGGACTTTTACTCTCTGGACCCGAATTACCCAACTTTGGCTGCAAAACACTGTAGGAACAGTCAGTATTTTATTAGCATTAATTTTTGGTCACCTCCTCAATAAATTGTTTTAACTCTTCTTTTTCTGATTGCTTGTTGCCATTGTTCTTTTTCACAAGGAATCACTGTCTTGTTTTGAGCCCATTTATATATTTTTGACAAATAGGTTCATTTATTTTGGTTTTAATTTTGTGTGCAGTTACAGTAGCATTGCGGCCAGAGCTATACAACATACTACAAACAATCTAATAAGAGAGATATTCAAATTAAAGACCAGTTCAAAAATAAAAGCATCCAAAAACACATCCAAAGTGAGGCAACAGCTCTCACATAATGAACAAGATCAAAAGGTGAGATATCCCCATTGCCATTTTAGTTGCTGTCCTCCACTTCGTTCTTCACAATACCTGTGCAACTGTTTAAGCCTGACTGTGCATGGCGTTTAAGCTTGAAAGTGTGCTGGCATGGTTAAGACGATTATGTAAAAATTTAGAGATTTCAAAACAGCCCGTTTCACTTCCTTTTTTCATATTCAGGAATTATATTTGAAACAGAGAACAATATGTATTTGCAATTCATGGTATTTCATTTCCATGTCAAGTAATTTCTCCAACTCAGCTATGTGGAGGTAAAGTCAGATTTTCATTCTATAGCACCTTTAAAGGAAAAGCAGGCCAAATGCATCAAAGAGATTTATTATTTTGAATTGTAATTTATCTTTTGATTAATCTTAATTATGCTGCTTTTCTACCAGCATTTTTCAGACTGTTTTTCATGTAGGTACACCTGCATTCCATGACACAGATATAATTGTAAAATACTGTAAGATATGTCATTTCAGAGAGCTGTTAGAATATGTGATGAAGAAAAATGTGATGCTACGGTCAGAATTAAAAAACGGTGTATTGGAATAACTTCTATAACAATCACTGACTAATAAAATCCTGTATTAACATGAATATTAACTGAATTGTAATTAATTGTATTTAATTGGTGGACATTCTCATATCTTAGATTCACCTTAACAGAATTTACTTAAAATTTGTTAGAACAGTTTACTTAGATTAAGTTTAACTTAAGTTTCGTTCAATTAAGTTTAAGTTTAGTTAGAACTTTAAATCAGTGAATGTCCAGCTAAAAGCTGTGACCAGCTGATGATGGCGAGTGGAACATTTCAGCCATTGTAGTTTAACATGGGCCCCTCCCTCCTGAGTCACATGATCAGCTTCTCATCCTTTGCTCTCTTGCCATCTGGCAGAGTCCACATAGAGGCACACAAGACATGACAACCCAGTCATCACATATAGATCCCTAAGGGAAGAAAAACAAAATGGTTAACAAATACACCATGTATAATACTCTCTAATATTTAATATACATTACATACAACAATTAAGGTATGTCAAGTATATGAGATCGTTTCACCTGTTTCTCAGAAATTTAGAGAAAGTCACACATTAAAACAGGAGGCAAGACATTGACTGCTCCTGTAATCTTTTTCTTGTCTTTCTTTTTTGAAAACACACCATTATTTTTTAATGCAAGGCATCAATTTAGGAGGAGTGTTGGTTTGAATTTTATTTGTACTGAAATCCACTTACAGAGATTCTGTACTTGTCTCGGATACTGGTTCGTAGGGCAACTAATGCTCCAGGCAGGAAGACCAGGCAGCAGGTTTCCCCATGGTCCTCTGCTACCTTACAGCCCAGAACGCAGGGGATGAAGGCTCCACAAAGACCTGTTTGGTACACAGAGCAGAGCCATGTCCATACAGCTACTGCTCTCTCATGAAATACAGGGCAGTGGTGGCTTAATGGTTAGGATCATGCACTTATAATTGAGAGATTGCAGGTTTGAATCCCCAACCAGCAAGGTATGTGTATATATTCATTCACAGTCATTTCCATCTGCTTATTCATTTTTAAGTTTTCAACTTTATTAGTACAGTTGGTATCATAATTTTGCTTAATATTTGCAGTCAGTGCTACTGATTATTAATTATGCGGGCATCATTAAATAAAAAAAACTTCTGATACATTTTATCACAGATGCAATGTATACATCATTCACTAGTCCATCCATCCATTTTCCAACCCACTTATCCTACTGGGTCACGGGGGATCCAGAGCCCATCCCAGAAGCAATGGGCACAGAACAACCCTGGATGGGGGGCCAGCCCATCACAGGACACATTCACATACCAACCAGTCGCACATGCATACCTACGGGCAATTTAGAAAATCCAACTAGGCTCAGCACGTCTTTGGACTGCGGGGGGAAATCGGAGTACCTAGAGGAAACCCCACGACGACACGGGGAGAACATGCAAACTCCACACACATGTAACCCAGGCGAAGACTCAAACCCAGGTCCCAGAGGTGTGAGGTAACAGTGCTAACCACTGCACCACCATACGTGTATGTCTCGAACCCTAATGTGACGTGAACCCGTATGTTCTGCCTACAAGTCTCTATTCCGAATACGAACGTGTATTTTCCGTATGTATGTCTTCATGCCGCAAATGCTTGTTCAGCATGCATGTATTCCATCATCTTAATAATGACCTCTCAAAATTGATCTTATCACACTGTATGAAAACATTTTTGTATTTTTTTTTTCTTCGAATAGCGACGTAGCATGAGCATATGACAGTTTCCGTCCCGACTGCCGGCGGCACGTCCATCTCTTTCATTCGTCTTGCACTCAGGCTGTCACGACGGGCTTGCAGGTGCCACCGACCAATGCCCATGAATCACACGAGATATACAAGCACGACAATAACTGCAATCCGACGTAAGGTGTTGCTTCATGCATTGGAAAATACTCTTGCCCTTCCTCCCCTCGCTCTTCTTCCCTGTGAGCTCCTCGTGTGCCCGGACGGATTCCCTAGTTGCCGAACCTCTAGCCTGAAACCACGAACCCGGATGCCGACCTTGTTTCACCCTTTGCTTTCTGATCTCTTGTATTTCGACCCTGTCTGGACGACCACGTCTCTGCCTGATTTATATCCGTTTCTGCAGCAATAATGAACTAAATTAGCGATTGAAATGTTAAAAACACCAAACAATATGACGTAAAGATTATTCATGTATACTACAGTATAATATGTATACTATACATAGGATCATTTTTGTTGGGAAAGATTGCATTTTCAACTACCAGGTGTTTCTGATTGGTGTTTTCTGCTTGAATTATCTGGGGATGGATGTTAAAGTGTTGAAAAATCCTTCACGTCATATCATATTTTAGACATTTTAATTAAAACGCATCCAAGCACTTTGGTTCTCGGACAGATTTTCTTGTTGTAACCCTTATCATTTTCACACAGCACTCGTGAAGTACTGTTGGTTTACACCAAATCCTAAAACCTTATTCCATCCATCCATCCATTATCCAAACCGCTTATCCTACTGGGTCGCAGGGGGTCCGGAGCCTATCCCGGAAGCAACG
>JABFEA020000138.1:3519994-3535188 GCA_019775915.2 Cyphomyrus plagiostoma | reverse complement strand
TTAAGCGGCTTATTTATGTCACACTGGGTGGCATACAAGTTGCTCTGTGTGACCATGTTTTCTGTTATATCTTGCGTTCGGCCACGCGCTTGGCTGTGCGTTTCGTAGCCGGCCAGGCAGCGGTGGCGGCAGGCGGAGCAGGGTCCGGCGACACAGCAACAGGCTGCGGAGGTGCCTCCCAGCCCGGTTCAGGCAGCACCAGCAGCGGCAGGTCCGGCGTTGGGCGCGCGGGCACTGCCCCTTTAAGAGCCTTCGGGAGCCGAGGGATCGGGTCACGCACCGGACTGACCCACCCCTCGGCAAGGCGCTCTGGGCGGAAGGGGCAGGTCTCCCACGGTAGCTTCCGCTCGCCGTAATAGCAGTCCCAGACGGCCTCGGCCTTTATCCAGGTAACTGGGGAGTCCCAGCGCTCTCTCTCACTCTCCCCGGCCTGGATAAGCGAGCAGGCGCCCAGAGCGAGCAAGGGAGCCAATGACTTCCGCTCGCTGGCTTTCTCCTGCTTTCTCAGCCGCTGGAGCAGGCTCCGGATGTAGTGGCGCACCCGGGACGCTCCTGCTCCAGGAGCTCCCGGCCCCGGGTAGCCAGATCCAGGGCCAACGGGTCCTCCTGTACCTCCGGTTCGGTGAGTAAGGACATGCAGGTATGCAGCAGCTCACGCCGATGGCGTTCTTGCTGCTGCTGTGTGTCTTCCAAGAGACGCGGCATACAGTTGTGATCCGTGGGTGCGTGCATGGCGGACAGAGGGATAACCAGCCAGGCGGACGGAACAAACGGGGGTTTATTGGCAAAGAGGAACGTAAACAACGTTTATGCCGCGTCTGCCGGAAAGGACGCAGATGCAGACCTAAATACACAAGACGAATCACAAGACAAGCATGCAGCGGCGCCACACAGGTGGAAACAATGGGAGATCACAGGAGGTAACGAGGTGGGCGTGGCACACACAAGGGGCTGGAACGGAGCGGACGTCGCAGGACGCAACACAGTCTCAGCCTAGCATTAGCTGTGATAGCACGTTTACACTAACTGAATACATATATTTAGACAGTAAAAATACATTTAGACAATGACAGACAGTAACAGTAATTATTATATAATAAAAATATTATTATTATATAATAAAATACATTTTAAAATAAAGATTTCTTATTCATTACTTTAATATTAATAATAAACCATTAATACGTTTAATTATAATAATATTGTTGTGCCAAGTGGGGACAGAATGGAGACAACGGCGCAGACATCAGGGTATCAGGGAATATGGGGTGTAATTACAGGTAAGGCATTATGGGTACCCTTATGTTCTAGCATAAGAGTATCCATAAGTGGACATGGTACGAACAGCTGCACAAACTGGAACCGCCTCCGCAACAACACACAGTATCCCAAGCAGTTCCGATGCGTATAATCTGCCATTTCACCCGAATATCATGCAAGCAGTGAGAACTGGTTTTCAGTTAATTTACTTGGTAAAATAAAGTTTAAATAAATGACATAAATGCTCGAATAGTACATAAGTTAGCGGTTTATTTATTGTTAGTTACTGTCATGTTGTGCTGCTTTATTTGGTTAATTATCCAGTCTGTGAAGAAGGCATTCAAGTAAGATTTGCATTGTAATATGATTAATTTCCTGGCATGTACAAATATATATGACTTATTAGGTCAGTGTTCACGGTTCGACTTCTGATATTCAGATCCAGTTGTAGGTCAAACTAGTTTGTTCGACTTTCAAGAAATTTGAGTTGTAGTGAGTTTGAGAACCGAGGTACCACTGTATATGTATTATATATATGGAGATATATATGGAGCATATACACACGTGATCCTACAGATATACATGCATATTTCAATTCCTATATCTATAACATACGTTAAAAAGTAATAATAATAATGAAATTGATTGCTCAACCATTCTTGTATGTGCAAGTGTTGGTGTGAACTGTTTTGTCATTGGATGTGCTGCCGTCAGGGGACGTGACAGCACTCCCCCCACTGGGCCCAAGGTGAAGGTAGGGGAAACCATGCAACTGAGGCCACCCCGCTGCTCCCTCAGCCCACAGAGACGCATCCACGAGACAACCGCCTGCTGAACCTAAGAGGGAGCCTGCGAGGGACTAAGGGGGCGCCCAACCCCCATACAGGGAGGCCTGCAGAGGGGGGACGGGCAGCGAGCCCCCCAGTCCTGCCCGCACCCCCCCCACCGAGGAAAGCGGGTCCAGGGCTGAAGGGCCCCACCAACCGGGACTCCTACCCCCCCCAGCGGACAGCCCCCCCAGTGACCCGGCACCCCCCTGACAGTGCAGGATGATCTAAGGGGGGCCCATATAGACAAAGAGCTATATGATATTGGTCGATAGCTAAAGGGGAGAGCAGGGTCTTTGTCAGGTTAGAGGAGCAGGTTAATGTCTGCACAATTCATATTTGGAGGGATGCTGCCAGTTTCTTTAATTTCTATAACCATTCTATGAAATAGTGGTGTTAGCAGAGGCCAAAATATTTTGTAGAATTCTTCTGGAAATCCACCTGGACCTGGGGCTTTCCCGTTAGGCATGCATTTTAGTGCATCGCGAAGTATGTCATTGTTTCAATGAGCCTTGCAAAGCACTATTCCTGTTTCCTGTTCTCCCGGTTCGTCTTGCCTGCTGTGTCCCGCCCCCCTGCCTGCCTCATCCCGCCCCGCTGTCTTGCTGACCCTGGTCCTTCCCCCCTCTCGTCTTCATGTCTTGTCCTTTTGGGTAGGACTGGTCAACCCGGAACCCGACATTCGCCTGTGACCTGACTACCCGCCTGGATTAACCCATTGGATTTGTTTGCATCCAATTTATTAAAAGAACCCGTTTGCCCATGCACTTTGGGGTCTGCCTCCTTCTTACTCACCGTGCATTAGTGTTGTAGTCAAGACAGCCTAAACCGAGACCAAGACATTGCCTAGACCGGAGGGTATTTGCGCCCCCTGCTTCGCCCCCTGAGGTACCAGTGGCTCCTGTGTCAGTGGCTGATGTGCCACCGCCCTCGTGGTTCCTGCCTCAGCACCTGAGGCTTTTGGTCCTGCTTTGTCCTCTGTGGTTCCAAACCCGGCAGCTGTGCCCCCGGAGGTCCCGGCGCCTCTGGCACCCTAGGCCCCTTCAGGGCCTGTAGTTCCTGCAGCAAGGGGACTGGTCAGGTGCCTCCTGTAGCACCCTCCAAGGTCCCTGCTCCGGCACCAGCTCAAAAGGGTTTAGTTCCGGCAGCCGATGCACCGCCTTATAAGCCCCCAGCTCCCCTGGTCCCTGACACCCAGGCCACAGCCCCCAGGATCCCTGACCCCTTGGCTACGGTTCCTTTGATCCCTGACCCTTTGGCCCCAGTGTACCCTGTCCCTGACCCTATGTCCTCAGTTCCCTGGTTCTTGTTCCCCACATTACATTCCCCATACCCTCAACTCCTGCCGCCCCCTCCAGCTCCCATGGCCTTCCTCCCCAAGGAGGTCCACACCACCGCTCCTCCCTCCACAGTGGAGGTAGAGGAAGAGCATGAGTGGGACCCCTTGCAAATCTCCTTGACTCCCCCTCCACCATCACGACACGGCAGATCCTGACTGGGTTCCGTTCTTGGTCTCCCAGAGAGGAAGGGGACACTGGTGTCGGGGTCGATTCCCTGACCCACCTCCACTCCCCCAGGTTCCGTTCCCACAGACTCCAGTGGGTTCCCTACCTACGAGTCCTCAGGAGCCCGTGTCTAGGCAGATGAGGACTGCACCTCTGCCTCTGAAGCGCATGTCGCCAGTGCCTGAGCCAGTGGTGGCAACGCCTCCATCTGCTGTGACTACAGTTCCTTTCTCCCCTCTGCCACAGTCCCCTTCAGCTTCATCCTTGCCATTTCCACCAGCCTCATCACCCTCCTCCTCATCCCCTTCAGCCCCAGCTCCAATCTCACAGCTGCCGGCATCCCCTCCCCCGATGTCCCCCTCGCCTCTCCTGGTTCCCCTTTCGACTCCCTCCTCACCACCCTCGGCGTCTCTATCAGCCCCTATTCCGGCCCCACGGAGGCCTGCTGCTCCAGCATGCCCCACCTCACGCCCACTGAGGGTCCCTCTGGTTTTCCGGTTCCCCTTCCCCTTAGCTCCCTCGCCCCCTGTGTTCACTGCTTCACCGTTGTTCTCCTCTAGTTCCTTCTTTACTCCTCATCCCTCCATGCCTTTATTCCCCTCTGGTCCCTTTGTACCCCCCGCATTTTCTCCCTCTGTGCCTTCGTCTCTGGCTGGTCTCTTCACGCCCCCCATGTCTCTTCTGTGTTCCTTTGTGCCTCCTGTGTGTCCTTCTCGTCCTTCTGCGCCTACATCCCCTGCTAGTCCCTATGTGCCTTCTGTGGGTGTGGTCAGTCCATTGTCCCCTTTAGTGTCCCCGGGGCTCATGCTTCCTTTTTTGGTGTCCCTCTGCGTGTCTGCGTTTCCAGGTGGTTTCGTGGTTTATCGTCTGTTGTCCAAGTTGGTCTCCTTGTGTTTGTACTGTTTGTCTGTGCTGTTCCCTATGTCCCATTGATGTTGTTGCTTTTGTCTCCCCAGATGCTGTTATGTCCCCGGTCCCCTTAGGCACGCCCGGAGTGCCCCGATCCTCTGTTCCTTCCATGTGCCATGCCCCCCCCGCTAACCCTGTGTGGATTCCCCATGTTTACCAGCTGTTTCTGATTGTTGTCATTAGTCCAATGTATTTAATCCACGTTTCCGTTTGTTTCCCCAGTCAGGTCATTGTATAGTCAGTCTGCGTTTACTTGCCATTGTGTTTCATTAAACCCCATATTTTCCAGATCATTCGTCTCCCTGCTCTTACTTCCCTGGGTCAGCACGACACTGAATATCGAATTGCCAATTACAAAATGAATAGCCATTTAAATTTTTGTGCTTATAATCTTATATAGTTTATAATCCTTAAAATGAGTGAAGATGTTTACATATACATAATAGTGCAATAACTTTTCAATATACATAAAGCATTTCATATTTTATCCCTTCTTTTACTCATGCATATATCAACTATTAGACTTAACTAAAAATTATAAAAATATTTTTACAGCATGTTCTATTCAGATAAACTTATGCAAACTATGCATGTACAATAGCTGTTATGTCTTGGTTCTACCACTTGTTGGCAGCAGAAGTATGTATACAAGGCATAACTTACCAGTGCGACCACTAGTTTCAGTTTTTATTTGTTCTATGCACATACGCTCTACATGTGTGTAGTAAAATGCATTTTAAACCTGCTTTCAGGATTGTACCATCTTATAGAAAGAGAAAATATATAAAGAGATCATATTGAGACAATAAAAGATGTAATGTAAAGCAATGATATCAGTAATTGTATTTACGTAAGGAATGATGTGTCAATGAAAAGTGATAAACAGTCATGTTCCGAATAATGACATGTCCGTCAACGACTGTTCCTATCGCCTAATGACCTCATAGCTCAATGCATTACTCACCTGTTTGTGGTGATTCCATTCATTTCAATTTAATTTGGTATTTTATTTAATTAAAACAATGTGCGGGTACATGTGTAAATGAAAATAGAGTTGCGGCCTCAGAAGAATGTGAAACGTAGGGAGACAGGTGGGGGGGAATATACATAGACTAGACATACGTTACGTACATTATACATAAACTATACATATATACATAAATAAGACATATATTACCAACATCATACATAAGGTATCCATGCAGATGTACATAAATGAAGGAGGATGAAGGAAGATACTGGTTAGATACAGATAACACACTGAGATGCAGCTGCTTAAGATGTTTTCAATAGTGCAGCGATAGGAGGTGGAGAGGATTTTGGGAAAGAGGCGTGTACTCTTCAGTCTCCTCAGGAAATGCAGGCATTGTTGTACTTTTCTCACAAGGAACTGTGTGTTATTCGTGCAGGACAGGTTCTCGTTGATGTGTAGTCCTAGAGATTTAAATCTGGGTTCATGCTCCGCTTCAACCCCGTTGATATACATGCGGGGATGGTAGCAGCTTTCGGACATCCTGAAGTCCGCAATCAGCTCCTTCATCTTCTGCACATTCAGGATGAGACTGTTGGAGGCACGCCATGTTGTCAGGGTGTAAACTGATGCTGGTGTAAACAAACCTACTGCACTACCAGTCTCAGAAAAGTATAGCACATACAATTATCTACATAATATTTGATAATGATAATAGACAGCTATGTTACTGGTTTATGTAGACCTAATTAGTGCACATTTTATCATTATTTTGGAGTGTATTCAATCTATTTTATTAGTAGGCTACACCATCTAGGTTTATCTAAGTACCTACACTGTTAGAAAAAAAGAAAAGAGTACAGACCTGGTACAGTTTTATTCCCCAAGTACAAAGATAAATGCACCACCAATGATACATGTTCTTCTGAGTCCATTTCTGTACCTTAAAAGGTACATTTACTTACAGCTAGGGTACAACCCCCAGTGACAAGTGACAGTGAAATGTTTTTTTGTGTTAGTGTACAAGGATGAAACCGCCTAATGACGCGTTATAAGGAACGTAACAGTCCTTAAGCCGCAAGACTGCAGTATGAAGTTTGTGAACTGCTGTTTTCTATTCGAGTAGGAGTTAAATGAAACAGGTATGGAAAGTTACTAACCCACCCAGGCCTCGGCACAAACTTGGAAGCTGCGAAATATCGTTAATTGTCCAGGGTATCCAGGGTCTGTCCGTCCGGAGCCGTCAGCACCTGTTCACTCATGTAAGCCCATAGCTTCCTCCTATACGTATTATCGAAAAACCACAGAAGCAAAAATTATGTTTCATCTTACTTTAAGGAAACATTGCTTATCAGATCTGATCATCTAAAAAGCACTTCCTTCTGGGGTTTTGGGTTTACATCAGTAACGTGAACGCTGAAAAAAAATAGACCTATATAGGCCTGGTTTTCCTCTTTTTTTTGTTTCTCTGGTTTTTGTTATGATATGCACTTGCAGTTTATTTGGCCTCGGTGACGAGCAATTATTTTGTAACAAACAGAGATGCATAACGCGTATTCATACTTAGTAGATATTTTATAGTGAGTTGATAGACGAGTACAAATCACAATCTTGAAGATGTGATACTATATAGTGCTACCCACCGAGCAACCACACCGCCCAATTTAAGAATTACAAATACCCGGTCGTATGACACGTGGTAAGACCATTTCACTGATTTTTACGATTTAACCTAAACAATACTAACAGCTACAACAGCTACAAACACACAACAACAAAGGGGCATTAGGTTGAACTTTTATTAAGGAAAAAGCCAAATATGTATGACATGCATAAAAATAAATTGAACCATAACTTGCATATTAATAAAATTTTGTTTAAAATAACATTTCTGAACATATAAAACTAAAACATAGGCTAAATGCCAAATGTATTTTTCACCAAAACACACAAAATCTCCCATGTTAAAAAACTGTAAAAAAGTAAAATGCAGAAACGTTTTAACACAGTTTATCCTCTTCGGTATGCACTTTCTAACTTTTAAAAAATAATTTATATTCTTCTATATTTTCTCATTTTTATGTATTATATATGTATATGTATAAATATATATTATATATTTTTATTTTATACAAATGGCTCATTTTAAAACATACAATGCAAACGAAAAAGCCTCTGACTCGATCTGAGGAAACATAATTAAGCTGGCAGATGAAACGTACTGCTTTTTGACTCTGTTAATTGAAATTATAGTCCGCAGTTACCTTCGTTTATCTATTTATTTAAATTGGTTGCTTTTATATTTTTTATATTACATTTTATGCCAGTGTGTGTGTGTGTGTGTGTGTGTCCATTCAAAATGTTTCTGAAGCCCCTGCTATACCTTATACCATTTGTCCACTACAAGTCAAATATGTCGTTTTTTCAGACGCCAGATAGCGCCAAAGTAAGGGGTTATAAATAGAGTGGCTTGGGCAAAAATACACCCCGTCGTTCTGGTTTTACATCATTTATCCTAGGTTACATGTGGACTAAGTAAAGAAGGGAACTGAGAGATTCAGTTGTTCCTCAAAAAAAACTACACATTTCCTTTCCCTGCAGGACACAGATGAATTTGCCTCGCAACTGAGGAAAAGGTTAGAAGGAGGTACTTCCAGATTTATGACAGCGTGTACGCCTTGCCTTGTCCCTTTGTCGTTCACCTTCTCCATGATCCTTTGACTATTTCATTTTTAGTGAGACCTTTCTTACTTACTGTAAGGACGTCGGTTAAAGTATGTTGAGCTGAGTTATAGGAAAAAGCAAGTCACAAAGACACTGCTGGGTACTGATACTTGTGAAAGATTCAAGACTGAAATATTTACCACAGGGTACAACTCACATTTGTCCCCGTGTTGTGTGGATTTCCCCCGGGGTGGTTTGGTTTCCTTCCATAGTCGAAACACATGCAGTTAGGCTAATGGTGTCTCTAAATTCCCAGCTGTGTCTTCCATACTTATGCTGCTTGGCATTAGCTGAACCCCCACCCCCCGAAATTAGCCTGACCAGGGTAATAAGTTGGGAGATGGATGGATAGATGGAACATTCTGGCAACCTTTCAAATTTGTTAAAAGTGATTAAAAACTCAGACACATATTTCTATTAATCTTTTCTCCTGTACCTAGAATAACAACAAAAAAGAACACAATACTGTACACACTGATGTTCAATAAAGGAGGATCTACATTTTCAGTTTAAACACAACCATACAAGTAACAGAAAAGAGAAGCACATTCCTATGATTATCTGTGGACCAAATCATCTCTGATCAAAATTTTGAAAGTTTCTTGTTTGACTTCTGGTTTCTGAAATATAGTCATTTCATGAGCTAGCATTCTATGGTAGACACCAAATTTGTTCCACATGTTGCTTTTCTTCTGGATTTTTGATCAGTTTTCCTCATCACCCTCTCTCACCTTATTTCAAGAAATGACTGCTTTCTGCTAGTTTCATTATTACGTGCTACACTTTTGTTCCATTTTCTGATCAATTTTTGGAATTACACCATCATACATTTCCACCATCCTTAAAAAATCATGACCAATTAAAAAAAATAGCTGCTGATGTGAGAGGCAGGTGGCCAATCAAAAAAAAGGAGCTGGTGATGTAAGAGGCATGTGGCCAATCAAAAAAAAGGAACTGGTGATGTAAGAGGCATTCCTCAGAAGCCAGAAGTGTAGGATGTGTCTCCAGACTCAGACCACACAGAGCTCTTCCGTGAGGGCATGCGATATTGCCCATGCAGCCTGCAGCCCAGGGCCTTCAACATCTCCAGGAGTTGATTTCGGAACTTGACACCAACAAATGCATAGAGTATGGGGTTCAGGCAGCAGTGCATGTATCCCAGTGTGGTCGTGGCTGTCATGGATATGTCCAAGGCTGTGGTGCTCTCACAAGTCCTATTTATTGTATTGTTGGCATATAGGGTATTTACAATGAGGGTTATGTTGAAAGGTGTCCAGCAGATGAAAAAGGCCACCACTAGCACCAGGATCACACGTATGGCTCTCTGTTTCTGGATGCCTTGGGAGCCACGGTGAAGCCGTAGCAGGATACAGGAATAGCTGAAGACCATGACCACAGAGGGGATGAGGAAGCCCACAATGTGGTAGAGCAGGCGGGAAGCCAATCGCCAATTAGTAACATTGGCAGAATACTTACTGTAGTTGTGTTGACACCTAGAGATTCCTGATCTACTGTCATCCTGCATCTCTAGGAAGACCCAGTCAGGGACAGACAGGATGAGGCAGAAGAACCAGACGAACAGACAGCTGGCCTGCACCTGCCAGGGCTTTCGACGGGAATACATCTGCACAGCGTGGACGATGGACAAGTAACGATCCAGACTGATGCAAGCGAGTAGGAAGATGCCACAGAAGAAGTTGATCTGAAGAAAAATATGAGGAGAAACTTTGAATGTGAGGGAGCTTAGAGAGAGCAAAAGGCCAGAATGATACAGAAAAAAAATATGGGTTCAATGTGGTACTAGATTAAACTTGTGAACATGACATATATGCATTTCTATAGTATTCACTGTATTTTAGATGGTAGAACTTGTCAATCTCCATATGTAGTTTGATATGCCTGATAAAGTGAATGTTTTGAAGAACATCTGATCTGCTTCAGAATGTATTTATGACAGATTTTGCACATAACCTAGGTGGGAGGATTAGCCATTACCTTGAAAATGGCTCCCATCAGTTTGCAGAGAGGAGTTCCAAACTGCCAGCCTCGGGCAGCTTCATCAGCCCAGAAAGGCAACGTGATGAGCAGGAGAAGATCAGCCACAGACAGGTGCAGGATGAAGGTATCGGTGATGCTCCAGGTGCGTCGCATCTGGCAGAGAATGGCCAGAACTAAGCCATTCCCCGGTATACCCACGAGCAGAGTCAGGGTGTAGAGCACCGGGATGAACACAGCATCAAATCCCATTATCTTCTCTGGGACGCACACTTGGCCAGAACAGCATGTGTCACTGGTGTTGTCAAAATTTTGGTAGCTGTAGTTTTCATAGTCCCACAAAACCTTTAATTCTTCTCCAGAGTATATTTCTTTGTCATGAGTCATTTTCTCTCCTGCAAGAACAAACATTTAATTTCTAAGAACTATTTGTCAATTTCAGGCAATTAAAGACCTTGTACTCATATCACCATTGTAAACCAGAAAATGAATTTAACCTGTAACTGAGCTTTGAGGGCTAATTTGTGTGCATTATACCAAGCTGACAAATACTTCACATCATCACTGATTCCACTGAAACCAGTTCTTGCAGCCGTACCAGATGAACGTAGTTTCCCACTGTAAATGAAATGTTATCTGAAAAAAACCACATGTCTCTGTGTTTTTGCCAACACAACTCAACTTCTGGGATCTTCCTAGTGGCACAGCAGGCAAAGTAAAGTATGCTAGGCAGGGTGTAGCTCTGTGCTGCTGACTGGAAGGTTGCTGGTTTAAGTCCTGTGACTGATTTAACCAATATCACCATTGGGCCTTGAGCAAGGCTCCTAATCACAACTGCTCCTGGGACCGGATGACCTGCTCTCTCGCTTCCTCCTGCCATTTTATGCAGCAGAATGAAACCTACAGCACGGAATATGAAAAGAAGCAGGTGGCTGACAGTGCACGTACAGAAGGTGGGTGTTGGGTGTCAGCCTACAGAGTGGAGGAAGGAGGTAGGCAGGTGGCTGACTATTGCACCGGTCAAGAAACTGCAGGAACAGTAGCATTTATCACCTATAGATGACCAACTTTTACAGACCACTGCTGGGGTGGGGGGCTGTAACTACCAATCAGCATAGGGCTAGCAAAACATGAGATATTGTTTATACAGGTACCCAATTAAGCTTTCCAATATTTTTTAATATTGAAATCAGAAATCAAGACAAAATCACATGGCAGGACATAAATCAAACAAATGTACTTAAAAACACGTAATTTTGAACATCCTTCTAATTCACTGGCACCCATCTAAATCGCCATGCTGTATCCATACATTTTCATATTATATTTGGGGGAGGGGGTTGGCCAAATATGCCAACTTGGAACCACCAGATAGGAGAGTCTTCTGCTTTTTGGACAGTATACGAAATTGTTAACTTAGCTAACGAGTAATAATTCCTTAATGTCCTGTTTCTCAGGACGTGTGGCGTAGGACTACGTGTCTGTCACCTTTGTAAATGACAGTACAAGGTTTTCTCATTCGGTTAAACTGAAATACGCAATGCCATTACAGTCGAGAAAGCAATTTTAGTTATGTAAAATATCCTTTGTTTTACAATATGTATGGTGTTTATAGCGCTATTGTAAACCGAGTATGCCTATACACTTCAACTCACGTCGAGTAAAAATACAGCAGAAATGGTACAGCTTGTATCTGTCGTGGGTCGCCTTGTATTATTAGCATTGCTGTTTATTCACGTTCACGCTGTTTCTGTCTTTTTCTCTCGGATTTCCTTGACGTCGCGTTCCTGAAAAGACCCGTACATGCTTAAATAGGCTATCCATTAAATGTAGGCTACTCATTTGAAAAGAGAAACGCAGGTTGCGTTATTTAGACGCATTAAACGAATAGTTCATGTTCAATTAAAATAATTACAACGTGAAGTTTTAAGACGAGACATTGCACAGTAACATTTTTGTGCCCTTTTACGAGACAAATGTGTACACTGTTATATACGTAGCTCCGTCGCAAAAAGCCACAACCCATAAAAGCGGAATTAACGAATTAATTGTGCTGTCATTGCAAAACTCCGAATCATTTGCTTAAAAAAATTGAACATTACGATACGTTCATGTAAGAAGTCAAATCATTCGCCCACACTTTTAAATATGCTTTTCTACCGTATATTCTCAGCAGTAATGAATTATCAGTAAACAAGGGAACTGTAACGGATAGATGTTATAATAGGCAATATGTTGTTTTTAGATTTTCCGACCGCAACATTTACTGATAAAGTAGTATATATATATGCGCCTATATCCCATTATATATAATGCTTGTATGAAGTCATGCATAATCTGCATGCAGTTCTTATGTATAAACGAACGCACGGTAAGTGAATATCTAAAAAGATTTTAAATTGTACTTATGTCTACATATAGATTTTAATAACAATAGGAAATATTGCTAGTAAAGAAAGCGAAATAATGCTACATAACACATGGTGGGGAAATTTTTTTAATATAGCTCTGGTGTATAAAACATAAATATATAAAGCAAATGTAAACCCGAGGCACAGAAATAAAGGAGACTCACCCTTTTCAAAGACGGAGTGAAGCGCGATAGTTTCAGAAAGCGCGTCTGTGTACGTCTGAGGTTTTTATCAGTCGAATAAAACGCCTTGCAGAGTCGCCGAGAAGGGAATGGGAGGTGACAGTGAAGAAAGCGGAAACTATAGAAGGATATTTAGTCGTGTCATTCACAATTTCTGTTGCTTGATATTTAAATGAGGACTTTTTCGTTCTTAAGTTATACATTTCCAAATGCATGCCCTAAATTTAACGGACACTTCTGTCCAAAGCGCTATACCAGTCAGCTGGCTGGGTGAGATTTTCAATGTAAGATAAGATCTAGGGATACTAACACAGACGCGGACTAAATGCAGGACAAGTCAAAAATAACAGGAAACAGGTGATAACAATCAGGAATTAACACGGGGTAATGAGGTGGGCGTGGCACACACGAGGATTGGACGGAGCTGGGCGTGACAGAACCCCCCCCAATGGCGCGCACACGAACGAGACGAACCGGGAAAACAGGACCTGGAAGACAAAACCAAGCCAGAAGACACATAACAGACACAAAGGGGGCAGGGCGGGCGGGACCCCAGCCCGGCGTCTATGCCCTCTCCCCTTGCGGGACACCAGCAGGTGGGGGCCTCGTCTGGCTCCTCCTTTCAGGGGCACAGGTGGAGGAGTCCGGTTCCCACCTGGGTCATGGGAACCCAGTAGTTGGATCTCCAAGGCGTCCCATTCCAGCTCTTCCTCCAAGTCCTCCACGAGAGGAGGAGCAACAATAGCCCAGTCCGGGGAACACCTTGGGCACAGGAGTCACGGGCACAGGAGTCACAGGCACAGGAGTCACGGGCAGGGGCGGAGCCGGGACCTCGGCCGGAGCTGCAGCGGGCGAAGCTGGAATCTCGGGCGGAGCTGCTGCAGCAGATACTGCCAATTCTTGGCCAGTAGGGGGCGCCACCAGGTCAGGTACAGGCAGGTCAGGAGTTGCCCCTTTAAGGGCATTAGGGACCCAGAGAATAGCGTCTCTTACCGCGCTAGCCCCCTTATTCGCCAGGCGTGCCACCCGGAAATGGTAGGCTGCTAGCGGTGGTGGTTTGGTTCCCGTATGGCGAGCTTTCGGTACCTGAGGAGGCAGTGCAGCGGTGACCTTCTGGGCAAGCCCCGCTGGTGTCCGGATTGGGAAAGCTTCTTCCAGAACTCTGGCAGAGAGAGCAGCGGTGGAGAGATAGCCAGCCTTCAAGAAGATTATCGACTCTTCCTCAGGTGCGCTCTTCTTACGCCTCTTTTTTCTCTGGTGGGTGGCTGCATCAGAGAAGCCCCAGAGAGAATGAATGGTTTGAGCCACTTCTGTGTTATTTTCTCCATCAGCAGCTGGAGGTTTTTCATGGCTGACGTGCGCGGCGGGGAGCGGGGTCGTCTCCTGTAGGAGGGTCCCGCTCCTGCTGGCTAGCTCCCGAAGCCTTGGGTCCTCACGGACCTCTGGCAGGTTCACCCAGTAAATGACCTCCTGAAGCAGATGGAGGCATTGATCCTCCATCTGCAGAGGTGTGCTGTGGAGATCAGTCATTCTGTTACGATCTTAGGCGGGCGAGCAGGCAAGCAGGTGAGTCCACCCAGGAATTCAGGCGAAACGGAGATTTATTCAGGAAACAGGTAGCACAAGTGAGGAATGACAGCAAACATCAATGACCAATTTAGGGATACTAACACAGACACGGACTAAATGCACAGGACAAGTTAAATATCACAGGAAACAGGTGATAACAATCAGGAATTATCATTGGGTAATGAGGTGGGCGTGGCACACACGAGGATCGGACGGAGCTGGGCGTGACAGTTTCCTTATAGTCTGTGGGGTTTGCACACTACCCCAACGCTGTTGCTACTGCTAATTTTAGGTTTATAAAGCAATAATTTATATGAATGAAAGAATCACGTTTATTTGCCAAGTGCGTGTGTGGCACGCACAAGTCATTTGTTTCTGGCATTCAGTTGCTGTCTCAGTACATTATAACACAACAGACCAAAACAGTACAGCTTAAATACAGAATAAAATAGATCTTACTTACAGAGAGAAAATGTGCATAAAGTGCAAACAACATAGAAGGTGCAGAGTGTATGGGGTCTTAGATTCAGTTCAACAGTGTGTAGTGAGTGGAGCTGGGTGAAGCAATCCGGGAAACAGGTGTAGGTTGATGCTGCAGGTCAGGTGTTTGTTTCTTTTTGCCCACCACCACCCCCTCTTCAGAGGACAACTTTATTTTACATCAAATTCAAGAGCAAAGAGTGTGGCCAATCCGAACCTGTCCTAGTACTGTGCTTATAAATAAAGGGAGAGAAGAAAAAGATCCACCATCCGGCGGCTCTGTGCGGGAAAGCGGCGCAACATCAACACTGTTTATGGTGGGGATGGGGTGCTGCTGACCTCAACTTGGGACGTTTTGGGTC
>JABFEA020000138.1:3507578-3519622 GCA_019775915.2 Cyphomyrus plagiostoma | reverse complement strand
AGCAGGTTAACAGAACAGCTTAGGTTGTTAGAATAAGAGGAAGTTGGTTTACTTGGTTGCAGAGCAAAGGGGGGGTGGGGTGGGGGGGGCGTGGTAGTTGGTTGCAGAGGCTGATGAGCTGATGGCACTTAGGATGGCGCGGCCTTTGGAGCAGTTATTGGAATGGAGCCCCTTGGATTCTCTCTCCTTGTGAAGCTTTGTATTTGTTGCAGTTCTCTGTCTAGCTGGGCCTTCACCAGAGGGCTTCTTGTAGGCTTCTCTTCTCCTGGGCTGATGTTCTCTGCCTCTCTTCGGGCTGATGGGCTTTTCTCTGCCCTTTGATGATCTTTCCCTCTTGATGATCTTTTCTGCCCTGGCTGATGGTTTTTCCACCCCAGCTGATGGTTTTTCTGCTCTCCTTTGTTCAGAGGTGCCAGGTTTTTATGGTCTAAAGTTCATGAATAGGAATGACCAGGAATTTGACTCTTGGCCCAATGGCTGGCCATCCATTTGGCGGGCTTTCAGAAGGGGGTCCTGTTGGAGTACGGGTTTATTCTGTAACAGGTTGCAAGCTGGGAGCGTCTGTCTGACATACATTCAGCATGTACAAGAAGAGGCTCAACCATATGTATCGGCTCTGTCCCTCTTATAGTCCTTTTGAGCATCTCCCCCCTCTCTCGGTACCTTCCATCTACATGGCAACCACATGTTCGACGTTTGCCCTAGGTAGTTGGTTAGTACTTGTCCTTGTGGAAGGCTAAAGATAAGTAAGGGCCGCTTACGTTCTCTGTCTGCCCCCTCTATCGATCTTTATTGGATCACCCACCCCTGCCGGCACCAGTACGTTCTTGTTTCAATTTAGTTACAGCCTTATAGAATTATTCCCTCAGTCCATATCAGTCTTTTTGGGATTTATGACCCGACTGATTCTCCCTTTACTGATGATTTTCATAAGGCTGGTATAACTTTTGATACATCCACTTTCAGGGTAACCACTGACCAGATTTGGAATCAGGAGGGATGTTATCTGTCTGTGAGTGTGTGTGTGTGTGTGTGTGTGTGTGTGTGTGTGTGGGGTCACTAACCCTCCTTTGGTACCTCTCGTACCAGGCTCAGCCTTGTCTCAGGCTACCTGGAATTTAAGCCCTGTGATATGTGCATGTGTGATCCTACATCCTCAACTTATTGAGTTTGCAACAACAGCAATTAACAGTGGCAGAAAGTTTTTGTGGGTAGTGCGGCTGAGTGGTCTAAGCTGCTGAATTTAGACCCCCCCTTCCAG
This sequence comes from Cyphomyrus plagiostoma, assembly GCA_019775915.2. Taxonomy (NCBI): domain Eukaryota; kingdom Metazoa; phylum Chordata; class Actinopteri; order Osteoglossiformes; family Mormyridae; genus Cyphomyrus; species Cyphomyrus plagiostoma. The sequence continues at coordinate 3,518,361 of JABFEA020000138.1, read as the reverse complement.
GAAGCTCCTCTGCAGAGCTCTCTAGGATATATCAAACATAGCAATTTGACATCCTATGACTCCCATAGCCACATTGTCATGTGGGATTTGTGAGAAAAATGTGGTTAAGAAGTGGGCATTCAGGGGTGTCAGATGCTAAATAAGTCAAACTGAATTTGGGTGGCATGAGTGGGAAGAATCTGTACATATACGGTATGCAACATAAAGTTGAATGCTCTCCAGACAGTCACAGATTTTCAAATGAAGACTGAGCAAAGTTGCTATGTTTATCTCTAGCTCAAGGCTATTACTCTTTTGTAAATGCTGGCATGGCATATATGACAGTTTGAGAATTCACACACTCTCACGGGGTGATAACAAATAGGTCAAAGCAAAGCAAGGTGTCCCGACAACACAGAGAAAGATAAAGAAAAAAACAAAGGCTTTAGGTATGTGCTCAACAATGTTGTATAGGGCAATGAGAGTGGCTTTCTTATTTTTTTCTATTCAGCTCATTAGCTAAAATAATCCATAATATATTAATGCACGAGGTAATAAAAGAGACTCATATAACATCATCAAAAGTTTTCATAGAAGCATTTCACTACATACATATACTGCCCAGCCGTCAGTTTCCTTTTGGAATAAACCTATTGGTGATGCAGTTTCTGACAATATAGTTTCCCTGTAAAAACTGAACCAATGCAGTAAACACACCACACAGATCTGTATTTGATGCAATTTCATTTAGAAAAACACACAAAAAAACTCATCTGCCCCCACCCCCACAAAACTTTCAAAGCTATTCACAAAGTCTCTTCACAGATTCTCAGAAAACCTGACAACAACCAAACTGAAACTTATGCGCTAATAAAATGAAGTGAGGGAGTACCAAATTAGAAAGATAATAATCCAAACAATAGTAAAAATACATAAATACTAGCAGATACTAATAATACTAAGGATTCATATTAGTACATAATATTCATTCATTTACATAAATATAGTTTTATTATTTACAGTTTGTAAATGGCAGGCTACAGATGTGAAAATGTAGTGTAAGGGTATATTTATTGCAATACATAATTACAGTACAAACCAGGCATATTTTCGGTAATATATTACTTATTCTGTGAAGGAATTTATAGAATACTGAGTAAATAAGAGTTGAAATATATTTGCAAAAGTATGATTACATTTTGTGTGATGTGTTCATAGATCACCGCAGTTCTATGCTGGATAAGAAAGGCATGGGATGATAAATATTTAAAAAATGAAGATAAAGAAATACTACCATATTGCTTGCAATGATAAATATATCAGGTTTTGTTGAAATTCAGTCATTTGAGCTTATTCATTTTTAACAGTGAAGGGTCTGTTCTGAACAGCTCATCAACACCTGTGCCAGGTCAATGGTGGTCGTGAGGGGTAATTTTTGGCATATGTTTTAAACTGTTAAGAAGTCGCATACAGCCTTCCGCATGAGGGTCTGCGTTTCCCTTTACTGCCTCTCGAAACTGAGGGTGACAAAACCACCGCACACCGATGTCTCTGCAGCAGAAAAAGTTTTTTACAATGTATTACAATGTTGCTCCAAAAAAAAATCCTTTTCGAAATACAAGACAAAATTCACTGTAATTAATAAATGAGATTGCATTACACTAAGATTTTTTTAACAACAGCAGAACAATACTTCAATACTTACTAATGAATTCAAATTTAACGAGGTAAGACAGACCTACTATGATTTTGTGAGTTAAAAGAAGGCACAAAGTATTTCATTACAAAGGTGTGATTTCAGTTTTTAAGTATCATCTTATACTTTCTGATCTCTGTGTGGCTTTGAAACATCTGTCATTACCAAAATTGAAAATAACACTCGATGTTAAATGGATTCCCCTGTTGGTTTCAAATTTTATCTTCACTTATAAGAAGTCACAGTGTTTCTTTGTTCCTTTAGTGAAAAATGTCATTTGATTCTTTTTCTGACAGGCTGAAAGGCATACTCAATCCATCGGAACAGAGAGCTTGATTACATGATGCCTTATAATACTGACCTTTATTTTCTATCCTTACATTTTAACTGCATTAAAACATCAAGCACCAAACTTCCTCACTACAGAGTCAAAGATAAAGCTAAACAAGAAAATCTAATTTTTGCCATTGTATGTGGTGATCCTTTCTATTTAGAGAAACTAGATATACATTTTCATGGAGTGGTGTCGTAATCTTTGAGTAATTTCTCAATTTTTACTTGCATTTCATATCAGTCATTTGATTATTTAGACGTTATTCTTTCTTGTCTCCTCTTTCCTATCCCTCGCTTTTTTCACTTCCTTTATCTCCGGATGTTATCTAACCCCAGATCAAGATGTTTATCAACACCTCTGAAAGAAAAAAAGGGGGTTAAGCACCCTGTGGTGTTCTGCTTGCTTTACTGGGGCAAAAGACTGCAATTTCTCTCACACATAAGAAAAAAAAAATTAAATGCACTGGTGATCAAAGAGGAAAGGAATTCCAGAAATTTATGCGCATCTGATGTCACTTGGCGTCCATCCTTCTGCAGGTCAGACTGCTCATAGTGTTTTCACTGACCAAAAACACTGCAGTAAACATAATACGAGACAGATCACAGCTGTTTACCCTGCGTACTTGACCATTCTTGTGTTCTCATGTACCTGTTTAATTTTTTTTTCCAAAGTACACATCGCTGGGTGTCATTCTTGCCAATCCTGAAATATCAAAGATGCATTAAATGCAAACAAAACCAATCCTGTGATTTACTGTGCACTACATTTGTTCTTTATGAAGAAACACAGAAAGACAAAAGAGGGTGCAAACTTTAAATATGAAAAATAAACACAAATTGACATAAAGGACAATTATAAATTGATTTGTGAACCTGATTTTTCCCGTGAAAGCTGAAAGGACCATGACTGATCTGTCAATTACACAAGCGTTCACTTCCACTGAAGGAAGGAAATGAAAGTGCAAAGATTTCAGATTGCAAGGTTTAAGACACCTGTCAGCCATCAACTTCATTGTTACAGCTCCTGGTGCTTCACAAGTTATAACTGTGACAAATGGTTAAAAAATACACTGTCATTTGCTGTGGGGGATTCCTCAGATGTGTTTTAATACTGCTGTGAGTTTGATTAATATCACTAACAATTGTTCAAATTTGTAAAATATTTTGTTGATGGGTGGGACTTCACAATTTTTATTTTATTGATTGAGCTACAGGAAAGATAAAAAAAAAAACACTTCCAGTCTGAGGTCCTTTGTGTATATAGGGAATTATTTTACCACATTGCTGGTTTGACACACTGACCTACTGACAATAACCGAATCTCACAAGTGCAGACTGTTGTGTTGCTTTGAATATGATGATATATTGCATACATACGTATATCTCATTTATACAGCTTTTTTTTTTAAAGAAAGCACTCATGCCAACTGTTTATTTCAGGGCAAAATAGAAATAAAGGTCATAGCCTGGCTGATTGTGTGAGCATGCAGGTGTCTAACCCATACCTTTCCAAAGGACAGTTACCTACCATTATCAATATAAACCATAGTGTAGTAGCGTATTTAAGATAGCGGTTTGACTGAGGCCTTGTGTTGGTCCCAGTTTTTTCTAACCACTATGTGTCTAAACATTGTTCAGAAATTGTTAGTGTAAAACAGTCCATCTCCAGATCACTTCCGTATTATTAGCTATAGTATTGTTGTAATACTAATTTAAAAGGTTCACAACCATCTGAAGTACAGAGTATTTGCATATTCGATTAAAAATATTAGGGGACTGCCTCTCTTGGTTTTGTAAACTAATGCATAAAAGCCCATCTTGCGTTCATTTATTCTCTATGGGGAGCACTGCTGTGCTCTCTATTCTAGTCTGGTGCACCTCTGTGGTTTCCTGCACTTCACATCGAAAGAGCTGCTGCACCTCTGCAAAACAGCTTTCTGTGCAATGTATTAACCCCTTACTGTGACTTGGGACCTTATTCATTACAAATTACTGACTTAAGAAAATTCATTTACCTGAAGCACTCAGTAAAGATTTATTGCCTCAGTCATTTTTGTATCTTAATTTAATAATAGTGTTAATTGTTCATATGATTTGAAATAATGGTATTAATTATTCTGTATTGAATTTACTGTGCATGAAGCTGTGTTCAAGAAAGATAGATAGATAGATAGATAGATAGTCAGACAGACTGTATATTTACTATAAAAGTGCCTGTGATGTTGAAAGTGAACAGAATTTGTTATGAATTGCAATGTGCCCTCACACATCATACAGAAACAGTTCCACTGCACTGATTATGCAGACATTGTGCGAAAACAAGCGAGCTTCACTGGAAAACAGCAGTGCGCCCTTGAGTGACCGTACCTCACTAGCCGTGTAGCCCCACTGCTTCCTCACATCTCTAGTATAAAAGTTATGTTGCATTCATGCAGCTCCATTCACCGCACACGGCCACATAGGCGTTGTGGGAACACATATCTTATACAGAATATATCTTATACAATTAGGAGAATAGAATCAACACATATTTCATAAAGTTCAATTTGTTCTAATACATTGCAATAACATGAGAAGGTTAGAAATAAATGTATTTACATTGTATTTACACTTCTGTTGCTCCCCAACAATTATATCTTATACAATAATACTAGTACCCGCACATACAGGAATATAACCCACACGTAGGAGAGAACATCAATAACCAATAGAGGGACCTGCAGGCGCCTAAGGGCCTTGCAGTCTCCTATGTCCTTCAGGCTTCGCACGCGATAAACAAAAGAGGGGAAAACACTTATAAAACTGCAACTAATCAAAAATAGATATTAGCCAGCACTCTGGTAGGTCAAGACTAAGCCAGAAAAGGGAGACAGGCATACAGAAACAGAGGGTCCTGGAACACCATGTTAGTCCGTGGAAAAGGAAATGTTGACTAGGGAGGAAGTACCTACATGACCCCAAAACTAGAACAAAATAAGGGTATAACCATTAGCTGGAGAAATACCAAATGAGGGGGGCCAAGCCCAAATGGGCTATAAGAAGGAAAGCCGGACAAATATACTTTGAGCCTCTTGATGTACATGCCGAGGATGTATGTCTGATAGTTGGTCCCTGACCAGCTGGCAGTAAATAAACACCATGTGACCTGCAGCACCTCCAGCGACTCTAAGTGTGAATCTCTTCTCATCAACGGACCCGGCAGAGTTATTTAGGCTCAAACTCCAACAGCGTCTTCATTTTTTCCAACTTTGTTGGGTAAATTTTACACAATATACAAATACAACCAGGACATTTAGAATGTGAAAATGACAAAAGTATTTGAATCATTAGAAATATGACACAACAGCGTTATAAATCGTGTGAATTATAACGAAAGCCCTGGGATATTAAATAACCACAATATACAATGGGGTGATTTCCCTTCCTCTCAGACAGAGGGCCGGCAGCACCACATTGGCCCAACTGGCCTACATTTATGTTACCTTGCAGTCTGTTTACATTCCCGTGGCTGAATTCCTTTCTTATTTGCCTTTCTGGAAAATTTGACCTGAAATTTGCATTAATATGTATTTTGTGCATTTTTATTACACAGTTTACTAATAAAGCACTAAAAATAATCACCCTTTCCTTCTCAACCATTTGCCAATAAAGGTGGCTTTATGGCTAATTTGTATAGTCCTATCTGTGTAAATATCTGGTTAAGTTCGCCTCTGGCATATGATCAGTGACAACACGATATTTTCATGTAGAATGAACATAATTTCAGGTTGCCAGAAGTGTCACTAGGGATTTATGAGAATGGGGGCTAAGCCTTATCAAGGGGGGTCTGATCGTAATGTAAATTAATGAGAATGTGCTATTTGAACTAATTAGTATACATTTATTTGGATAAATCCCCCCTAAAACAGCCCTAGCAACATCCTTGACAGTCACCCTGTAACTACACATTATACAATACCACATTATTTTTAACCCATTAACAAATTTTCTCCTCATAATATGACACCACTTTTTGTAATCTGCTGCATTTTGTAATAGTTTGAATGCAATATGTAACATTAAATTCAGCATACAGTACGTGCTGAAGCTACTCAAACTGACTATGAATGGAGGACAGATGGTGTACTAAGGAAGGGAAAACACAAATACAGTAGTCAATGTGAGAAAACGCAAATGTATGAGCATCTCCACATGCAATTTAGAAACAATTGTTGTGAAAATAGTATAAGCAAGTGCAAAGTACACATGATTAATATGGGAATCTAGTTACAGAAAAAATTTTGACATTAGAACATGTTTATGAAGATAATGTTCCAATTTTGTTCTTATTTACAGGTTATCAAAATCACTGGTCAGTGTGGGCAGTGGTGACTTAATGGTTAGGGGCGTACACTTATAATTGAAAGATTGCAGGTTTGAATCCCTGGCCAGCAAGGCCCAGGGCACCGAATTAGCCGCCCCCTGCTATATCATAATGTCACATATGGGTTAAATGCAGAGGACATGTTTTGTTGTGCACTGTGCTGTGGTGTGTCAACAATGACCACTAATCACTAAATTCTAATAAAACTTCCATTTTGGCATCAAGTTGTAAGTAAAGAAAAAAACACCCGCTAACCAGTCCCTGATAGAATTCATACAGTCAACAAATACTGTTAATTTATTCATAGTTTATTCATTATGTTTAAAAGAGCAATAGAAATTAATATCACCAGCATAAAAATAGCAACCAATGTTGAAGCTACTGATAATCATAACCAGAGGCAGCATAAACAAAATGAATAGTCTAAAGGCACCAATACAGAACAATCACCCAAATCAGCAGAAAATCATTCAACCAAATGACATAAATGAATCTCATCAAATTAATAAATGTAAATGTTAAGTTTGGTGTATATTATAAAATGCAGGAGTTACACTTTATGATGAAAATGTAATATGGTGCATTGTCTTAAACAACCAAAATGGATATTTTCATTCACAGTTTGTCTAGTTATTACATAATGCGCTGTTACACATACTCCAAAAAAGGCTGAAGTAATTCTCTTGAGGTGCCAGTGTACAGTGTACAGCTCCCCCCAGTGGCCACCAAGGCTGTTAATAGAAACAATCCTCCAGAAAAAAACAGATTCCCAAAATCCACTTCTTATACAAATAATAAGCAACATTTTTCTCAAATATATTTCAGCAGTACCTATAAGACTTATACCAGACAGTTTTACATGTCAAATTAAATCTTAATTTTATATGCTTAAGATTGCGTATCCTAGTACAGGATATATACTAAGGAATCCTGCAGAAAAGCCATTTGATTCCCTAGGTCACATGGCTACAGTCTTTATGTAATCATGCATGTGTTTAACCCCAATGTGCAGTACCTACACTGCTCTAATGATGACTTTAGCTGGGCACACGGTCATGGGAGTGCTGTGTAGTCCCGGCCCAAAAAGGGGAAAGACCTTCTCAGTGAAGTTCTCGGTGAAGGTGCAGATGTGACTCCCGTCACTCGGGTTGAAAAAAGACACCTCTCCCTTGTCCATGTTCAGCTTCACTCTCACTGTGTCAGGCTTCGTCTCCAGATTCAGTACCGTGCGTGGGGTGGTCAGCACATTGTAGGTGCCCTTGCTGAGCCCGATGGTCCAGACGCCGGCGCTGGGGGTCACAGTGAAACGACGCTTGCGCACCACTGACTCCTTGCACACTCCCAGAATCCATTTGGGGTTGTCACCCACGCGGACGTCCCAACGGTGGCGGCCTGAGGTGAAACCCTGGGAGCCCATAATGAATACACAGGGGTCAAAGCGCTCCAGGTTGTCTGGGAGCTGTTGCCTCCCATAGTTGTCTTTCACGCTGGACAGATCAGGTGATATCCAGAGCCAGGGTGAGGCCGTGTTGGGGTCCAATATGACTGGAACTACAGACAAGAATATTAAGGGTCAAGACTGGGCCATCACAAATGGTTTTTGCAAAGTGTTTACATACCTCCCTCCCCTTGACTTATTTTGGCATATATTTCTAAATAACAGTCTTGACAGTTTATACTTAATGAAATTTTCCTATATGCATTATCATCATCAATATCATTATTGTAATGCATTTATGTTAAGACTATTTGCACGGTCCTCATTTTTGGAGTTTAAACAAACATACAGTACATATTATTTAAACATGCTCTGGCATTGTATAATTGTAGTGAAATTGCAGTACAATTCAATTTAACTGAATTGAATTGAAAGGGCATCAGAATGGTTCTTCATCTGGTTTGGGAAAAGTCTCAAGACGGCAGAAAGATCTGTGAGTATATAGTGATCTGTAGGTCAGGCAGCGTAATCGTGCAAATATGGCAATGTTCTTCACACAAGGCACACATTTGAAGTTCTCATTTGAAAGCCACACCAGCACGGATATGGGAATTCCGCTGTAATTGAGTAATTTACCGATTAATTTGATGATTCGGGAATAATTTATGTATACATAAATTGCAATTAATAATAATACATTTTATTTAAAGGCGCCTTTCAAGGCACTGAAGGACACATTAACAATTCACACAATATGCTAACATACTTCTGTGTGTGTATAAATATATTAAAAATGACCAAAATCAAATAAATTAAAAGCTACCTAAATAAAGTAAAAAAAGTAAAGTGAATAAGCAAGACACCTCTGAGGTGCAAGGTAGGAAGCAATCATCCATTGCAGGGTGCACACTTTACAGCCAGTTTAGGCTCTCTAATGCACTTAAGTTGCATGTTTTTGGACAGTGGAAGGAAACTGAAAAATCCACCAAAAGATATTGCTAGGGTGTTCATAGGGTTGCACAATCAATCATTTAAAAAAACTGATCTCGATTCATACCTCTGTGTGACCTCATTTCTATATTACAACTGTTCTTCTGCATTTTATTACAGCAGCTGGATCAAAAGAAGCGCTCCTACTTTTCCCCAGAGTCTCAAGTGTCCCATAATTCTACATTCTCTTTAAAGGGCGCTTTTACCACACACCAAGTACAGTCAGAGAAAAAATAAATGTGAACCCCTGCTGATTTTGTAAGTTTGCCCACTAACAAAGAAATTTTCAGTCTATAATTTCTAGTGATGTAGTCAAGACCATCTAAACCGAAACCAAGACACTGCCGAGACTTGAGGATACCAAGACCAAGGCCAAGACACACTAAGGCAAGACCAAGAATAGTCGAGACCAAGACCAAGACCGAAAACAGACTAGGGATAGAATTGACATCACACTACTCAGATCAACTGAAGAGAAAAAAGACATTGCTGTAAAGTGTCATTCGTCGTTAAATCAAATTCATGTTATCTTTTCAATCATATTGTCTATATGTCTCTCATTTAAAATGTCCCAGATTTGTCATAGTAATGAGGCCTGATGGAAAATAATATTCTCAGCAATCCTCTCCTATAACTGTTTCATCAGATCTCATCAAGGGAAAGAGATGGGATGTACCAGAAAGATGTTCATATTAAGTCTCTTATACCAGGGACGGAGGCTTCGGGTAAGCTATGAATAAGTCTATGTAATGACCCTTTGCTTTGAATTGAAGAGAATGAGCTTCTAGATTGACTTGCACCTCCAAGACCGTGCTTTCTAATGAATGTTTAAATACCTAATTTATTTGAATTATAACTATGCTATAGACTTCACAGACATTTTCAGACAATTTCTTTGCCGACTTCGCTATGATGCGATGTGTATGACGTGTGTGGACTGTGAAGCACTGGCGGTGTCTGTTGAGAAAATGTATACAATGTGACGTTTTTAAAAGAGATGTTTCTGACTGATTGCATTTGAGCTGAGGCGCATAATCCCATCGAGACCGCTATGTCCAAGACCAAGACAAGGCCGAGACCACAAAAAACTGGTCTTGAGAACTACAGCACTAATAATTTCAATGGTACGTTTATTTGAACAGTGAGAGACAGAATAACAAAAAAAACTGCATTTCAAAAATTATTTATAAATTAATTTGCATTTTCATGAATCAAATAAGTATTTGATCTCTTTGCAAAACGTGCCTTAGGACTTGGTGGCAAAAGCTTTGTTGGCAATCACAGAGGTCAGACATGTTTTGTAGTTGGCCACAAGTTCTGCATCTCAGGGGGGATTTTGTCCCACTCCTCTTTGCAGATCCTCTCCAAGTTATTAATGTTTCGTGGCTGATGTTTGGCAACTCGAACCTTCAGCTCCCTCCACAGATTTTCTATGGGATTAAGGTCTGGAGACTGACTAGGCCACTCCCAGACCGTAATATGATTCTTCTTGAGCCAATCCATGTATTTTGGATCATTATCATGCTGGAATACCCACCCATGACCCATTTTAAATGCCCTGGCTAAGGGAAGCTCTCACCCAAGGTTTGACGGTACATGGCCCCATCCATCCTCCCTTTGATGCAGTGAAGTTGTCCTGTCCCCTTGGCAGAAACACACCCCCAAAAAATAATGTTTCCACCTCCAAGTTTGATGGTGGGGATGGTGTTTTTGGAGTCATAGGTAGCATTCCTTCACCTCCAAACATGGCAAGTTGAGTAGATGCCAAAGAGCTCGATTTTGGTGTCATCTGACCACAACGCTTTCACCCAGTCCTCCTCTGAATCATTTAGATGTTCTTTCTTGAGCAGGGAGACCTTGTGGGCACTGCAGGATTTCAGTCCTTCATGGTGACCGGTCAAGGTCACGATCGAGGGATTTATAGATACGGCTCAATCGGAGCACACAGCCAGCCTAGGTCTGGCAGTAGTCCCTCCTGCCGCGA
>JABFEA020000138.1:3476545-3490057 GCA_019775915.2 Cyphomyrus plagiostoma | reverse complement strand
ACCCTTCCAGGATACAGAGAGGCGGGGACCCCGTTGGGCTCCACCCCTCTGGGGCACTGGCGGTTGCTCCGGGTGTCGTCCTGGATCCGGGGAATGCAGCCACCGGATCCCCGGGGGGTCCCACTCGAGCTCCTCCTCTTCTGCCACGAGGGGAGGAGCGAGGGTGTTGTCCGGGACCTCCTTGGGGACACAGTGTCCCGGGCTGGACAAGTCCCGAGCCGCTGCGGCTGCAGCCTCGGGCCCAACTAGAACAGGCGGGGCAGCGGGCCCAACAGGAACGGGCGGGGCCGCGGGACGATCAGGAACAGGCAGGGCCGCGGGATGAGCCGGGACTGGGAGGGCCGCGGGCGGGGCCACAACCCCCCCCCAAAGGCGCGCACTCTGGGTGCGTCCCCAGAGGGGCGTGGCGTAGCAGCCATGGGAGCTGCGGGGAAGGGTGCAGGCCTGGCAGCGTCGGAAGCGGCAGCTGCGGGCGAGGGTGCAGGCCTGGCAGCCTCTGGAGCGGCAGCTGCGGGCGAGGGTGCAGGCCTGGCAGCCTCTGGAGCGGCAGCTGCGGGCGAGGGTGCAGGCCTGGCAGCCTCTGGAGCGGCAGCTGCGGGCGAGGCAGCGGGCTTGGCTGCGGGCTTGGCTGCGGGCTTGGCTGCGGGCTGGGCTGCGGGCTGGGCTGCGGGCTGGGCTGCGGGCTGGGCTGCGGGCTGGGCAGCCTTGGGCGAGGCAGCAGTCGGCAGAGGCGCCTCGCAGCCCACCTCAGGCAGCGCAAGCGGCGGCAGGTCCAGCACCGGTCGTTCGGTCACTGTCCCTTTAAACGCCCTCGGGATCCTTGGGACGGCGTATCGCACTGGGCTTATCCACCCTCCGGCCATGCGTTCCGGCCGGAAGGGGTACCGCTCTAACGGAGGACAACCCGCCTCCGTTAGGTCTTCCCAGGCGACCAGGTAGCTCCCTGGCCATACGTCGTCCGCCCCGGCCGGGAGAAGCGAGCAGGCACCCAGAGAAATTCTCGCCTTCCCTTGATTCTGCGCGACCAGCTTCTTCTTTCCTTCGTCGACTAAATCGAGCAGGTGGAGGAGGAGCTTTCGCGGCCGGGTCAGCACCTCGGCTGGCCAGCTCCAGGGCTTCGGGGTTCCCTTTAACATCGGGCTGGTGCCGCCAAAACACGAAGTTTTGCAGCAGACCGAGCCGTTCAGCTTCGGTCTGCTGCTCCGTGCGTTCTAGGAGACGCGGCATTCTGTTGTGTACGCGGTCCGTGCGGAGCAGCGAACAGAGGGAGTCCAGGCAAGGATACGGGGAACGAGGATTTATTACACGGACACAGGCACATTGACAACTTCAATGCCGCGGCTGCCGGAAGAGACGCAGACGCAGACCTAAAAACACAAGACAAGCACAGGACTGGCGAGCGGCAACGCCACACAGGTGGAAACGATGGGAGATCACAGGAGGTAACGAGGTAGGCGTGGCACACGGGAGGGGCTGGAAGGGAGCGGACGTCGCAGAACGTAACAACTGGGTCTTAAGGGGTCAATTACCAAGTCAGTTTTTATAAATCACTGGCACAAATGTCCCCAGGCAGATATGCGCGCTGATCATTTTTGCCTTTCGGGTCTTTTTGTTTTGTTAACTCTTGCACACCAGTTGGTTTTCCAAATTATTTTGCGGACAAATTGTAATTAGTATTATGTTTACTCGTGTACTTCCTGTTCAATAGCGGTCACTTGCTTAAAGGCACTCGTGGTAAATGGACACAGTGAATCTTTATTAATGAAGATTTATAGAAATATGTAATGAGAAAATCAAGTGGTATGCACGGTCTGCATCACGTTATGAATCAAATTCACAAGAAAAATAAAACCACAATATATCGTTATGCAACTCCAGTTTGTCATAAAATCATAAATAGAAAAAAAATCACTACAGGCAAAATATTTTAGTAAGTTTAAGAAAATTATTAACTCATCAAAATGGTGATGAATTGGCTTCAATGTGACACGTTACCTCTCTTTCCAGAAACTAATTTTCCGTAGTCAGGAATCATGTTTGATGTTAACGTTTTAAATATGTCTTCCAAGTGTTCGTCGGTGAAACACGAACGAGTCTCTTTCTTGTTAAAGTTAATGACTGAAAATGTTTGTTCATATATGTATGTTCTGCAAAACGCACAGAATACTTGAGATGCCGCGTCTCGTAGATTTTGTCATTTGTCTTTGTCCAAGCTTTTGTAGAAATCAAGAAGGTCGCCTTCTCTGTGCTTGGTTTTATAAATAGCTGAGCACTGAAGTTCAATGACCTTCAGTTGCAAATCCATGGACACCTCTTCAGGGTTGACGGCAAAAGGGTCCTCAGTCAGTTTGAATTTAATTTCATCTTCTGTGGTCAACGTGAGTCTCTTGTCGGTCGAATTCCTGTATCAAATCATCAATTTCACTTGAATACTTTTTTCCTAATTGCGTATGTTTGTTGGAAGGAATGCGCTCCTTTCACGTTGCAAAATGGCTCACGTCTCCTTTTGCAAGTTGGCCTTTAAACAGCACAAGTTTAATTTTGAAGGCTTTTATTGCGGCCAAAAGTTGAAAAACGAGCTGAGATTTTCCCTGAAGTTGTAAGTTGAGTTAATTCAAATGGGTCATCACGTCAGAAAGAAACCAAAGGTCATTGTTCCAATTGTCTTTCAACTCTGGAAATTCTTTTGGATCGTTTGCATCAATTTCTACTTTAATTGTAACAAAACGTTTCAACACTCTCCCACGGCTTAGCACATTCGTGTGGTACTACAAATTGCCAAAAACAGCACCTGTCTCTTCAAAGAATGCACGAAAAGTTTGATGTTTAAGCCCTCTTGCCCAGATGTAATTTATGACAGATGTAACAACTGACATGACATGATTGTACTTCAGTTCTTTGTTGCATAAGACTTGTCGATGGATGATGCAATGATATTTGATTATCTTTTTCCCAACAAATTTTTCAAGCAATGCCACTGCACCAATCCTGTTCCCACACATTGACAGTGCTGTGCAATTTGCCACTACGTTTGAAAAGTCATGCCTAATTTTTGCATTTTACAATGCTTCACTTCACTTGAGAGATCTTTCCCGGTGGTTCGTTCTTGCATTGAACCCTGCTAATTCTTCAGTAATTTCAAAGTTATCGTCGATACCACAGATGAAGATTAAGAGTTGTGCAGTATCATTTATGTCTGTGCTCTCGTCCATGACCAATGAGTAGTACTTGAATTGCGTAGCTTTCCAAATTAACTGGTTCTGGAGGTTGTTGGAGATGTCACTCACTCATCATTGCACAGTGATCCAGGACAAAACTCACATTCTCAAAGGCACATTTCTTCTCTGGACACAATTCAGATGCAGCGATCATCACACTTTTTTTTTTATAAAGTCCCCTTCCGTAAAGGACTTCCCAGCTGCAGCAATTTCCTTGGAAATTAAAAAGCTGGCTTTCATAGCAACCTCACTCTGAATGGGCAACAACCATTTTTCAAGAAAGCAAAGACAAAGTTTTCAGGAAGTTTGACGCCTTTATTTTCTTCTCATTTTCATCAAAGTTTGTCAATGCTTCATTTAAAAGTGTCACTGGGCATTATTATATTCCTTTGGAACCGCAATTGATTCTTGGCCAACCAGACAGAGTATTTTACCATTATATGACATGAAAAAGTACTTTTGTGTCCACTCCAGATTAAAAACTCTGTGCTCCGAATTAATTTTTAGTTTCTGACTATTGCCACTCATCACTAGCCCTTCTTCATTTAATCACGTGAAATTATGTTGATTAAACTCATATTTCACAAGTTTGTGACACCAGCACAAACATGGCACACTCATGAAAGACCAGAAACCGAGTCACAGCTACATGCTCAACTGAAGAGACGCTGTTGAAAGAACTGACAAGTATAGCTGCTCATTCTTTTCCCACCTAAAAATATCCGGGGTACATGTTTCTCCAATAACCCTATATTTTCAGTTCTGGTTACAAGGGCTTAAAATGGCTGAAATTTTACATGGGGATTTCTATTAAATGGTGGTAGTACCTGTTCCCTTTACCCCCCCCCAGAAGGAGGACGTGCGGAGAATGCCTGTCCAACGCCAGCCAGTGTGCGTGGTGCGAGTCTGCCCAGGTCTGCTTCTACTTCGCTGCCTACCTCACCAAATACCCATACGGGGAGTGCCGAGACTGGTACGACAGGTAGGCATCGGCTGCTCCCCAGTCTCTGCCTTAATCTCATTATTTTTTCTCTGGAATCCTTTTGAACCATAAATTCAACCATAAACTAGTTTGTGAGGCATGTAACCATGTTGTGATTCCTGGGACTGTGACCCATTGTAACATCACGACCCCCTCCCCCATCAGCGTGCACTCCACGCCGCAGTGTAAGCTGTGCCCGGCCCTGTCCACCTGCACCGAGTGCCTGCAGACCTTTCAATGTGGTTGGTGTGGGGATTACGACAATCCCACCATCGGCAGGTCAGGCTCCCCTGCTTCTGCTGCACCTGTTTGTGCTTCAAAGACAGCAACCCCACCCGCCCGGGTTTTTATCATTCTTATACCCGGCGTTTTCTCTTACCCAGGTGTCTGCGGGGCGACTGGGCGGGGCTTGCCGATGACTCCACCTTTAACTGCAGTATCGCGGTAGCAGAAGTGAAGGCTGCGCGGTATGACTTGCTGCGCACCTCCATTGTGCCCCGCACTTGCCCTTATCTCAACAACAACTCGGCCCTGTGGCAATAGCACTGCCCTGTGTTCCCCCTCCAGCCCTGAACCACAGACCTCGTCCCCCCCACGCATCACCGAGATGGAGCTGGAGCACCTGGAGGGTCTCCTGGAAGGCCATAAGGAAGCAGTTTGGTCGTATCCCTCGTGCCCAGATGTGGAGGAGTGTCGGCTGGGACTGCACCGCTGCCACCCCTTTGCCACCTGTGTGAACACGGCCACGGCATACGAGTGCCACTGCGAGAGGGGTTACACTGGCGACGGCGTGTTGCACTGCAACCAGACGTGAGTCATCCCTCAGCGACTGGTGCCATGGCCACTATCACTAAGAGCATGTTTTGAGTCTCTGTATTCTACGCTCTGTACAGTGGGCCCGAGGTGGTCTACGCTCACTGTGCTTCCCTAAAATTGAAACCCCCATGGGGGCATTAATAAATTCTCCCTCTCTGGCGACAGCTGTTTCAATGAGTGTCGGGAAGGCAGGTGCAGTGGCAGCCCGCGGTTCGAGTGTGAGTGCGCCCTGGGCTGGACCTCGGACCCCTCCACCCTGGTGCTCAGCGGCGTGGAGTGCGACGTGGATTGTGGCTGCAACTTCCACAGCACCTGTGTCACAGCGCCAGGCATCTGTGACCAGTGTCAGGGTGGGTGTGTGTGTGTGTGTGTGGGGGGGGGCACTCCTTTTTATATTACCCTTCTCCATGTTTACATGTTGCCCCCCCCCAGACTGGACCTCAGGCCTGCAGTGTGAACAATGCCGGCCAGGAAGCTTTGGCTCAGCCCTGGCGGGGGGCGAGGGTTGTGTGCCCTGCCAGTGCAACGGGCATGGCGACCCGCTGCGGGGCTACTGCCACAACCAGACGGGGCTGTGCTACTGCACCCACAACACCCAGGGCCCGCAGTGTGAGAGCTGTCTGCCTGGTTTCTATGGGGACCCACGGTGAGTAGTGGCACCACCTTCCTGCTCACTGCAGCTTGTGTGTTTGTTGTCGTCTGTGTCACATGGGTGAGGGATTTGTCCGTGACTGAGTGTGTTTGAGTCATGCTCCCCCTCTGTTTTGCTGTCTCTTCCAAAAATGGCCCTCACCCTCCTGCAGGAACAACGGCACGTGTTTTCGCCAGTGCCAGGGCCGCTCAGTGCTGCTGTCCTCACCCTCCTCGCAGAGCCCACTGCTATCGGCCTCGCTGGGCTGGCGTGGTAGCGCCGGTGCGCAGGGTGGCCTGTCCCACTGCCTCTGGGTGCTCTCCGTATCCAAGGACCTGTCACCTTGCCTCCCGGGGAAGCAGTGTCCGGCTGTCTCTCTCATGCTACACCCAGACTCCCGCACACCGTGCCCTGTGAGTGACATGGGCGTCAGGGGTCGTACTAAACTGAAATGAAGTATTCCGTCTGCAAAACCCCCAGCATGCCTCGCCCTCCTACAGTGCACATGGAAACCCTCTCATTACACTGCAGAGAAGTTACCTTAGCTGAAGTCACATGACTGTCTTATCTGGTTCACAGAGCTCCTACGTCTACGTTTTTGACGGCCTGCCCAGATTCCTTGGCAATGGGGTCGTGCAGTCTGACCACAACCTGATTGGAGCATTCTGCGGGACCACTCGCACGATGCCTGTCACCGTAGAGGCAACATCAGGTCACTATGCTCTCTCCCCCTTTCTAAGAATAGGGCTGAATTTATACCCTAAGAACATTCGATTCATCTGAAGTTTAATTTCCTTTTGTGAAGCTCCCCCTCCTGTTCTCCTGGAGTGCCTTTTTGCTGGATCGTTTTATCCCAGTCCCCCTGGGCTGAGCCACCACTTTCCCCTCTAGGAGTGATTTCTGTATACTTCGAGGCCAACGTCTCCTCCGGGCCGCCCCAGGGCTTCAACGCCTCCTTTTGGGTACAACGATGCCAGGAGGGGCTGGCGGAGGACAAGACCCCCTGCCAGGGCAGAGCGGAGTGCCGGGGAGGCCTGTGCCACTGTGCCAAGGGCTATGGAGGGCCGCACTGCGACAGGCTTCTGTGCCCGGCAGGCTGTGGATCTAAGGAGGGCCGGGGATTGTGCATCACTGTGAGTGAACCCTCGGTGTGCTGCGCTAATCTGTGACTAATGGTCGAACTGAGAGCCCTTATTAGCAGATCAGTTCCTTTGGAACTGAAACTAATGGGAATCCATGCAAAGGCATGCATATGACATACAGAGACCACTGCGTGCATGAGCTGTCATTGAGACAAGTAATTGAGGTTGTAAATAATGTGGTCCTGGGTTACCCCATCAATGAGCTGTAGGCCGTGATGAATGTAGGGTGGCCCGAACCCTACCTTCAAGGTGAGAAACCTGCAGAGTAACATTCCAGGCTGCGATTGATGGAGCATTCAGAGAGCCTCGGGAAGCAGGAGAGGCCGTCAGTTCAGAAAGGGCTATAGATCCCTGGAAATTGGTTATGGAGTCAGCAGGGCATTGTAATATGGCCTATGATTGGAGAGATTCTGCACTGTTAGACACCCTACAATTGGAGCGACTCAGAGGTGCACTGTAAGATGACAATGCTGCCTTTTTTTAGCCGTATTTGGCCAACCTGGACAGTATTGTGTTTTGTAAGAAGGTGTGCTGGCCAGATGAGTTTAACATCGATGTAAAACAGCTGGAATGTCAGAGTGTGGCGATGTCATGGCTTTGGCTCTGACAGCACACTCTCACCAAGGAAAGCAGTATTAGGGGTGTGGAAGTTTACTATTTGCTGCGGAAGTTGGTGGCGCAGAAGGCATTGCTATCGTTTGGCAACCAGAGGGTTGCAGGTTCGAGCCCTGCTTACTCCTGACCCCATCGAAGTATCCTTGAGCAAGACACTGAACCCCAAATTTCTCCCGTATCATCCATATAATGCAATGTAAAATTGTTCCAATTTAATACAAGAACCTAACAATCGGTCAGTGACAATGAGTAAGTCGGAAACGACTCATTCAGAAATGTGGCGCTCAGGAGCGAGCATGCTTACACTGACATACTGGCAATATACACTATCCATTATCTATACCACTTTATCCATTTAGGTCTTACCAAAAATATTAGGACACCTCTCCAAATCATTGAATTCAGGTTTCCCAATATTTTTGGTAATATAGTGTATCTAATCATTTTGACTGTCATGCTTAATACTTTTCATTTTGGTGTCACTGATGAATAATTTTACATTGCGTTATGATATGGATAATATGTAGCGTGGATCTGCGCATTGATGTGACAGGTGATTAATCGTAATGCTCGTGAAGCCGCAGAGCAATGTAATGTATCTGTATGTCTGATACCCAATAAAAATCTGCGTTACCTGGACGTTGGTATTTTGTAGATATCATGTTGCAGAAGTGCGCAAACACAACACTGATGAGTATAGATAATGGATAGCGTATATTTCCCATAGATGTGACAGGTGTAAACTTCGATCGCGTTGCGGAACCTGAAAATATTAACCTATTTCAATTTAGATTTTTTTTTTAACCCCACCCTGCTGCACATCTAGGACCCCTGATTACACTCCACACTGTATATCTATATCTCAGACATTAACGTCTTTAGTAACGAAATGCTGGTTTCCAGCCTAAGTGATGGATATCCCACCAGGCACGTGTCTTGACATTGTTCAACACCCCATTGCAGGCTCTTGGTATCTGCCAATGCTCAGAGGGCTGGGCCGGCCCTGACTGTGCTTCCCCCGCGGGCGTCAGCAGCCTGCTGTGGGACAATCTGTTGGATACTCAGATGACGACGGTAAGATGGGCAACCGTGGCTCCTCAGTCGTGCCGGTGCCCCTACCCTCGTGTCTTATGTTCTCTCTGTCTTACTCTCTCAGAACCAGGCTCACAGGTTCCTGCAGAGGATGGGTCATTCTATGGTGTCAGGCCCTCAGGGGACCCTCTGGATGTACGGGGGTCTTTCGCTCACAGAGGGAATGCTAGGAAATGTCTACAGGTGTGAACAGCTTTGCTCACTTAATATTCTTATTTGTTTATTGTTTCTTTGGCTGGAGGGGGCTTTGCGCTTATGAATGTAGTCTCCTTTTAACACTGTCCCCACCTCCATGGAAAACAGTCCTGTAAACTTGGGACTTATAGGAACAGAGAAGATAGTATTTTGGCTCTGAATGATGGAATACACTATATTGGAGCCGGTTAACATAGCATCACTAGCCGTAGCTGGTGGTCTCTGCCATCAGCAATGCATACTCTGCAGTAATCATTGCCTTTAGAAGTCTTCATTATGACTTATTTTCACAGGTACTCTGTATCTGAGCGTCGATGGACACAGATGCTGACTAGCATCGTGGAAGACGGATCAGCTCCCAGCCCCCGCTATCACCACGCCTCTGCCCTCCTAACCAGCCAGGAATCTCTAGCTGGCACCCAGGGAGTTATGCACGGGGTCATGCTGGTGGTGGGCGGGGTCACACAGAAGGGTGTTGCCATGGACACTTGGGCCCTCAATCTTAGCAGTCTTGTGTGGAAGGAGTTTAAGGTGAGGAGCAAATATCCTTGAAGCTTGTTGGTAAGTTTGGCTTTGTGTATATCAGCTTGATTTCCTTCCTTTCCTTGCACTCTTCTGTAGGGATCAACACTGCCCCCTGTGGCTGGACACACCCTCACGATGCGTCGCGGCACAACGGCCCTCCTTATTGGCGGATATTCTCCAGAGAATGGCTTCAACCATCAACTTCTGGAATTCAGCCTGGACAGTGGGAACTGGACTGTTGCAGTGCATGCTGGGACTCCCCCTACAGGTCAGCTATGGGAGAAGTAGTCCTTTGAATGTCATGGACGACCATCTGACCCATGTCTCGTCCTTTTCAGGGCTGTATGGACATTCGGCCGTCTACCATGAGCAGACAGACGCCGTGTATGTCTTTGGCGGTTACCGCTTTCACGTGGAATCGGTGGAGCCCTCAGGGGAGCTGTACAGCCTCTACTACCCCAACCTCACCTGGTCCCTCCTGGTCCCCTCCCAAGGCAACAAGGTACTGCCACAAAGATGGTGCTGTCTACAACAAAGGGGTCTGGAAGGTGGCGCTAGGCAGGACTTACACGTCTGTCTGGCTTTCTCTAGCCCTTGTCGCGGTTTTTCCATGCGGCTGCCCTGCTGAAGGACACCATGGTGGTGGTGGGAGGCAGGACAGGAGAAGAGGATTATAGCAACAGTGTCTCTCTCTACCAGATCAACTGCAATACCTGGATACAACCAGGTGACTGTCCCCTAAGCTGGCGTGGGCTTTGGTGTAGGGCCGTCTGATGGCCCTGATCATGTGATAGCCTAGGTCACATGATGGTCCTGACTTCACCAGTTGAGTCAAGCCTACTCCTTCCCCCACCTCTTAGTCTTGGCAGTTGGCGAGCCGGTCAACAAGTCAGTGTCTCTGGCGATGGTGGCGTGGGAGGGGCGCCTCTTCCTGTCTGGCGGCTTCAACGGAGTGACACTGGGGCGTCTCTTGACACTGTCCGTGCCTGCTGACCCCTGCGGCCTGCTTCCCACCTCCGAGGCCTGCAACGCCACCACAGGGAGCTGTGTGTGGTTCAGGGGCAGCTGCACCTCCTCCGACACAGCCGAGAGGTACGGGGCCCTGCAAGCTCATTTCCCTGCAAGGGAATTTCAGAAAAATCACTCTTCAGATTCATCTAATGGCGGCATCGTGCTGTGTGAGTCTCATAACTGGGTATACAGGAAGTCGTGTACCCTCCAGGGTGTCACTTCCTGTCACACTTTTGCCATGCCTTTGTGATTGGTCCACAATTCCAGAATCTTCCTATTTGTGTCAGTGCAGGCTGTGAAAGTACTGCCACGCAGCATGTGATGCTATGCCACACTCGCAGTATAACCAGCAGGGGCGAGATGGGGGAGGGGGTATCAGACTACATGGTGGGAAGTATCAGCACTGTTCCCTGGTGGCCCAGGCGTAGCCCTTCTGCTTTTAAATGACGTTTAAACCAGCTCTGCTACTCTTGCTATACATAGCTGCAGTGATGAACTGCTAACCCTCACCTAGCTGCATGCCAGAAATGCACTAGCAAGCTATCCTGTAGTCAGAAAGGCAAGTCCACAGTGTCTCATCATCCAAGGCCAGCGTGTGTCAGGTAGAACATGTAGCCAACAGAAGCTCAATCCAATAGCACCTGGGACTAGCCTTGCAGCTAAAGCTAGCTACTCCGAGCCCCAGTTGACCAATAGCTTGGCAGTCCTTCAGAGTGTTGTGGTGTGCCAGTTTGGAGTTGGGGAATGAGAGGTTGCAAAGAAAATCTCTTCAGTAATAAGCAAAGCTCATTGTCTCTGCACGTAGGTATCCAGCAAGAAACAGCCTGGCACTAGCTCCGTATTAGTGGAAACAAGGTAATAGTGTTCTCCTAAAGGATGTGTACCTGAGTGATCTCCCCTGTCCACCTCAGGCTGGGCTGCGAGAACATTCAGTCTCCGTGTTCCCCAACTCCTCGCCTGCCTGACCAATGCCGCCGGTTGAAGACCTGCAGCGAGTGCCTAGCTCGGCACCCGAAGACCTTCTCCAACTCTGCGCAGGTAGTGGAGACAGTTAATGCTGACCATTTCCTCTCTTGTTCTCTCTTCTTGGCTTGATGTGTGATTATGAACATAATGACCATTAGTGTTGCATTAAACATACTGTACTAAAGGTATTGGGAAGTAAAGCTGATGAAAGATGATGGTTCAGTGGGTGGCATCCTAATCTAACACCTGCAGGGCTGTGGGCCAGTTCCAGCACCCAGCGATGTGTCTGCGCTTCACATACTTCTCTGGCTTAGCTTTAGGAGAACTGATGTCCCGAAACTGCCTTGTTGTGTGTATGTGGTGCTCGGCCTAGCATGATGTCCAGGCTGTACCCTGTCCTGTGTGATAGGCCTCCCTGCAGTAGCTTAGCTGGCACTGAGGATGAATGGGGTGAAGATGTTAATGAAGAACAGAATGTGGATTTTTTTCCCCCCTCTTTTGTGATGCTGATGTTCTGTTTGGTGTTGTCCTGCTGATCCTACACAAACCTGGCCTAGGAGAGCTGGTCCTTTGCATATTTTGTCATCTTAGAATTGTCCCTGTCGAGATTTTTCCTCAGTTCTTCTAATGCTATCTTGTTTAGTTTTGTACATGTTAGTGCTGGGCGATAAAAGCGAGATGAGGATGATCACGATGATACACAGACTATAAGACTCAATCAACCAACTTTGCTCAATTTTAGAGAATGCGCTGACACAGACAACTCGATGGCCTATCGAGCAGAGCTTTACTGATCACCAGCATAACAGCCAATCACTGACGACGGTGTAATTTTGCCCATCCTCCCTTAAAGAAGCAATGGGTGCATTCGACTTGGGCTTAGGTCTGTCTGCAGCTGACACGACGTAGAGCGCGACCTGCTGGAAGTTGCAGGGGTGGAGTATAAACTGACTGCAGCCAAGTTGGACAACTTCTCGTAGTGTATGGGACCTGACTGCAATGGCAGCACTGCCAGAAGGGTGCAGATAAATCTGTACAAATATCACCTGCATGCACAGTACTACTTTTACAATAACCAACTCCTAATACAAACTGTTAGCAGAGAATAAAACTGTTGTGTATAGTGGCTCTGTGTAAAAACATAGCTGCCAGGAAAAAGATCAAATACATGTATTTCAAGGATTCAAAGTTTTTATAGTCATGTACAGAGTACAATGCAAATTTTACTTGAATGCCTTCTTCACAGACTGGGCGATTAAACAAATAAAGCAGCGCAACCACCGCAGTAACTAACAATAAATAAACCACTAACTTACGCGTACTATTAGAGCATTTGTGTCATTTATTTAAACTTTTACCAGGTAAATTGCAATACATGGTTCTCACTGCTTTACTTGCTTTTTGGGAGAAATAGCAAGTTGCGCATCGGAACTGCCTGGGATACAAACGTCATGCGTGTAACTAAACTCTTCAGCCAATAAAGGCAAAGGTGTGTCGTCATGGAGGCGGTTCAAGTTTGTGCTGCACGGTCTGTCTCAAATCATGTTGCTCTCGCAAGGATTTTGTACCATGTGACATGGTGACGTTTTGCAACACCGGACCAAAAGAATCTAACCATGATTTGGCTTTTTTTTATTATTAAGTGTTTTTTGCTTGGTTTAGAATTTTAAAAAGTTTTTAAGAGACCAAGAATAGAGGAAGATACTTGTTGCAGTCAGTTCTGTCCTGCTTTATTTTATGATTGCCCTTTAACATATGCAAAATTGTATAATATTACAAATATCGTTACATTATTATATGGTTTTGTTCATTTGAGCTATGTTTCTTTAAATACTTGAAAATCAATAACCTTTATAGTTTTAAGGGAATTTTGTATGTAAACAGTAAAATTTGTTGGAAAATAAATATTTGTTTACTAATATTGTTTATTTAAATGTATTCATTCTATTTAGCAAAATAGGGTTATTTTTATAATTATTTTGATTATTACTTGAAACATCATTGTGAAACTATAATATTGATAATTATCGATATCGGTCAATACAGCAAAAAATATCGTGTGGATTTTTTTTGCCATATCGCCCAGCTGTAGTTCATGTATACTCGTGCTTCATCACCTAGCAATGTGATTCTTATGTGAAGGTAGTCTCTCATGTTTCTCAGAATATTGGGTTATGAACAGGGATGTACTGGCCATCGGGACTACCGGGAGATTCCCGGTGGGCTGCAGTCTTTGTGGGCTGGTGGGTTAGGCATTTAGTTTTTAAATTATTTATAATCGTAATTCTGTTTGGAAGTTTATTGTTGTATAGTTGAAAT
>JABFEA020000138.1:3460123-3476445 GCA_019775915.2 Cyphomyrus plagiostoma | reverse complement strand
ACAAAGCGGTATTTTGTTTATGAATGAACGTGAATTTATGAATGAATGTTATAGTAAGTCAATGATTCAGCTTATTTTTTTCTTATTATTTTTTGATACAATTTATTTATTATTAAAATGAATTTATATTCTAATCAGCCATTTTACATGTATATTCAGGATAATGGAAACTGAATTAATATATATAGATACATACTGTGTGTGTGTGTGTGTGTGTGAACGTGGTGGAGCCGGCGTGGATGATTTCCAGGGCTCTTTTTATGTCCCAGTCCATCCCTGGTTATGAAGTAACTTTGAAGTGTCAGTAGGGACATGTACTCTTATATCATGGTATTAATATCATGCGAGTTGTCACACGTGTCGCTTAGCATGACCGTGTGTTGGAAATTTGTATCTTTCCCTGAAAAAGTAATTTCACATTTAAATGCTGTTTCCACTCTTTTGTATCGGACGTCCTTGTTACTTAGTCCGATTTTTAAAGTTTACAAATGAAGAAATTCAATGTAAACAAAGTCAAGATGTTTCAGAAATGGAAACTTAAAAATCTGTATGAGCAGGGCTTGAGGATAATGCTCTCTGCAGGCTGGGGCGAGTCCTGTCGCAATGTGACCCAGCCTCATGGATGGTGCTGTCTGCAGGCTGGGGTGAATTCTGTTGTGATCTGAGCAGGCCTCAAGGATGGCGGTCTCTGACAGCCAGGGCGAGTTCTATTGCGGTATGACGCTCCTGGCCAAGGTTTCATGATGAGGACTGTGAGGCCAGGGGCTGCCGATGCTGTTCACTTTGATACACATGCCCTTTCTGTAAAACCATCTGTCTTTGGCTGCTGCTTCCATTAATCCATCCATCCATCTTCCAGCTACTTATGTAGGGAAAACAGTGAGCCTGCTGTGTGTGTGACACAAGAGCCACCCTGGAGGGGATGCCAGTCTGTTGCAACTGCTGACTGCTATGTGTTCATGTCGTGTGTTGATTGATATCTCGTGTCTAGTGAAAGGAGCCCTTTCTGGGCAGTGTTAGAGAAGTGCTTTCCGATGATGGTTGGCCATGCAACATGGCTGTGTGGAGCCATGTGTGCCCATTTTCTGACACCTGACACCCCCAGCCGGCGCTCCAGTGCAAGTGGTGCACGAACTGCCCGGAGGGAGCCTGCATCAACAGCTCCGTCAGCTGCACCTCCGAGCACGACTGCCGCATCAACCAAAGGGAGATCTTCCTGTCCAGCAACTGCACGGAGACCAGCTGCGAGGCGTCCGACTGCCCCAAATGCACCGCCTCGGGCAAGTGCATGTGGACTCGGCAGTTCAAGCGCACAGGTGAGTGGGGGGTGGGTGAGCCTTACCCTGGGATCTGAAATGAGCACATGCTATTGACTAGAACTAGATGGGCTGTTGTGGATTGGAGTGTGCTTCCACAGTGATACGTTTTGTTTTGTTTTTTGTTTGTTTTGTTTCATTCTTTTTGTTTTGTTTTTTGTTTCTGATATCTTTGCATAGAATACCACTTAAATAAGTAACTTTGAAACAGTCCAAGCCCTGAGATTAATTGCCTTACTGTGTGTATTTTTGCTTCATGCCCCCCCAGGCGAGACTCGACGCATCCTCAGCGTAAACCCCACCTACGACTGGACCTGCTTCAGCTATGCCCTGCTCAACGTGTCTCCCATGCAGGTGGAGTCATCACCGCCACTGCCCTGCCCTTCTCCATGCCACCACCTGGGCACGTGCAGCCTCTGCCTGGGCTCACGGGGCTCCGACGGCGGCTGGCAGCAATGCGTGTGGAGCGTGGCCCTGCAGCAGGTGGGGAGGGCAGGGGGCACGTTTCTGACTTGTCATGGGGGGGGGGGGCGGCAGCTGTGGCGCTGACTCATCACTGACTCTCAGATGTTGTGTTTCTCAGCAATGGCAGCGACCTCATTAGTCAGACGTATTATAATCTCTCTCTGTTTTCTCTTGTCCCCCCTTTTCTGTCGTCCGTTCTCAGTGCATGAGCCCGTCCTTTGTCCCACTCCGCTGCGAGGCTGGACAGTGTGGTCGTTTGCTCACCAGGGGTGACTCCTGCTCACCCCAGTGCTCGCAGCTCACCCAGTGCTCCCAGTGCATCGCCAGGCCCCAGTGCGGCTGGTGTGCCACCCGTGGGGGCAACGGGGCTGGGCGCTGCTTGCATGGTGGCCTGGACGGTGAGTATGAGACAGGGGAGTGATCACTGCATAGTGTGCAAGTTGATTGGATGAAGAAGGCGTCAGTCATCACTCTGTGTAAGCAGAGAGGTGCAAAATGGATGCCTGATTAAAGTCTAATCCAACCAGATTACGTTTCTCTCAAATGTTCAGTCTGGCAAAGCCTCCAACGCACTCAATTAAACTAATTATCCCAAGCATTGAACCAAACTGTAGGTCCTTTTTCATCCTTCTTCCAGCTGTTTATCCGGTTCAGCAAACTTGAATCCTGTCCCAGGAAGCACACGGCAGGGGACTCCCCAGATGGGATATTAGTCCATCACACAGTGACCAGTTCACCTCACTATGGGGGGGAGCCAGATTATCCAGTGGCGACCTGTACAGCAGGGGGGAGAACATGCAGATTCTACCCACATACATCTTAGGTTCAAACTCTTGGCCATAGAGGTGTGAGGCTACAGCACCAGGCACCAATCCCTGCGTATCCACCCACATACTTGGTGAGCCTGCCCCCATCCAGGCATGCGTCCGTAATGAGGCAGGGGGGCATGGCCCTGTCCGGTTTCTCTGAGGAAACCCAGCCTGAGCCTCCCTCCCCGCCCCTCTCCTCGCCCCTCTCCCTGCTTCCCTCAGGCGTGGGTGAGGACGTCTGCCCACAGTGGAACAGCAGCTGGTCCTTTCTGCACTGCCCAGAGGAGGATGAGTGTGCCAACGGGCACCACCATTGCAACAGCACGCAGGACTGTCACGACCAGCCACAGGGCTACAACTGCACCTGCAGGCAGGGCTACGTGCTCAGCAGGTACAAACCCCCCCAACCCCTCGGTGTTAGGGTTACAGTTAGGGTTGATAACACTGCGCTCTCCCCCAGTGTGTCGGGCCAGTGCGAGCCCGTGTGCAGCCAGGGGTGCGTGAATGGCACTTGCGTGTCACCGGGGGTGTGCCGCTGCCATTTCGGCTTTGTCGGGGACAGCTGCTCGGCGCAATGCCGCTGCAATAAGCACAGTGACTGCGCCAGCCTGACCCAGCCCGATGTCTGTCTGGAGTGCCACAACAACACCATGGTGAGCAGCATGCCCTACCCCCATCAGGCTGAGCCCGGCTGACATCACACATGTGCTCTGAAGTATTTTTCTGACATGATCCCTCTCCGCATGTGTTTCCTTCCGCCAGGGCCAGCACTGCGAGAAATGCAAGCCGCTGTTTGTGGGCTCAGCCCTGGGAGGTGGCATGTGCCAGCCCTGCCGGAAGTTCTGCCAGGGCAACAGTGCCGTGTGCCTATCCCGGGAGGAGCACAAGCAGGCGCTGGAGCATCCCAGGGAGTTCCCGCTGGACCCAGAGAGTGTAGGCAGCTTGGCCCAACACACACATACACACTCATCTTTATGCGTCCGTGCAACATGTTCAAAAATACCTTAAGTGGTCTCTCTCATCTGCTCTGAGTGTTACATATTATATATTATATAATGCAGTATGTACATTGTAATTAAATGTATTTTTTTAGCGGCTGCTTCGTGCGCAGTGTACCGCGTTCATGCAGCTTTCAAAGAGAACTACTACAGCTAAGCTGATTGTCCAGTTGCAAAAGTTACTGTGCAAAGTACTATGGGAGCAAGGATTGTACAGTACTTTATAATGCTAAACATCCATCTGTTTTCTATAATAGCTTGTTCTATACATGGGGTCTGGAGCCTGTCCTGGAGGGTATGGGCAAAAGGCAGAGAACAACCCAGGATGGGACACTAACCCATCACAGGGCACACTCACACACCAGTCACATGCACACCTTTGGGCAATTTGGTAACTCCAATTACCTTCAGCAAGTCTTTGGACTGTGGGGGCAAACCAGGGTACCCAGAGGAAACCCTATGATGACAGGGGGAGATCCTGCAAACTCCACACACATGGAGCCATGGCAGAGACTCGAACCTAAGACCCAGAGGTGCGAGGCAGCGGTGCTAACCACTGTGCTACCCATAGTACTCAGTACTAAACATTGTAAGAACCTGGCAGAAGATGAGTTCCAGTCAGACCCCCATGAGGACCATGGCGGTGTAGAGACAGCGTCATCTAGATGGAGGGCAGATTTCCTCTATTCCCCAGCTCCCTCCACTTCGAACACCGTTCCGTCTCTCCCCCTTTTTCCTGACTACCCCTGTCCACTGTTTCCTTGCAGATCACACAGTGGGTGATGGAGGGCCCCACGGAGGTCAGTGCCGTGTGCGTCAACTGCCAGAACAACAGTGTGGGGGACAAATGTGAGACCTGCCTCAGCGGCTACTTCTTGCTGCAGGGCAAATGCGAAAAGTGAGTGTGGGCTGGGCTGGGCTGTGTCCCATTCTGTCCAGGAACTGGAATCTATTGGCTGTGACCCAATCACACTGAGGACACAGTGGTTGTGAGCTGCCCACTGTCCATTATGAGGGTATCATTAATTATCTGGCTCTTCGAGGGTCGTGGGTAACACAAACAAAAGAGTGTGACTAAAAGTCTGCTGGCTCCTGATTGTGTAAAATTGCCATTTCTGACTGGGCACAAGAACTGTAGAGGAAAAAATGTGGAGATAGTCATTGGTATGTACAGTCTTTAAAAGATGGCACCAGTCTGATACCCAAAACACAAAAATGTGTCAGACTTTAGCTGGAAACACTAGGATTCTGTGCAACGTCACGACCTCAGTTCTCACGTTGCTTACAGCGAGATAAAGAATACTATTGGTCTGTTAAATCTTTAATAGGGTGCAAATTTTAATGCACGATGAAAATATATCGATATAAACAGTAGGTGATATCTCATTTTGAAAATGTATCAATATACAATGAACATTTTACACTCTTGATTTGACTAGAATACCTTAATCAAGAGGTTGTGAGCCACCCTGACGCATGGTAACACAAACTATGATGTGGAAAACTGGTTAATGAATTGCAAAATCACAAAAAAAAATGCAATTAAAAAAGCAGACTGAGCAAAGCCCTATGACCTGTTAGCAGTTCTGATCTTTAAAGCCACTTCTTTGGCAGGGTGTGGGGAAATGGGCCAGTTGGGGTTAATGTGCTGCAATGACTCCTCCTGTCCCACAGGTGTCAGTGTAACAGCCATGCAGACACCTGCAACGAGCATGATGGCACAGGCTGCCCCTGCCAAAACAACACGGAGACTGCTTCCTGCCTGACCAGCTCTCAGAGCGACAGGAAGGACTGCTACAAGCAGCAGGTGTGTAAATGAACGTGACTGGGAGTATCACTTTTCAGCCAGTGTTACTGGGACACGGTACCTTGATTTGTCTGAGCGTTGCTGCTTGGTGATGGGGGATGTGGCAACAATGCACACAGAACAGGAGGTCTGTAGTTGGCATAGTACTCCTGATCAGAGCCCAGGTGGAGCCCTAGGCACTATGGCAAGCCGTTTTAACATGTAATCGCTAGACTACATATGTATCGCAGATATCTTGAATTAAATTGAAGAGCTCTTTTCCAAAATGGCATAAATCCATTTTGATAGTTCAGGAAAATTACGTTTTTACCTAGACCCACACATTTTGTTAATATTTAATTTATCCTGTTAAAATGGTTTGTTGTTAAACATGTTCAGACTGAGCCAATTATTGTAAAATCAAACAACAGTATTGTTGATTATAAATTCAAAGTTTTTTTTTTTTCAAAATGCTATAACTCCATCCATTCTTTTCCAAAACGCTATAAATCCATCCATTTATTTCCAAAATGTAGATTGTTTGTGTGTTGTGTGAACATGCAACATATGACATCAAGGACTCATCATATAATAAATGAATATAAATCAAATTAAGTGCAAATGCCTTAAATACATAAAAATAGTAACAAACTAAATAGTACAGTGCTTCTAGAGGCACCCTTCACTGCCTAACTGTTCTGTGAAAGCAACAAGGGGTGCAAGTAGTTCATTGCATGACATACAGCAGTGGTTCCCAAACTGGGGGGCACGCCGAGGTATTGTTGAGCACCAATGGGATAGCCTCAGGGGCATGTGCCAACTTAAAATAATCTCTTCACAGACTGGATGATTAAACAAATAAAGCAGCGCAACATTACAGTAACTAAACCACTAAACCAACAGTAACTAAACCAACATTACAGTAAATAAACTAACGTGTACTATTAGAGCATTTATGTAATTTATTTAAACTTTATTTACCAAGTAAATTAACTGAAAACCAGTTCTCACTGCTTTACGTGATATTCAAGAAAAATAGCAGATAACACATTGGAGCTTCTTGGGATACAAACTTCATACATATGTCACATTCTTCAACCAATAAGTGCAAAGTTGTGTCGTCTCAAGACGCTGTTCCAGTTTGTTCAACCGGCTGAGAGGTGCTGTGCGATCTGTCTTAAGTCGTCTTGCTCTTGCAAAGTTTTTGTACCATGTGACATGGTGACGCGTGACGACGTTTTGCAGCGCCGGACAAAAAAATCTAATCATATCCTGAACAACGAGGTTTAAAATTTTCTGCATGAAGAACAGGGAGACTATCAATTAATGGGTATGATTAAGTGTCTTGTGCTGTAGTAAAGGCTGAAACCTGTGTTTATCAATAAAAATAAAATGTGGTAATTATAAGACAAACTTTAATTTGTGTACGCCAATGAGTATTAACAGGAATGTTAAATCTTCATTTGCATAATTTCAAACTTATGCTTGACTTATTTTCAATTGATTGCTTTTTTTCTCCCAGAGTGGTGACATTGCACCATTTGTATTTTGTAGTTGTATTTGTTTCACTCAATTAGAAAAGGGAGTTGTATTTCAAATAAAGTTTGAATCTGAACCTGTGTAGTTTGAATGGGGGGCTCAATGTTCCTATCTAGAGAAGTGGGACCCTGCAGAGAAAGTTTGGGAACCACTGCCGTATATGTAAGGACACGTGGACTTACTGACTCGGTGCTGTTGGGTCAATCCATGGTTAACCACCTAGGACACTACCATCAGTAATCATAGTACCTTTTCATAGTGTTTTCTGTTAATGTGGTTTATGACCCTCAGTATTTTTCAATACCCGTTGCCTTAATATAGTGCCATAGCTCTTCACAGCCTGCCTGCTTCTCTCCCCCTATTTTGTCCAGTGTGCTAAATGTAAGGACTCCTTCAATGGTACTCCTGTGAATGGCCGTCAGTGCTACCGGCAGTTCAACGTGGACCATGAGTGCTGCTTCGACCCCACCTCGCAGTCCAACTGCTTCCATGAGCCCAACATCCGCAACCTGCCACGTGGCCGCACCGTCTTCTTCGCGGCCCAGCCCAAGTTCACCAACGTGGACATCCGTGTGACCATCGACGTCACCTTTGGCGAGGTGGAGGTCTACGTTTCCAACTCGCACGACACCTTCATTGTGGAAGTGGAGCGGCAAACGGGCGTTCACAGCGTGAAAATCGAGGACGACGCCCCTCGGGGGGAGGTGCCCCCATCACCGATAAAGCTCTACACCAACTCCAGCTCAGGTCTTTCTCCACCGCCGCTCCCCAGCACTCCACTCCAGCTGCAGGCCAAGTCGCCGGCTGCAGAGCGAGAGATCCGTGAGGAACGGGCCCAGGGCCTCATCTCCTACATCACTGTGTGGAAGCCCCAGACAGTGCTCATCGTGCGTGGCGTGCGTGACAGGGTGGTCATCACCTTCCCACACGAGGTGCACTCGCTCAAGTCCAGCCGCTTCTACATTGTCCTGAGGGGCGTCGGCACCGAGGCTCATGATGGCCAATCCCAGGGCCTCTTGTTCCTCCGCCAGGACCAGGCCCACATCGACCTCTTTGTCTTCTTCTCCGTCTTCTTTTCCTGCTTCTTCCTCTTCCTGTCAGTCTGCGTGCTCCTCTGGAAGGTCAAGCAGTTCCTGGACTTCCGGCGGGAGCAGCGGCGACACATCCAGGAGATGACTAAGATGGCATCCCGGCCCTTCGCCAAACTCACCGTCTACCTGGAGCCTGAGGAGCCACAGCTGATCTACCTACCATCCTGCGGTATGCCTGGCGGCCCCATCTCTATCTCTCACGCTCGTACGGGCAAGCTGGGCGGAGTCATGATGGGACCCCGTGGACGGCCGGGGGGTGTGTCCTACAAACACGACCCCGCTTCTGGCCCCGCTGGTCACCAGCTGCACCACTTGTCCCTCAGCGGGGGCAACAGCGGCCAGCATCTGCCCCTCCATTACCTGAACACTCAGCACTATGCTCCCACCTTGGCAGGAACCCCCTCCTCGCACCTGCAGCACCACCCGTCCTCCCACAGTGGCTACCAGCACTTCTGCCGCTCTGACCCCTTCCTCTCGCAGCTTCTGGGCTTCTCTTACTCCTCCTTCAAAGTGGGGCCCATCACTCTGGAGCCCACCGATGATGGCATGGCTGGGGTGGCCACACTCCTTATCCAGCTTCCTGGAGGCATCTTGGCACCCAACCGGGCCTGCCTGGGTTCGGCCCTGGTCACGCTACGGCAGAATCTGCAGGAGTACTGCGGCCACGGCAGTGGGGGGGCCCACCCGGGGGCTGGCGGTGGCCGCAAGGGACTCCTGGGCCACCAGCATCTCACCACCATGGCCATGTGAATGGGAAGGAAGAATACAAAGATGACTGATGAAAAGGAGGGATGGTCAATGGGAGATACATGGTGGTGATGAAGGTCATGATGGTCAAGAGACGATGGGCAGTATGCTGACTTGCATGAGCCAGTTCAAAGAGACCCCTGATTGTTTGTATATAATGTAGTATAGGAGATTGACTTTTGACTGTCACAATGCTTCACATTTCCCCAACCAAACTATCTCCGATTGATCACATTGGAATCACCCAGTAGCCAGAGGAGAGGCAAAAGCATGGTGGACAGCCAGTGGGAGGCCACGGGAGAAGGTATGGTAGTATATGAAGAGAATAAGAACCAACGTGCATTATTTCTGAAAGTGACAATCATGAGAGTGCTGCCGATTGGCTCCAGGGAGAACACACAGGTGCATGGTGACCGGTCTGACATGATAAACACACCAACAAGGTTTAATGGACATTTAAGTGAGAGCTAATGCCTTTGAGAATATCAATATTTATAGAATTAGGCTTTTTTTTTTTTTTACCTAGAGGTATGAGAATACAGCCTTTTTGTGAAACCCTAGAGAAATTTTGTCAATCATTAAAGGTGGCGCATGTGTCCAGTACTACTCCTTTACTATGAAACATAAGCGATGTGAAACGGCGTCTGTTTTCACATTATAATGATTTAGGAGCTTTTTATTCAAATGCATTTGGCCTTTTCTTGTAGACAAAATGTGTTATTTGTCTCAAGTATATTGAGAGCCACCAGTTGTACTTTGCCTTTTGGCAATGGTTCCATTGATGGCTGAAGTTTTGTGATACGAGTTAAAGTGAGTGAGGTTAGATTTCGGCCTTTGCAGCTTTGGGCTTGTTCACACATCGCGCCATTCTCTGTCGGGAGGTCCAGAAGAAACCTTCACTGTCTATCAATCTCGCTTTATACCTTTTTGTGGAGGTCTTTTATTTATGCATAAAAATGTAATTATTTTATAATAAATTACTGCTTGCTTTGCATGTTTCACTGCCGCAGTTAAGAATGGGATGTTCTGAAGATTTCTTTATAACTGCCTCATTTAAAGTCAGGGATAAATTTTGGAATGACTGTAACCTGGTATGATTAGGGGTTCTGTAGGTCGGAGTAATATTTATTAAATGTTTTTGATTAAAGAAAGAAAGGAAATTGAAAGCAACTGACTTAAACGCTAGAAGAGAACCTTCAGTATTGTCTGTTAAAACTTATATTTTATTTTTTTATTTATTGTACGTCTAAACGTTGACTGTGCTGTCCGAGCGCTCTCATTTAATCCTGGGTTGCAACCTGTGATCAATAGTACTTGCACAACACTCTATGATGTAATTGAACCAAACAGTAGGCCTATATCATTTTATGGCTCTGTTACTGCATGAAGTACAGTGTTTTGGAGACAAGTGTAATGCACAAATAGTCGTTTACAATTTTGTTCCAGAAAAAAAGTAGCAGATTACATACATTTAAAGATGGGTGAGTATTTGCTTTGTGAAGTCAGTTTTCTTATTAAAAATTGCTGACAAATGTTTCCGAGTGATATTCATATATGTTATTCATTCTGTGCATTTCTGTTAAAATTTCCGAGTGGAATGTGATGAAATTTAATTTGACTTCATTTTGCATTCCTTTACTGCCACGTACATTGTCTGCCTCATTGATGACATTGGAACTTAATGGAACTCGTGTCCGTTTATTTTAATAATGCTTCTTTCCTTTTTATCCGAATGTGGGAGTTTTTAGCCGAATGTGCTGAAGCCCCATTACGCGCGGTTCAATTTGTATTCTGTCACAATATTAAAATGAGATTACGAGTTTTTGTGGTACTGATGTCTGTATTTCCGAAATATAAGGGATCGGGACTTGGCCTCTGTTACATTAAGTTATTTATTTGGAAGATTTGTAAGTTTCTCAAATTAATCATGATATTGGCGTGTGAAATATTTTAAGCAACTTGCTTTGAACGCCACAGTCTGATCTAGCTAGTTGTCCAATCAGAGCTTTGGTCCACAAACATTCCGACCTATCACGATGTTCCATTTCTGTGCCCTCGCGTGAACCATCTGCTGTCTGATTGGCCGCGTGGGCTGTCAATCCCAATCAGTTTGCATCATTCTTCCGGTTTGTGGTGGGTAATGTTTTTACGTCTGCAAAGATAGCCCTGTGTATTTCATGACGTGAACTTAGTGAATGAGCCCTTCTGATGTAACCGTTTCTATAAAGCGTGATAAGCAACGTAAAATATTCAACCGTCTACACTTAGCTATAAATCGGTTGTGCAGTTTTGTACAGCTTGCCATCTAAGACTTTAGCTAGTCGTTAGTCTGGCTGCTCTCCTTTCCGTGTTTCTGAGCTGTACCGGTACAGCGATCGAAAGATGAATCACAAGGAGTCTCCAACGTTAATATGCCTGGTAAGTGTTTCCTGGACGCCCTAGTGCCATTGAGCTTGCGTAAGCTACTTGCTATTGATCCGATCGTGAGCTGCATATCCTGGCAGCCACAAGTAGTCGTATACTTATTTACGGACAGCATGGCATCCTGCTTAAAGCGTACTCATCTTTTTACTAATTAAAGTGATTGCACCTATCAGGTCACCTCGGAAGCAAATCGGTGCTTTTTACTTAATCTGATTATGCTATTCTGCTAATTAGAGTACTCTAGGTTGGAAGTACTATAGCTCCATGGAGTGTGAAGTCGATTAGCCATGGAAAAGGCTTACGATAAGTATCAAAGCACGTTTCGCTAGATCGAGTACTGGTTGAGTGTGCATTACAACTGTGCGGCTGATTCTACAACAGAAAATGAAAACATTTTCTTTGACTTGCCTAAAATGGCGTTCATGTAGTTCACAAAAGTTTGGAAAATAATGCAAAATTAAAAATACGATTTAAAATGTCCATCCTTGCTGTTTTCTTTTAGATAAAAATCAAAAGCAGAGGTTTCGCCTCCAGCTGTATACCATAAACTTGGGAGTTTAAAGATCTGTGGCCTGCAAGCTTTGGTTAAAAGGAGTGTGAGCATGGATAACAAAATGAGAAGCAGCTCCAAACTCTGTGCTGTCAAAGTCAAGTCAAGCTATAACTGTGAAGCCCATAAGCTGGGCAGGTTAATTAAAAAGGAACAAGGTTTTGGTCCATGTGCATCTTCTCGCTGTCATACTGATATGGACCACAGTGACTCTGCCTCCATTAAACAGGAGACCGTCCACATTAAGGATGAACAAAATGAAGTTGAAGTTCACAGCATTCAGATAAAGGAAGACAATGTGGAAACAGAGTTCCTGGATTCAGGCACAGCATTGAAAGGTGACTGCAAGAAACAAATTTTGAGGCCCCAAGACGTCAAGCCTGTTTTAAGTAAATTGGAGCCAGATCCCATTCATGCCAAACAGGAATCGATCCTGATTAAAACCGAACCCATTCTGGATTCTGAATGCCGGACTGGAAAGGCCAAGAAAGAACATGACTGTTTTGGGGTCAAAGAAGAGGATCTGGGGGATGGGTCACCAGATCTCAAGGGGGATCGAGAAGCAGCTTCTGATGAGCACCATACTGACAGCGGTGAGATGTGTCTGGGTTTGGGGGCTTGAGGGGGGAGTGATTCTCACTAATATTCTATAAAGTTCCCAGCCTGATTGATATTTGTTGTCACTCAGCACTGGCACGAAACTCTACTGGAATGTACAATCATCCATGCTTAATTTATGCAGTTGTTCAAATCCATTCCTCCTTATTTATTCTGTTTCTCCTACTCTTTTTCTCCAAATCCTTGGCTGGGTGTCACCTCCAGAGTCCCCTCCCCAGTTTTTCCCTTGTCCCCACTGCGTCGTCTCCTTCACTGGTTCCTCCTACTTGGAGAAGCACCTGAAGTGGACCCACCAGCTGCAGTACCAGGCCCTCCTCAGAAGCCGAGCCTCCAAAGTCGAAAGCAGCCCAGAGGCCCTGGAGAGGCACTGCTGCCCCGACTGCGGCCTCGGCTTCCCGTTGCGCCGCCAGCTGGCCGTCCACGTGCGCTGTCAGCACCCGAGCACCCCCCCGCAGAAGCGACACCCCTGCCCACAGTGTCCCCGCAGCTTCCACTACCTGGCCAGCCTGCAGAAGCACTGCAAACAGTGGCACCAGCTGGCTACTGTGTGCCGGGATGGCGGGCTGACCTGTGCCAACTGCGGGGAGGGCCTTGGCACCGCTGGTGTGCCGCACGTGTGCCCCGGCTCTGAGACCAAAGCAGAAACGGGGCCCACAACCACCCCCGATGGCAACTTCCTCTGCTCCGTCTGCAGCAAGACCTGCAGCACCACGCAGAACCTGCGCGTGCACATGCGCACGCACACGGGCGAGAGGCCATACACCTGCACTGACTGCGGCAAGTGCTTTGCTGAGAGGGGCTCCCTGGCCAAACATGTGCGCATCCACACTGGCGTCAAGCCCTTCAAGTGCCCCGACTGCGGCAAGCAATTTGGCAGGATGAGCCACCTGACATCCCACCGATTGACCCACTCGGGCGAGAAGCCGTTCGTGTGCAGCGAGTGCACGCGGCGCTTCACCCACAAGGCCGACCTGAAGACGCACCAGCGCACACACTCCGGGGAGAAGCCCTTCCGCTGTCCTGACTGTGGCAAGGACTTCGCCATTATGGGCAACTTGCGGGCTCACCAGCGGGTGCACAGCAAGGAGAAGAGCCACCAGTGCGGCGAGTGTGGCCGGAAGTTCGGCGAGGCAGCCGTGCTGAAGAAGCATCTGCGCACGCACACAGGGGAGCGGCCCTACCACTGTACCGCCTGTGGCAAGCAATTCAATCGCGTGCAGCACCTGAAGACGCACCAGCGCACGCACACTGGCGAGAAACCCTACCGCTGCAGTGACTGCGGCAAGAGCTTCAGCCAGTCGGGCGACCTAACCAAGCACCGACGCACTCACACTGGCGAGAGGCCGTACGCCTGTCCCGACTGTGAGCGCACCTACAGCAACTCGGGCGACCTGCGCAAACACAGCCGCAGTCACACGGGACAGAGGCCCTACAGCTGCCAGGAGTGCGGCAAGAGCTTCCGCATGATCCACCACCTGAAGGTTCACGTCAGGACGCACACAGGGGAGAGGCCGTACTCCTGCCCACACTGCCCCCTCAGCTTCAGCCGTCCTCATCACCTTTCCTCACATCTCAAAGTGCACTGGGATGCCACCCTGAGGTCGACTCCAGCTGAGAGGAGCAAAAGTAGCTGTGCCCATGCTAGCTAGGCTAATCTAATATCTGCGATCTGTTGACGCCAATCAAAATAAATTGTGAAACCAATTATTTATTTTGCAATAGTGT
Organism: Cyphomyrus plagiostoma; assembly: GCA_019775915.2. NCBI lineage: Eukaryota > Metazoa > Chordata > Actinopteri > Osteoglossiformes > Mormyridae > Cyphomyrus > Cyphomyrus plagiostoma. Next base: position 3,462,377 of record JABFEA020000138.1, on the reverse strand, counting down.
GTTACCTTCCGGAACATGACGCTCTGTAACTGTAGCTAGCTAATGAGGAACTGCTAGTTTTTACTAGCATCCTTGACTGCTTTTCTGTTGTGAATAACTCTTGACAATTGGTGGAATATTTAGTAGTCTAAACCATGTCAGTATTTTATGATACTGTGAGGCCAGTTGATTTGGTAATCACTTAAACCCGTGATTTGCTAATGAAGAGACCTGCTTCGTGTGAAGATAAACACTAATGGATGCGCATTATCATAAATAAGGTTAAAGGCCTTGCTTGTCACCTTGTATGAAATAAATTACTCGAGTCAATCTCCACATAAAAGATTATTAATCGGTAGCCAAAGAGTGACGCATGTCTGCCTGTAATATCTATGGACTAGTTCTGGTGGTTGTCATTATGTCCTTACATGAATATTATGTAGTCGTCGCATCTGAGCTCCAATATAGTTATATGAAAGAACAAATAAATTGTTGACAGTCTCCACTTAAGAGGGCTTTTATTGCATTGTAAGATGTGTTAAGCATGCGACCCTGGTCAGCTGTGGGTTGGGTTGTGCTAGGCTGAATTTTGATTCCGTTATACATGGAAACTTAAATATTTGCGAATATTTCTTGACAAATATGAGAGAATTGATGTTCTCAGTATGTATCAGTGACAGTATTTTCAGGTGCTTCTCAGCTGAGCAGCTCAGCTCTTTGACTGGTGAACCATACTGATCTTGTAACTGCTTGGTTTCTCATCCTGTTTCCACCCTATGATGTCATCATCCCTCCATTCTAGACCTCCTCCCATTACTCAGTCAGAAGTCTATAAACAGCAAGTATTTCCACCACAGTAGCCTAAGAGATACTTAAGAGAATATTTAATGCAGTGACTGAAGTCTTCAATCCCAGAAGTTCAGTGTCGCTTATTCACAAAGCTCCTCTGTTATGGGTCGTGGACCAAAAATCTTGAGAACTGAGGGATATACCAGTCTTTGAGGCCTGGTAGCATTTTTACTGTATTTTGACTGGACTTTCAGCTTTTAAAATCCACTTTGGTCCATCAGTGTTTGGCATGAACAGAAATTAGGTCCTTTTAAATCACTGGTGAATGTTTGCTATGTCTTAAATTGGATGTGATTTGTGTTCACTGCACTGATACCTCTGTTTTTACAGTTACAATTTTATATTTAATTTGTAAATAGGTTTTTTTTGTTTGTTACATGGGCAATTTACAGAATGAATTTCTAGGCTGATTCTTATAAACTACTGCATATTAACAAACAGCCAAACATATTTTGAAAGAATTAGCATTTGTATTAGTCTCATTTTGGCAGGGTATTCTTTTCCTTACTTTGTTTCATCAAAATAGACCCCTATTATCTTATTTAAATGCTAACCTCTCTGATTTGCTGGTTACAAAGACGGGACTGTCACATCAGCTTAATGGGAACAAGCGTATCATTTCAATGAACACAATTACAAAAATGTATCCATAGCCACCAGTCCATGCTGATAACAAAGACATATTTAGTGGTAAGTAATATTGAGTGTACCTTTGTTTGGTTCTGGAATCAATATTTCTACAAACTGTGTCCATTCTTCATTCTGTGTCAATCTGGAGGAGGGGGTGGGGGTAAAAAATGGAGTGGTTGTTTAATTTGTCTCTCGTCACTATAATTGTTACAGTTCTGCACTCTATGACGAGTGTGTGTTACACATACTGAGAGAAAATAATACATATATAGAAGATTGAGACATATTGTCTAATGAGTAATAAAAAGATGTATGAATGGGGATGCAGTGTATGGAAGTGAATGCAGGCAGATGCTGCCATGTGAAGCTTGTACCACGTCTGTTGTCGCATGTATAATAGCAATTGTGTCAATGCTGGATGTCCTTAACAGCTCCACTTTAATAAGGGAGATTAGTTCGCATTTCGAACGACAGGTAATTTGTATGAAATTCAAGCTTTCACCACCAGAGGGAAATAGATAGCTGTCAACTGGTACTTTCAGGAGTGCAAGGATTTCAGTTTGGCTCCTGAGTCAAACTCATCTGTATGAGTTCACAGCCCGTCTGCCATGAGCGTTACTCGCCTCTCCTTCTCCTTGTACCACCTTTTCTTCTCGCAAGGACTGATACCTAGAGTTGAAATGATGCTTCAATAAGTGTGAGATACACATAAATAAATGACGAAAACAATGTTTTGGGGGGGGGGGGGGAATGGGATGGGTTTTTAAAGTGTTTTAGTTTTACAGAAAGTGATGGT
>JABFEA020000138.1:3438055-3448633 GCA_019775915.2 Cyphomyrus plagiostoma | reverse complement strand
TTGTTCCCTGCCTCGTGCCCGTTGCTTCCGGGATGGGCTCCGGACCCCCCGCGACCCAGTAGGATAAGCGGTTTGGGCAATGGATGGATGGATTTTAACATTTAATTTCTATATAACCATGGAATGTGGCTCAACCTACCATAGCTTTCTGATTGATTAGCAATCAGTTGTACGAGCCCTCTTGTTAACTTGGGCAGTGGTACAATTAATGGCCGGTTACGCCAAGATATAAGTGTATATATTGTTACTTTATTTTTATCTACAACGCCAAAGACGACTTATAATAATGTCTGAAACCACATTCTCTAACACACCCATCAACGTTTAGTTAATTGTGACAGAAATGAAAATTACATAGGGTGTTATTTACTGTTCACTGCATCGCTATAGAAGGTTATGCTAATTCTGAGATGCTATCTTGAGCACTTCAAACAATATAACTGCGACTATCGTGAATTTACATGTTTATTTTGCGATTTTAATTAAGGTCACACCCATCCACACCCTTTGCCAGTAATGCGTCTGTGGTTTATGCATCCCATACTTGCTTTTGTGTTTTTCATCTGTCGTTTCTTCAATCCAAGCACAGAGAAAACTGGATACTAAAGCAATTAATGGAATGCATTGATGCTGTTGTAGGGCTTCTTGGATAACAATTTACTAAACTTTGCTTGAGGACAATCCGGTAACCATCTGTTTCCGGCACAGCTCTGCATGTAGGAAGCTAGATTCACAAATTTTCAAGTGAAGGTGATTGTCAGCTAAAAAGTTTTTTTCGTCTATTCTGTGAAATTGCCCCGGACTATTTATTTTCACTCCTGCCATTTTTTTTTGGACCGAACAGAAGGTTTTAAAAAATGTTATTTTCAGGATACTCACACGCAAACATCTTTCCCGGTGAGTTCAGAAATATCTATGTTATTTCTTTCTACCGTTTTCTATACTTCCTCTATTGTCTGTATTTTTCTTTAAATGGTGAAATACTTTTATTCGTTGACAGCGAATCGGATGTTGCAGTATAATTAACCCGTTTGAACAGATTGGAATAAAACCCATAAAATGTTTTGTAAATGTCCGTAATTGGAGGTGATGGTAATGATGGTTTCATTGGTTGTCGTTAACAACGGTATAATCACAACCGAGTTTATAATGCCAGTTTTCAGAAGTAAACTAAAAACGGTGGGAAGAGAAAGGAACTGGGGATAAAGACGGAAGTTAAACCGAATTGGGTGGGGGTGGTAAGCAGATGGGGATACGGGGAGCTTGTCAGCAATTATCACTGTTGCTCCTAATTAAAAAGACATTCTGATAGGAGTGGAGGGAGGGCAGGATAAGGGAGCTGTAAGTGCTCCAACATGAGCTGGCAGACTGGCAAGTGAGAGGAAACTGGGGGTGCAGGTGCGGGTAATGTAAAGAAGAACAGGAGAGCGAGGCTGAAAAGGAGGGCTGAGTGGACGGATGCAGGCCCCCAAGCAGCAGCATCACCTGGATGCCCTCCTGGGGTGGGCGTTTGGGTTTGCTGGCTGAGCACCTACATTCAAATGGTGTTAGCTGTCTAATTGTATCTGTTGTTGACTGGGGGACAGAACCTTTCAGTGGTGACAATGAAAGGTGTCGACCTTTGGGGGGTAATGGTAAAAATAACCACCGCCCACCTGTGACCATCGGCTGGAAGCCGAAAGGCTGCTTGAAGGAGCCGGTTCTCCAAAGGAAGTACTGGTGAAGCTCAATGACCCTTCACAGGGAAAGGGGGCCAGGGACTGTAAGGTCTACGAGCGATGCTCCTCTGCCTGATTTCTGGCAGCTGCTGGAAGCTCTCTGCCTTCTTAAGGCCACACGCCGCCACGACAGCCCAGCTCACTGATCTAGCCACTTAACATCAATAACTCAGTAATTTAACTCAATGGTGTTTTTGGGTAAACATAACTTATTGCCGACGAAATACCACAGAGATGGCTTTCTGTGTTTTAAACAAAGGTAAGCATGGAGCAAGGATTTTGTTCAGGAGCAGCGGATGTGAGTGAGTATGATAAAATGATGCAACGCTCAAGAAAGACACAAAGATCAACGAGAGGAGAAGAGCCAGAATAAAATTAGAGAGCAGGGAGTGGATGTAAGCTATGACACTGGAGTGACATAAAACAGATAAGAGTTACACAAGATGGTGAGTGAAAAGGGGATGGAGAGACGAGGAGAGGGATAGAGAAGGGAGGAAGTCGTGAATGAGGGATAAATGCATCAGGAATGAAAAGAGAGGTAGAAGGAAGGAAGCGATTAAAGAAGAAGAGAATGTTATCTGATGGAGGTCGGAGGAGGTCAGGTTGTGGTGAACGTTCAATACGCAGCGACAGGCTCCTTCGACGCCCAAACAGGATGTCTTCTCTGTGCGTTTGTGATCATGTGAGGCCTCCTGTGCTTATCTTTCATTCCCACTCAGAGTCTACCCCGGCACACCTGACATAACCTTCACAGGGTGTTGGTATCCATCACCTCTTTCTGTTCTTAGCTGAATTTATGTTCAGTCAATGCTTTGAAGGAATAATCACCAAAAGTCAAATACAGTTTGGTCACTTTTTTGACAGAATTATATTACTAAACAGGCACATGTGGGGGTGGTTGAACACTGACTGAATGTGCCCCCTTTTTGAGTTTCTAAGTGGCTCTTTTTGACAACCAACAATCACGCAAAATTTGCCAAGTCACACTGCCCTGCCACCTCATTCGAACGCCTACCCCTCAAAAAGTCTGTTATTGGATACAGCTGCAATATCAAATTCTTATTTCTGGTTTACTAAAAACATATAGGCTGTTATTACCATTAAGAAACGGTTTCTCTAATAATGCAACATAAGTTTCTTCCTTGCTCAGACAATAAAAAGGGTATATTTATATAAAAAGGACATCTAATAAGATTTTGTTTCCTTGGAAGAGAATGTTGAATGCAAAATAATGCCAAAACACTCTTTGTACATGTTTCTTTTCCTGTTATTAACAGTAATCTAGTGTCAGCTGGTAATGAGAATGAGTTGTGATAATATTGGAGAAAGATGCCCCCCAGCCTCTCCCATTGAGTGTCTCCCATTGCCAGTGACCCCTAAGCTCTGCCCCAGTCCTGCTGGCCCCTGCCCATGTCACCAGAGCTTCCTGCCAATACTTACTGTGTTTGGGGGACCCGCGGTATCGTCACATGGTCACCACAGAGATGTACACAAATGACAAGGAGGTGAGGAGAGGGAGAGGCAATGTCTGAGAGCAAAGGTGTGATACGGGCTGCTGGTTTGTGTGTGAGCTGTGTTATCACTCCAGGAAATCAGGTTATTGTAACAGAAACAATGAAAGGTAATAGAACAGTAACAAATATGCCAGTAACTGTAGCACTCATATGGTTGTATTTATACACTGTGATTGCTCCGTAAGAAATTGGGAGAAGTACTGTCTTTCCCACCAAATTAATGTACTATACAGAACTAAACTCTCCTGCTTCACAACATTCCCATTCCAACTATTTATAATCAATTTAGACTGGTTTGCTTTAATTTTGTTCTTTTTAAAATGCTAAATCCCTTTTGCCTTGCACTCATTTCCCCCCTCTTGTCAGTCTGTATTCCTCATGCACACATGTTTGCAGTCTATGGAGGTGGGTTTCAGCAAACTGTCTCCCATCTGTTTAAGAGGCATCGCACTGGTATAATCCTTGTCATCCACAATGAGGACTTTTGTCAGACTTTGTAAGTGCCCTGTGCATTTGTGTTGCACTACTTCATTAGTGGCTCTCTGTAGGTGGATATTGTATTGGGGCAATTAATATGAAAACACCGCATGTATATAATTACTGCTCTGTGTCACCATTGTGCAGCTGCTAGGTTTCAGTGAAATTCGGGGCTTGTGTCTGGCCAGCTGTGTTTGTAGCTAGTCTGTGCACTTCCCAGTAATGGATACGCATCTTTATACATAGACCTGTGCATGGGTGTCGCTGTGTCTGAGCATCAGAGTGTGTCCATGTCTCTATATGAAAGTAGACAGTATGTGGACAGGCACAAGCAGGACTGGAAGGGACAGAGAACGAATCAGAAGGCTTGGGGTGGGGGGTGGGAGAGGCCCCTCTTGTAGACAGTTTGACTGATGACATGCATTAAACAGTTAATCTGTCTGATTGAATGTTTGCTTCCTCCAAATTGAAACATTAAACAACAAGGCGAGAGAGAGGAGGGGGGTGAAGCAGAAAAGGGGAGAGGGATATGGCTTCATCTACTGCCCAAATCATGCAAAGCGTTGGACCGGAATATATAATGGTATCCTATGCGGGGGCCTGGGGGATGTGGGACGAAGAGGGAGATTGGAAGGGACAGTGGGCCAGGGAATGCGGGGGTTGGGGAGGGGAGGGTCACCAGTTTGGGGGAAGCATGAGAGAAAAGGGGAGAGGTAAATAAAGGGAGCCAGGAAGCGAGAAGAAGAGAAGAGCGGGAGAAACAGTGAGAAGTGAAAATGGAAGAGGAGATACAAAGGGAGGAAACTGCAGGCAGGAGAAAGTCAGAGAAGAGAGAGATTCATCCAGGCTGAGGCACCGAAGGAGACGGGAATGGTGGTTTGTTAACATGCTGTGGGGAACTAAAATAAAGGGGACCAGGGTGTGGCCAATGCTGATGGCCAATGATGATGGTCATGCTGATGGTCAGTGACGATGGCCAATGACAATGGCCAAAGACGATGGCCAATGCTTATGGCCAATGATGATAGTGCATGCTGATGGCCAACAATGATGGTCATAGATGACGGCCAATGCTGATGGTCAATGATGATGGGCAAAGATGATGGCCAGTGATTGGTCAATGCTGATGGCTAGTGACGATAGCCACTCAAGGCCAGTGAGTTTCATGCAAAGTAAACCAGGAAGAAAGATTTTTCCAGGTAGGTACACCAAGGGATACAGGACTGGTGGCATGTTAATAGGGTGGGTACTGTATATGCTATGGGAAACTGAAATAAAGGGGGCTGGGGTGTGGCCAGCACTGGTGTTTAATACTGATGGCCAATGATGATGGTCAATGTTGATGGATAATGATAATGGTCAGTGTTGATGGCCTATGATTATCCATGCAAAGCAAAGGTATGGAGACAGAGTGAGTGTAAAGAATAAGCTGGAAATATATAAAATGTAATGAGACCCGCAGAACGGAAATCATGGAAGAAAAGGAGCTTGCGTTAAATTTTATGTGATTCCTAAGTATGCCACAAAAAATGATTGTTACACAAATGTGAGACATTGTAAAGGAACACATCTGCAACCAGCACGATGATCTATTCTACCTGCATTGTTGTTTGGGAAAATACGTCCCTACTGTGTTTGTATCCATATCTTTGGTGGGGACTGTCCATTCATTTCCAGTGGAAAAACCTTAATCCCAACAATGGCAACCATCATCCCTACACAGCCCTAACCTTAACCATAAGTACATTGTAAAAAATCCGTAATATATTTTATTTTACAAAATTTTCCTGTATATCGAAAAATAATAGAAATGTCATTAAATGACAAAAATATACTGTGAATTTACATGTCTAATGCAAAATAGCATAAACCAAACAAAATTCAAGACTTCTGGCTATTTTAGTGTTTTGATTGCAATTACAGAATTTTATAAAATTCAGTTTTCCTTTAAGGGGACCAAAAAGACGGTTCCTATATTGTCAAAACCATAGGTTTTTAATCACATAGTGGGAACATTTGAGCCGCACAATGTAATATATGTATATAACCCACACATACAAACATATGCACTTTGGGTAATTTAAATGCCCCAATTCGCTTAACTGTATGTTTTTGGACTGTAGGACGAAAATGGAGAAGCCAGAAGAAAGCCTCTGAACAATCAGAGAACATGCAGGCACTACACACAGAATTAGGGCAGGAATCAAACCCAGAACCTCAGAGGTGGCAGGGTCACTGTTAGATCTGCTCTTGCCAGTAATAATGGAAAATTGCCACAACTTGAAACACATTTAATTTCGCTGTCTCTGTACTCGCTGTGTCTGGTCTGCCATTTCAGATGATCTGAGGAGGGACATGACCGCTTGTCATAATAAAAGTAATATTCAGTGCGGAATTTACTTTATGTTAAACATGTAATTCATTTTAAATCACTTTAACCATTCAACAATTTGATGTTTGTCTTTTAAAATATTTCTCAGGCCCTGAAATATTAACATTTGTATTACCATAGTTTTCCTAACTTCAGTCACAATTGATATTTAGTACAATTTCAAATAATACAAAGGCAGTATGGTATAAAAGTATGGAACGAGAAAAAGGAACAAAATTGAATGTAAATTGGGGGATGATAGTTGATTTTTCCATTTACATCCATCTCCCCCCCCCTCCATTTTTTACCATGTTCATTACTGCACTATACTTAAAATTGAATTTAGCATTAAGTATTTTGCTAAGCTATATTTTACCCCATCCATGTCAATTTTATTGTTTTAACTTGTGTGTGAAATTAGTTCCACAATGTGTTAAAAATAGTTCATAATGAGATAATGTTCAGCTATATCAGATTACATTACATTTTCAGTACAATATCAAGACAGAAAATACAGCTGAGTGATAATGTCTGGATTAACTTTTGTTCTAATATTGATTGAATTTTGCTTTGAGACTTTCAGAACTCTTCATTAATAATGTTGGTTCCGAGTACTTACACAGGAGGTGCATGTGGAGAAACAATGTAACGTGGCCTCATATTAACAAGTTTATTTGTGCTTACAAAATATATTCAAAGGATTTTTACTTGTCACATGCAAGGAATTCAGTCGGAATATAATGATATACACAACACATTGCGAAATTCTTCTATTTTCTAATCTCAAAATATTGTAAATGTACTACATTCTTAATACCCTTTCCCTGTAATGTGTGATGTAACCGTGCTAGGGAACTCATCCGTTTCCTGTAGTATATGCTTGTTTTGCAGTCCACTGTGTACAGTATGTGGAATATGTCCATTTCCCGTAATTCCATTTCTGGCTTTTCTTGCGGTCCACCAAGCACAAAACAGGCCCTCCTGACCCATTAATGAGCTGAGCCAGTTTCAGTTGGCTCGCTGCTGATGGGGCCCTGAACATAGGAAACGGGTCTCTTTGGTTGCTGCTCTTCCTCATATTTGTCATTTCACTGGCTTGCTGGCCTGCTGTTCCCTCTCACTCCAAGCCTGCTGCTCCCTCTCACTCCACACCTGCTGCTCCCTCTCACTCCATGCCTGCTGCTCCCTCTCACTCCACGTCTGCTGCTCCCTCTCACTCCACACCTGCTGCTCCCTCTCACTCCACGCCTGCTGCTCCCTCTCACTCCACGTCTGCTGCTCCCTCTCACTCCACGCCTGCTGCTCCCTCTCACTCCACGCCTGCTGCTCCCTCTCACTCCACGCCTGCTGCTCCCTCTCACTCCACGTCTCCTGCTCCCTCTCACTCCCCACCTGCTGCTCCCTCTCACTCCATACCTGCTGCCCCCTCTCCACCCCCCATCTGCTGCTCCCTCTCACTCCATACCTGCTGCCCCCTCTCCACCCCCCCATCTGCTGCTCCCTCTCACTCCATACCTGCTGCCCCCTCTCCAACCCCCCATCTGCTGCTCTCTCACACTCCTAGCCTGCTGGTATGCGGACAAAAACTGTGAGATTCCCTTATATCACCCAAAGAGCAGGTTCCATGCAAGTATAAGGTGACAGTGTCCTGTAGCGACACCCCCAAGTCAAAAAAGCAGTTGTAACTGTTGAATGATTGTGCAAATAATAATGAACAACAACAGCAACAATATTCCCAGCTATAAAAATAATTGCTAACCCAGTTATTCACAACCTATCCTCAGTCGAACCTGGACTTAAGGCAGTGGGCATCACGTTAGATCAGACACCAGTTCTTTAGAGGGATCTACGTCATACTCAGACACACATAGACCATTATAGAGTGCAATTTAGAGTAATAATTTCACCTAAACTACATGCCTGGGCTGTGGGAGGACACCACAGCACCTGGTATGAAATCATGCAACCATGGGAAGAAGATGCAAGCTCTACACATACAGATGGGCCTGGGGCTCAATTCACATGCACATGCAGGGCTGAGGCTTGATTCACACATACACAGATGCTGAGGCTCGATTCACACATGCGGGGCTCAAGGTTGAAACACTCACACACATACACACACACTGGGTAAACAGAAACAACAATCTTCTAGATATAAACATAAGTGTCATTTGTACCACAATATATAGATAGAATATTGCTAAAATTGCTAAAATGCACTGCTTGCTGGAGGAAAATTGTGTTATGATATCAAATTCCACAAAGCAGGAAGTGTCTGAAATGGAGATATTTGTGGAAACAGGCATTATCAAGTTTGCTTTTCAACAGAACGGCCCTCCGCTCAAGACACAATCGAAGGCCACTTCCGTTTAGCTCTCGCTGCTTCCCAAACAGCATGAAAAAATCCATGCATGTGCAAAATTCAAGCCACCTGCCTCTAACTGGTGTCGGATGTGATGATGAGGGCCTCCTGGATGCAGCGTTCCCTGCGTCCCTGTGGGGATCCCAGCCAGCTTCTGATTTGTAGTGAACTGGATTTATTTCAGAAACACAAAAAAGCCCACAGCTGTCTGATATGTAACCCAAAACCACAACAATGGTGTTTGATGATGTGCCCCCACACTGTAGGTCCTGTAGGCGTAAGGATCAGCGTTTTGGCCGTCGCCCTCAGCTATAAACAAAGGCAAAACTTAAATATCGCTGTACACTGTGACAGATGGATAGATGAGAAGACAGACGAGTTATGGCAGGGATTTATCTGTTGAATGTTTAAAGCTTTCTAGGGGTAATTTGATGTTTCAATTGTTTTCGTTTGCTCACTCCTTTTGAAATCCTCCACAACTCTTTACGATGTGTTTCCCACCGTCTCAAGTGCACATTTTTCACTTTCTCTGTAATTTTCTACCCAGTTCTATTTTTCCCTTCTTTAAGATAGACAGATAATTGCACAAACTTACACAGATAGACAATAGAAACCTTTGTGTGATAGACCTTCATGAAAAGAAGAAAAATGGCCCAGTCGTGCACAAAGAGCTAAAACTGCCAAATAATTACTTGCGTCTGGCCATTTTGGGCAAAAGCCATTTTTGGGCTAGGTGGCAAGACAAAAAGACAGTGCAGCCCCCGATTCTGCCCGGGCGTGGGGAGGAAGGTGCCACGGATGAGGTAGATGTCGGGTACGGGAAGCAGGGTGCTTGGGGGCAGGTGGAAATGTCCTCCATGGAGCAGGCAACTGTTCCTCCTGTCCAGCCCCCAGGCATGTCTGGGAGGCAAAGGGGAGTGCTGCTTCCCTTAAAGCCGGGAACATTGAGGGCCCTCGGCAGGAATGTTCGATTCTTGATGTCGCCCTCCCTGTGGATGTACGAGTCCTGCTTGCTTTGTTTTCCCATCCCTGAGAAGAAAAAAAATCCCAAAATGAATAATTCTTCAGTCACATCACAGCACTCATACCTACTTTAACTCTGCTAAAGAAGACTTGATGGATTGAGGCAAAAAAAATCCAAACCCAACAAGGGGAATAAATAGCTTCACGCATTAATAGAAAGATAAACACAGACGTGAAGAGGCGGATATGTAGAAGGGGGTGGGGGCAGGCAGACAGAGACGGATAGAGAGATACGTGTTCAGATAAATCGAGACAGCTTGATTGCCTGTGTGCAGAGAGGCCATTACTTGGGAATCCACACCATAATCATAATTAATCACTAACTTATTAACCGTTAATTAAGGTTTGCAAATACATCCTTGGCAAATCGGGGGTGGGGCTGTTTTGGTAATATTAATTAATTTTTATTTATTAATTTCTCTAATTAAAACTACAAGCCTTAGAAATACCAGTGTTTTCTTTTGAAATAAATTAAGGCTTACAGAAGCAATTTCAAGTCAAGTGTGGCGCCCATTAAACACTAAATCATCTCCAGTGTGAGATGAACCCAGCTCACAACAGTTTCCTAGATCCTACTCGCCAAAAAGAATGATCATATGGCCTTTTAAATACCCTTGTAATTCATTAACATATTCTTTACAGTCAGTGGCCCTCCTGACGACCCAAATCATACTTAGTGCAGAGCATCGTCAGTGTGAGGAAGTCTATGTACAAGCCAGACCTAAAACTTTGTTGTACTGGACAGTGTTTTAAGCACAGTGTTGCATAATATAGTTTATTTGTATTACATGCAGCCCATAGTATCCTTAAGATCCAGCTTTTTTAAACCCAGTGTAGGCTTAGCGGGCCAGTATGAAGGCGCGATGCTGCCTGCGCTCTGTACACGGCCATCTCTCCCTCCTCGACGCTCCTTCACTTTGCTGTTATTATAAATGATGTTTCCCTTGCTGTCATTTCATTACAGCCACTGTACAGGAGTCTGTCTTAGATGCATACGTCAGCTAAGCTCATCGCTGCACCCCCCACCCTCTCTTTTCACACACGTCCCCATTTTCCCACCTCGTACCCCCCCCCCCCCCCCGTGGGGGCCCCCGGGCCGGCCGGGGGGGG
>JABFEA020000138.1:3398360-3422711 GCA_019775915.2 Cyphomyrus plagiostoma | reverse complement strand
GCTTAAATCACCTTTCTTTCCCATTCTGACAATCAGTTTGGAGTTCAGGAGATTGTCTTGACCAGGACCACACCCCTAAATGCATTGAAGCAACTGCCATGTGACTGGTTGATAATTGCATTAATGAGAAATTGAACAGGTGTTCCTAATAATCCTTTAGGTGAGTGTATAAGGAGGCATTTGTTAGATGAATCTGTGAGCAAGTGACACATCATCTGTGATCCAGTGACCCATGTCCTATTTACAGAGGAATGGAAGCATGTACATCTGAATCTGTTCTTTGGAAACTTGCAGTCTGATGGCGGATGATGGAACGGTCCTTATGGATGGCGGTGAAGTTGTGAGCCACTGGGCTGGCTACTTTGAGCTGATCCTCCAGCTAGGGTGTTGGACATCTCTGGGTCCATGGTTCTCGAAGCTGATCCTCCAATCAGCTCTGAACCACCTAATCTCACTGAGATTACATGATTAGTGAATCAGAAGGGGGTAGGGAATTCCACAGGGATCTGTGGCATCTGGGGTGAACTTCTCCAGGCTGGTGGTAAAGCTGTCCTCCTCACATTAGAGGCAATTTTTGCTTCCATTTGGGATTCAGGCTTCATCTCAACTGACTGGAAAACTCTACTTGTAGTCCCTATCTGGAAAGGGAAGGGTGATCACCTAGATTGTGGCAACTACAGGAGGATAACACTGCTCTCAGTGCCAGGTAAGGTCCTTGCTAAGGCCATCCTTAACAGGACCCATGATCACTTGCTTGCCTATCAGTGACCAGGGCAGTCTGGCCACTGCATCCTTACTGCATCCTTACACTGAGGGTTCTCTTTGAGCACAAGCGTGAATGTTGGCAGAGGTTCTTTGTAACCTGTCTTGATTTTTGTAAAGCATTTGACTCAGTTGATCCAGTTGCCCTATGGGACAGCTGGAAACTTTATAGGATCCCCCCCAAAGCTTCTGGACGATATTCCCGGGCTGTACACTGGTATGGCAAGTGCTGTGCATAGTAGTGGGAGAACCTCCGCGTTCTTCGCACTTGATTCTGGGGTTCACCAGGGGTGTGTTCTGGCTCCTATTCTATTGAATGCTTGTCTGGACTGGGTGTTGGTCACAGTTATGGGGTTCAGCAGTTGTGGAGTATTTGTTGGTGAAGAAGGTTTTACAAATCTCGACTTTGCTGATGATGATGATCTTCATGGAGTCACAAAGTGGAACCTCTGATTAAGGCTCTTGAGACTCTGAGCAAGGAGTCTGAGTGTCTGGAATCGTTAGTGTCCTAGATAAAAACCAAGATCCAGGCCTTTAATGACATTTTACGCACAGCCATCAGTAGTGTGTTTGTCTGCATGAAGAATATTGACCTTGTCGAAAAATTCACTTACCTCAGCAACAGCATTCATGTATGTGATGACTCTTCATATGAAGTCAGCAGACGGATTGGGAGAGCTTGGGGGGTCATGATGTCATTGGAACGGGGTGTGTGGTGATTTTGATATCTTTGCAAGAGGATGAGGTCCAAGCCTTTAGATTCTTGGTCCTCCCTGTCTTGCTGTATGGCTGTGAGATATTGATTCAGTCATGTAATGCTGCCTCCACTGCCTCAGTGCTCCTGCTCCCAACTGGCCAGCTCGCCATGTAGCTGCTCTAGATCCTGCCGCTTCTGCTCCGCAGACTCCCACAGCACCTCCTGGTCCTGCTAGTCCCACTCCTGCTGCTCTTCAAGCTTGTGGCACTCCAAAATTAACCAGGCCTCCCAATTGCGGCATGCCTCCTCATGCTCCAACAGAGCAGCCCCCACCCGCTGCGTCCGCTGGTCGCGCAGCTAGGGTCATACTGCGGTTTCTTGCAGCTGATGAGTAGGAAGCCCCTGACAGCTCGTGAGCGGTCATAGTCCACTGTGCAGTCTGCCTTTCTCAATCGCAGACACTGTCTTCGATGAGGTTCTGGCAGGTTGGCATGAACAACTTTAGGGTGTGTTGCATGGGTTTGCTGCACTTTGGAGGAGCAATATAGCGCCTCCCTTGCTGCGTCACCCTCAGGTCATCCGCCAGTGGGATTAAGGTGGGCTTTCAGGCAAGAGCGTAGCCAATGCCTCCTCTTGCCGCAGCCCCAGCAGACAAGCTCCTCTGTCCCAACTCTTCCCCACCTCTCCTGCTATGCCACTTCACTGCCGCTTCAAGGTCTGCCAGGCTGGAACAGGCTTGCTGGATGGTGGAGAAAAGCACCAGTAGAATCACGTCCAACATCCCACTCCTGACACTACTGCAGCACCAGGCAGAATAAGAGGGTGGCGAATAATGAGGAGACTTGCTTGTGGGGAAGAACCAGTATTTTTCATTGAGTCCTTAACAGGACTCCCACAGACAGTGAATAAATACCGGAACCAAATATAATGGGGAAACACAGGGAGGTCAGACACCAGAGTGTAAGGCACACACACGGTGGGAGATTTATACATAACTAAGGACACAATAGGATTCGACATGGTTCACATAAGATACAGGTAAACACAAAGTAGTATGAATAATAACACCACAACAAGGGCTTACAAATCTCTGCGAGCATGAGGAGATATGCTAATCCCCACCAGCGCAACAATATTTCCATACACAGGGAGACCTATGTCTTTTCGTGACCAGTTCTTGCTTTTTTTTCCTCTTCACTTGTGTTTTGTTTAATTACTTACAAATGCCCCAACAGCAGGGACGAGAATGATTATGATTTTTGTTTTTTTTTAAACATATGCTAGATAATGTTGAAAAGGAACAATCATTAAAATTGCAAAGCCTGCTAAGTTTGGTTTCCTATGACTCGATAAAAATTTTTAGCACAACTTATGTATGGTTTGAACCTAGCAGACTATTGCGGTACTTGCAATGTGACAACTGCATATGCATGAAATACCATATTGATACTAACATCACACATCAATCAAGCCTGTTAGTGTGGCACAGTAGCTCAGTTGGTAGTGATGTTGCTGTACATGGCCACTTTGTATGTGAGGAGTTTTCATGATAACATGCCTTTTCGGTGGATCCTCCTGCTTCCTTTCACTAGGGGCATTTCTAGCTATTACAAAAAATTTAGGGGCTTGACTTTTTTTTAAAGGAAGACTGGAATTAGGGGTAAAATACTTGGGGCTAGGCTTAAGGTACTCGGGGCTATAGGCTCGAGTGATGGGAAGCCCATGCCTTCCACTGTTCAGACACATGCAATTTAAGTGAATTGGAATGCCTTAATTAATCGTAAATAAGAACATACCCAAAAAAATCCAACCCACAACTATAATGAAATTATATGTCCTAACTCACTTATAAAAGATGTACTCAGCAACATTGGCACTACGGACACTAAGCAGCTGATGTATAATTATGTGCTGGATATGCGTAATTGTTATTTTGTCATGTTTTTATTAATGATGTTATTATCTACCTGTAAGATTTCATATAATGAGCAAAAGCTGCTAAAATCTTAAGGTAGTTCAGCCACGGAGCCAAGCTCTGCTCACGCTGATACCGCCCCCTGTAGGCCGTGTACACCAGGCAATGCTGGAGGAAAGCAGACAAAATCATCAGAGAGCCCAGCCATGCTCTGCTCACCCCGTTACCTCCCCCTGCAGGCCGCATACACCAGGCAGTATTAGAGGAAAGCTGCTAAATTCATAACGTACTCCAGCCATCCAACCATGCTCTGCTCACCCAGCTACCACCACCTGTAGGCCACAGACACCAGGCGATGCTGGAGGAAAGCTGCTAAAATCAATAGGTAGTCCAGCCACTCAGTCATGCTCTACTCACCCTAGTACTGCCCCCTGCAGGCCACATACACCAGGGTGATGCTACTAAAAAGCCACTAGTATCATCAGGGGCCCCACCCACCATGCCACACTCTACTCACCCTGCAATCATCCGACAGACGGTTCTGCAGCGTCAGGTGCTGGACCAGGAGGCTCCCGGACAGTTTCTTCCACCAGGCGACCAGGATGCTGAACTCCAGCTAACATCACCCGCCCCCCAAAACCACCTCAAACTCTCCATTTTACCAGGTAAACTGTGCAAATGATCATCTTCATATATGTTCTAAAGCATTTTGAAGTTTATGTGAAGCAAGGAGAAATTATGTTCTGCAGTACAGAAGTGACATTATGGTTTAGGAATTACACTACAGTAGTTATTTAATGAATTTTAATTGTCATTTGAGAAGTACGGCAAAGCAAACGAGGAAAACTGTAATTAGTCTGCAGTAGTGTCTTGGCCTGTCTATGCTGTGTGCTGGACTGGCAATCCATCCCGGGGGTTCACAGTAATGTGCTACCTGGGACAGGCTCATCTGTACTTGATAAGCAGTTGGAATGGAAGGATGGATAGATGGATGGATGGATGGATGGATGGATGCATGCATGCATGGATGCATGGATGGATGGACAGACAGACAGCAGCTTAAATTTGAATTTTCATCCAACAATTCAAGACACATGGGCACAGCTGGGAATCTCGGTCCTGGTATCATTGATCTGGCCTCCCCAGAACACGGGGAAGTGGTCTGCTTGGGCAGTCACAGAGCATTCTCATGGTAACCAACTCCATACTTTACCATAGAAAGTCACCGTCATACGCGGGCAGCGGGAATCACAGCCGTGGCCTGAGACACCGTCTCTTTAGGTCTGTCTTCTAACAGACTGTGCTTAATCCTCATCACTCTATCTTTTTTCCTGTCACTCAGTTTATGTTCTTCTCTGTCCATCACTCTATCATGAACTGGATCTTTATTGGTTTTCAGTCTGTCCACTTAGGTTCGGCATCTGTCTGTATTTCCATTCCTCTGTGTACATCTATCACGCCATTGCCCTGCTGTCTGTCTTTCTATCTATCAGCCAAGCCATATATTATAATAAATTATTTTTTTCTCTTTGTCTTTCAGTTTCATGCTTAATCTCACAGATCTGGTGGACCTTTCTTCATCTGCATAGGGCATCTATACTTCAGTGAGCTCACAAGTTCTGCTTTTCATCTATCAGGTACGGTGGACTGACATGCACCATAATCACGGTGGCCATATACTGTCGTATTTATCCAGTGTGCCGCCCACCTCCTTAATGAATGGCCACAGAGTCTAAATCCACGGCCGCTCTGTCACTCTGCGGTCCAAGAGGGGAGAACCTTCGGCGCCGCCTGCTGAGGAGTTCTTGAACCGCACTAAACTGTCTGTGAATCCACTTCTCCAAGGTATCTGTTATCTTACCTGGCTGTCATTTGATAGCCGAGCGCGATCTGGCCTAAATCTAGCGACTTGCTATCACTAGCCATCCATGCTGCCCCCCATGCTGCTCTGCTTCGAGCAACAGGGGCCTCCTGGAGACAAGGTCCTCCCTGCCGTCAGTCAGTGTCAGGCCATAAGATGTGACATTAGCTTAGCGTCTACCACCACCCCCCACACATAGGTGTGCGCACGAGCACACACACACACACTCCGATAAGTGCCGTGTGTTTACAGCTTGTTCATTTCCACTCTGCAACTCTTAGCGCTGGAAAAAAGCGAGAGAGGGGGAGCGATCGGAAGGGAGAGGGAGGCTCGCGGGCTCTGTTTTTGTCCAAGAGAGAAATAGCCCTCTAGGTTGTAATTGGCGGCAGAGAAAGAGAGTAAGAGGAGGGAGGGAGAGACAGCAGAAATTGCTCTGCTGAGTCTGTGTGGGATGATAGTGTTTTTGACAGGTAAATAAGGCTGTGATTGTCGACAGTTACACTGCACCTCGCTGACCCCCACACACACATTCTCCTCCATCTATATCTCACCCTGACACACACACACTGTCTCTCATCCTCTCCCTCACACACGCACGCACACACATACACAAACACATACACACACACTACTGTACTCTCACCAACTTTCCAGTTCTGGGCTGTCTTACATTCTTATGCGAGCAAACACACATGCTCTGTCAGCTGGCCCTGCCCCCCTGTCGACTGAAACACTTTAACACCAACACTTGTTTGTTAATTGCTAACCTGATGCTTTTTATTCAAAGTGATGTACAATTCCTTTTATAACATGTTTAGTGCAGTTTTTAATTTTTTGGGCTGTGATGGCTAACTTTGCTACTTTGCTCTGTATGTACACTTTATATACTGTACACACACTTACACATATCACTGTGATTATTGACTTACTGACAATTCCTTAATATTCACAATCTGTATACCAGTATCCTGCTCAATAGAAAAAAATACATAAAATGTAATGTTCACTTTTTGCGAAATCGTGATATATGAGATAAACAGAAAAAGGAGAGATAGATAGATAGATAGATAGATAGATAGATAGATAGATAGATCTATTAAGATGTGTAGGTTGCTATAGGAGGACACTCATACACATTGTTTTTCTCTTATCCCACTTCTGGTATCTCTTCTCCCTCCCCGTTTTCCCTTTCCTTCCATCTTCCCATCCTCTTTTATCAAGTCAACAATCGTCTCTCCCCCCACCCTCCCTTCCCGCCTGCCCTTGCCTCCCTCCCTCCCTCTCTTTCCCTCTCTCACTTCAATCTCAAGTGTTTTCAATTTTATTCTAGAGTGGAATTAACTACCCCCGATGTCAAATTGCCGACGAAATCGATAATAATATCTTTACAAAAGAGGATATTCCAGTCTCTCGCGTCGGCTTTTGAAAAATGGAAAATTTAGCCGAGATTGATTCATTAGTTGACACGTTATAGGACGGTATAAGTATTGATCGCGGCCTGTCATGTCCCATCTCGGCTAATCGAAGCTGAGGCGCTCTGTCGATGGGCGCATTTTTCATAATTCCAACGCCGGAGAGAGAGACTGGCCGACGGAGGCGACTGCGAGGCACTGAGAGAGGAGAGGGGAAGAGAGGGGAGTGTATGGGGGGAGGAATGAAAGATAGAGAGGGGAGAGAATGACTACGGGGTAATAGAAATGGGAAGGAGAGGAACAGAGAAGGGGAGAAAAGAGGAGAGTATGAAAAAGAAAAGCGAGAGAGACAGAAAGAGAGAGAGGAAGAAAGAAAGAGGGTAATAGGGAACGGAGAGGAACAGAAACTGGGAGAGAAGAAGAACTGGAAAAATAAAAGAAACGCAATAAAAAGAAATGCGCGTTTGCTGCAAACGGAATATAGGGGATAAATGTAAAATACTCGTATATTGATGTTGGGCATAATACTCATAATCCCAAGAATCTGAAAAGTGCTAAATGATTGTCATTGGCAGTGAGATTAAAACTAACTCAGTCTGGGCGGAATAGGTCTTTGTAAATCGTGTAAAAATATGAGCAAATTTACATGGTTGAATGCCAAGAGCGTCAAATCTGAAGGAAATAAATAGAAATGTAATTGTCTGGTGCGACGCAGAAAAGTTTTTGTCCGAAAAAAAAGTTAGACGATCAAGCAAGATAGACTGAGAAACTTTGTTGTAGTGAAACTATGTCATAGTTTAACTTTAAGATCCAGCGCCGAGCCACCGATGTTGCCTGGGCTGTAGGCCTGTAGGTACTCTGTGTGTATGTGTGTGTGTGTGTGTATATATATATATATATATATATATATATATATATATATATACACACACACACTGTGTGTTGTGCCTGTAAATTGCTCAGCGTAATTTGAGGTATACATTTCACATGTACAGATCCGCTCCAGTGCATATTCCCTACTTCACGATAATCACGTCTGAAGTGATGTGCTGTAACTTTTTACTTGGTGTTCCTTTTGCTAATTTGCAACTCATTTATAAGCATATTCGTATTGAATTTATGTGTACCAGAGAAATCCTTGCCTGTTTTATGTGGCAGCCTATTTGTTTATGGGTGTTTTCTGTTATTTTGAATTCACAACTCATAACTTAATTTTAAGCATTTTCAAGTTTAGCGCCACCGAAATGTGCGGTTTATATACATCAGTTGCGCCACACACCCAGCAAAAGCTATGCAATTAACAAGCAATTCAGTTCATGAGATTAAAAAAATAGAAGAAGGAAAATGCTAGGATTTTGGTGGTAACCCTTTGACAAATACACTGGAAGAAAAAGTATTGCAAATTCTGGTGTGGGGGAAAAGATCTTAAAATGAAGCGATGGAGGAGGGACAGAGTAAGAGAGGTAAAAGGAAGGACAGATAAGAAAAAGAAGGGAAGCGGGGTATTTGTGCGAGAGGGATGGAGAAACAGAGAGAGAGAGGGAGGGAGGGGGTGCGGGGGTCTTGGTACTTGGCAGTCTCCTAGTATCTCAGGTTCTCTCCGGCCGGGAAAGCGGTCGATATTTAATTGTTATTGCTAGCAAGGAACGCACGGAAGCGGCGCCTGTACGAAAATTTCTCATTTATTCTTGTTTTTTTTCTCTCTCTCTCTCCCTACTCTCCTGTTTCTAAAGGAAAACTGGGTTTGGGGCGTAGGCTATAAGCGAGGAGGGGTGCATTTAACGCACTCTAGGGGTACAAAAGAAGTGAGGGAGGGAGGGAGGGAGGGGTGGATCGAGGAAAGCACACAGTTTTCAGGAGGCAAGTTTAGTTTTGTCCCCATATATATTGTTTTACCCCCCTTCCCGCCATGAACTCCCCCGCCCCATGCTTTCTTCATCCCTCTCTCTATATACCCCCACCTGTCTAAAATGAAAAATCCGTCATTTTCATCAAACGTCCAACCAAATATTATCTACACTCCATTCCGAGGGATCGAATCTTATTTAGGGCGACGGGATTCGCCATCTGTTTTCAAATTTCATTCCTCCATGAACTTTATTTTCCCCGACTTTGGGCAAAATTATAACCCGATCGATCCGCTATCAGGTCGCCGTGTACATATATTTTCCGTGCTGGTCTCCCCCGATTCCTCACAGGTGCTGGTCAAATTGACTGACACACGGACATAGAAACCAGCGCAGTGTACATTTCAGCATAGTGCCACTGAATAGATTTTAACTTAAATGCTGGGCAGTTTGATGTAGGGATAATCCAGCGTGCTCTTTTTTTCTCTCTCTCCGTCTCGCTCTCTCTCCCATGCCGCGCATCGTTCATCGTGTCATGCCTCTTCTTTCGCTGCAATCGTCCGTCTCCCTCTCTCACTCACTCTTCTTCTTTGTCATGTTTTCCCCTCGTCCTCATCTGTTCTTTCGTGTTTCGTCTTTCCCCGTCCGTGGAAGCACCTGGAAGTGACTTAAAGAGGACATACATCTGGCGGTTTGTTTTATTTATTTGTTCAATCTCATATTCAATGACAGAGCCTCTCTTCAGTTGTCATTTTCACTTTAGATGCTTTCCTGTTTTCTTTTTTTCATTCTTTTTAGTAATATTTAACGATCCTGTAATAGGTAGAGTATTTCACATTATTATCATTATTATTGCTATTATTATTAAAGAAAGTAGAGACGCAAAAGTTTTCCAGCCTTATCCACTGGATCCGGCAAACTCAAGGAGGAGCTGCAGGAACTCGACAAAAGAGAGTGAAACTCGGTAAGCAATTACACATGAATATTTTCCTGAGAGAAACATTAAGATAGTGCATGCCTGTGTGTGTTAGGGTACTGCTTAGGTGATGGAGTTCAGGGGGATGGATAGGAGGGTAATGCCTTTTGACATTAAAGAACATGTGGCAGCCATAGAGGACTGATTGATAGATTCCCGTGATGTTAAGGGCTTTGCAGAGAGGATGAGGAGGGATTAGCAAGGGGGGTGCCTGACGAAAGACTGCTCGTAACATATGTAATGCTGTTATTCACTCCAAGGAGCTGAAGGGTAGCAGAGGAGAGGTAAACGGGGGGGCAGATACAGAGTGTCTATGGAAATCCATGAGAGTTACTTTTTCAAACAATGTATGTTTCACCCTAATGAATATGACATACCCTTTTTGCTCAAACCTAACCTGCTATTTTCAAAGCCGATGGTCATAATATCAGTATTACAGTGTAGGCAAGAGACTTTGCATGTGTTAAACTGCAAATGGTATACAGAAGCTACAGAAGCTACAGAAGCAGGTGGAAGGGGAGTGGTGTTGACTCAGGGTTAGGTCAAGAAATAAAGTTTCAGAGATGAACTTACCCAAGACTCCACTAGTATTTCGTATTATTATTAAGTCTATTTTTGTTGTTTAAAACCCAAACCTTATTAATCTACAGGAATTTAACAATTAAAAGGACACTGTACATTTTGGTCAAATGCTGTAAAGGCATTATGGACTCCCATGCAGACTGTCTGCCATGTCACATGATCAATTTTAACCCCACGAAAGTGACACAGTGCTTCTCCGAACTGCATCTTGAGTACCCTCAGCACATTACTTTGCTGTCCTTCACGTCCCCTGCCACATTCACTCCTCTCACCATAAGCTTTAGGCCCAGATTCCACCGGAAGGGCGCCTTTGAAAGCTTTTCTGTTAGCCTGGGGATGGGTCATAATCTGAGGCAGACAGAGCCTTTGGTGACTCTCTGGGGCACGTTTGGAGTTTCCCGTCAGATCTGGGGGTGTCACTTCCCAGTGCCAAAGATGCTCATCTTGAGCTGAACTAAACCGAGGAATGGAAATTGACCGCATGTGGTCATACTCACAGTGGGTGACATAGATTCATCATCACACATTTCTCCATAACAGCCCCGGGTTGGAGAGTCCTGAGAAGTGGATCCCAGTCAATCCTCACACACAGGGTTGCAGGGAAGGACAGCAAGATTAAATCATTTCTCATTCATTTTATCGCCCCTGTAGACATGTGAGGGGAATATAAAACAATGAATGGAAGCCTGATTTTTCTTTTCTATTTGGGTACAGAAGCTTCACACATGGGTGGCGACACCCACCTAGACCCAGCTATCCCACAAGTCTCTGCTGCACCTCAGAGTCTTAAACTGTTTGACGTTTTTCATCAGTGTTATAAAATGTTGACTTGCCCCATTCCAGTTACTCTACCTTTTTCTCCCTCTCTTTTCTT
This sequence comes from Cyphomyrus plagiostoma, assembly GCA_019775915.2. Taxonomy (NCBI): domain Eukaryota; kingdom Metazoa; phylum Chordata; class Actinopteri; order Osteoglossiformes; family Mormyridae; genus Cyphomyrus; species Cyphomyrus plagiostoma. Next base: position 3,411,785 of record JABFEA020000138.1, on the reverse strand, counting down.
CCTGTCTTTCTCCTTACACTTTCTCTTTATGTTCGACATATGTATCTCAGCATCCTCCTCTTCACCTCTTTTATACTCCTCCTCCTTGTGTTCTATGGCCCAGCTCTCTCTTTTTATGACACCCCTGCCTGTTCCCTGCCTTGTAAATCCATCGCTTTCTTCAGCATCATTTCTTCATATCCCCTCAGACATCGCCACTCACTTCCACACCTTTCCTATTCCCCTACTGACCCCCCCCCCCCTTAGTCTGCCTCTCTTACGTTTCCTTGCATTTAACCCCATATTTCACAGCTGAACTGCACCTAATTTACCCACAGTCAGCTGAGCACCACCCTCTCCACTGGAAAAAACCACGCTTAATTACCTCCAATTAAAGACCAACAATAACGAAGAAACCACTTCGTTATGAAGTAAAACAGGGGTGCCGGAGAAACAGATTGGTATAGAAACGAGAGGCACAGGGAGAAAGAAGAGGCTGAGGACACCTGGGCTGCAGCAGGGGCATCACTAAGTGGTGGGGACGTGATTGAGGAAGCCCCTTGGGCTGGGCCCTCAACCAGAAATGCTCTAAGGTTGCCAGATTAATGGCTGACTCTGCGCTTGGACCTGTGATCTCCTGTATATGTGTGTCAATGGAGAGCAAGACGGCCTATGCAAAAGGAGCATATCAGCATACCTGTGCTCCTACTTGTGCAAATAGCACACAAAGCATCATTGTCACTATCATTATCATAATCCTGTAGTGTCATTGAATGCCACGGGATACCTGAGTCCACGGTAATGGAAGGCACAAGTGTGTCTGAGTACAATGAGTGAGAAAAGTGACACAGAGTCAGGTTTGTGGACCAGCAAGCAGCATAACGAGGCGCTTTGGAGTGAAAGAAAATAATTTCAGAAGTGAAAATGGGTAAAAATATATATGTTTATATCATTGTTTTGCCCAGGATATGAGAGGAATTTTATGTGTGATTTTTGTTTCTTGGACCAAATCCATAGCTAATTATTGTTGATACTTTTAGTGAATACTAAGTCTGGGAGACTGGGACCAAAGGAGAGGCTATAATTAAAGTATAATTGCAATGGTTATAATAGTAACAATGGCCATCGCAGTAATAACAATTAAATTTTATTTCATTTAGGAATGCCTCTGTGGATGCCACCTCCTTTCAGCGTGCGCGCACATACACACGCACACACACACGCACTCGTCTCCTGCTCAGATTAAAGTTGGTGTGTTAATTCAGTGGTGTAGCAATCGAAGCTCTCTGGCAACAATGGGAAATGGGCTATTGATCAGAACAGCTCAGATTAAGACTGGAGAGCCGAGCACTTTCTTGCTCCTGCTCCCTCTTCCCCTCCATTTCCTGCTCTGCTCTTACCATTCTCTTTTTCTCTCTTGCCCTTTCCTTTTTGTACTTTTCTGTTTGAGGCCATCGGTGTCTTTTCCTCCTATTTAACGTCCATCCCTTAGGTGCTTGGTTGGGGCCAGTCAGTGATTCTCTGCTGTAATGTTCTCTGGTATCATTTTTTTTTCTTTGTCTTTGAAGTGGAATTTCAGATTGGATTGATATGAACAAACGAAACACATGTTTCCATTAACACCAAAGAAGGTGGAAAAGTATTTCACTACACACTAGTACAGTGTATGATTGTGTATATGTCAAATAAAACTTGAAATTATTCAATCTGCTAATTAAGAGACATATAACATGCGGATTAACCTAAACTATGTTCAGTTACACTGAGGTACATATACATAGTACATAGTACAAATACATAGTAGTAACTCAGTTACTACTGAGGTACAAATCATGAACAAATAGGATGCATCATGATTCATTAATGATGAACAAACATGACAGTATTTCACTCGTGTTATTCATTACTTCTTTCTTCAGTAGTTCCTGTGGTAGTATATCAAGGTTTACAAAAATAACAGATATAGTAATAAATATGCTAACTGCTTGAAATAAAAGATGCATCGTGACTCATTAATGATGAATAAGCATGAGATTGGTATTTAACTTTTGTTATTCATTACTTGTTACTTCAGTAGTTCACAGATGTTTGCAAAAGTAACATAAAATAAACATAGAAACTGCTTGAGTATAATACCTTGCATTATGTATTCATTTTGAAAAAATTGTGGTTGCAGAAGTCATTAGATTTATCCATAAATGCTACTGCATGAATGCTATTGTTAATCGCTGTGCATCTTATGGCTGGACGATGGATGGATGGATGGATGGATGGATGGGTGGAAGGATGGATGGAATGTCAAAATGACACATGTCACTGAATATATCTATCATAATATTATTCAGTAGCAAATGAATGGATGATAGCTGAGATACTTCAACCATTCAGCTTCCATACCTGTTTTTCCCAGCACAGGGTTGTGCAGCCCCTTTGGTCAGTGATGATGGCAGCCTGGTAACTGGGAACAGTAATGATTGATGCAGTCATTGGGCGTCCAGGCCCCTCCCATGCTGCATGTTGTACCAGCTTGATTCTATTAAGAAAAAGAAGAGGTCCATGTCATTTAAATGAAGTTTGTTATTGGATCTAGATTGCTTCAATTAGTTAATTAATTAGAAAGTATAATGTACTTTTTGGTTTACTTGTATCTGGAAAATTGGAAAGCATCAGTTACCATGCTTATGTTTTTCTGATGTATAAGTAGTTATATTTTCACACTGAAGTTATACAGTGTTAAATATCGACCGTAATTATTTTCAATATCCAAATATATATTTCTGAGATGTCATTTCAGCGTTTTTTTGCTTTAAGCTTGTTTTTATTACTATGTGGAACTGGATGAATTTGATGTGACTTTTTGCCTTTTTGTTCTCCACCCTCCGAGGTTTTAACTCAAGGTTTATTTCAGAAATCGTGCGCAGAATTGAATTGCCGGTACATCCAATGATTTACGGGTGCATGCGTTGCATAGAATGTGATATAAATTGGGGTGAAAGATTTTTTTTTAAAAAAAAATAAAGCGTTTGTAGAGTCTTATGGTGATGATCAAAAGGGGAATTATGGGCTTTCAAAACGAGAGGCGAAAAGAATCAAAGTTATTTCAGTGTATTGCAGCTGTAATCACTAGAGGGCGCAATCGATGTGTTTGTCCTCCACATATTCAATACGGTGTTGCTAAATGTCCAACTTTGTTACTAAACTGTCCACATATCATACCTATTTTAAGTCCATATCTCTTTTTTATTTTTCTGCGTTTCACAATCCTTTTCACTCTTTGTTGTCATTCTATAGGCTAAATTGTCTACTCGTGGAGCGCATTCTGTTGCTTTAACCTAATAATTAGCTATGCAAGCTATTTGGTTAAATTAAGTGACTTCTTAAGGCCATTGTTTTAACGAGTAATCAGCTATATTAAGGAAATATATATACCCATGGTGAATTTAAGAATCATATCCTCTGCATTCTACAACGACTTCCCCTTAGCTCCATAGTTTCCTAAGTAAAACACTCCAGTGGTTTCCCCTTACCTTTATTAGAAATATTACGTATTACGGATGGTCCGACATAGCAAACGAGTTAGTGGGATATTATTAAGCTACAAGTTATATTTCGAAAGTGGTGCGGTTATACAGTATGAATATCTCTACAGTTACCGAGAAAACCGCTTTGTTTTAACACGAGCCAGGTACAAAGAAGATGCACCGACCACATCGTATTGGATGAAGAGTAGAAAGAGGGACTAGAGGTAGATGAATAAATCTTGGTAATCAATTAGTTTAGGTTACAGCAAAAGGTCCAACTGAAAATGCTGGCTAAGTGCGTTGATGGTCAATTAACCATATTATCTTATTTATGGGCAAGTTCGATTAAAATCAGGTAAAGCAAGGCTTGAGAGAGAGGAAAGTAGATATGTATGCCTTACAATGACAAAATAATGACAGGTACCTTCTGAATCTGTATTTCACTGTAGTGAAGGAGCTGCATAGCTAGGACGGTGGCGATGCGTTTGCGAAAATAAGGAGATCTGTGTGTGTGTGTGTGTGTGTGTGTGTGAGAGAGAGAGAGAGAGAGAGAGAAAGGGGGGGGGACAACACACACACACACAGACACACACACACAACCTCATATACGAGACATAGGAGCGGAAACGGGTCGAATCCTACTTCAAATTCTCTTTCCTCTCGGCTTGTCGACCGGGGAAAACAAACCGACCCGAGGCACAGCGAATGGGGATTTACTAATTAACTACTTACACACAGAGACGCACACCTCCCTCTCGCATGCCTCCTTTCCTCCCGCCCTCCCTCCCTCGCTTTGCCAGTTCCGTCAGTCGGGGTTATTAGCTCACCGGTGTTTTGCGGTCCCCGGCGCGGTGCTATGCTGGATCACACGCCGGGAGTCTGATCGCATACACGGTTAGATCGCTCGCACCCTGTCTGAGGATATCGAGCAGCTGCTCAGAAAAACCCAGGTACGTCAATGATTCACATTCTCCATTTCATCCGGATGATGAAGGTGCCTTATTTTCATATAACCGACAAAATGCTATTAGCGAAATTGAAAAGTTTTTCGTACACATGTTACGTCTTTTCAGTACTTTACTGTTACCTGACTTTATAAACAAAGCATAATACATTTCAAATAACAACTCATAATTATCTATATAGCCTAATGTGTTATTGAAATTGTTCTGTACGTAGTTTAATGGTTTATTGTAATCAAATGAAACAGCTTCGGAAAGTTTAGTATTGGAAAAAAGACAGCTTCCAGCTTCCATGTGAAGGACCTGTTTTTACAGTTGAAGAAAACTTTAAAAACAAACGCTGGTCCCTTTCTGCCAAAAGTGACCGGTTTCTGACCGTGTCCGACTTGTTACTCTGAGTACGCATCTGTTACTCACGAGTCCGACCTTGTCACGAATACCTTGACTCAATGAAATACGTATGGTAAACAATATTAATGTAACTTGAGGAAAAATTAATACAACCGCCAAATTTAGCGCCATGAAACGACTGTTTCATGTTTCTAAGTATGTAACTATCCTCTAAGTAGCTTATGTCACCGATCGGCTGTTTTTGCCGCTTTATGGGGGCTTAATAGCTCCGTGTTTTTTCCGCTTTATGGGGGCTTAAGAGCTCCGTGTATGGGAACCCCCCTGTTCGAAGCTGTCTGGGAGCCCTGGATTAGACGCTAAATGTCTCTATTTGTTAACGCTTTAAGGATAACCCTTACCTACACCGCGGTATCAATCAGTCAATTAAACAGTCAGTCACACGGTACCGGAACCCATCTACCGCTGAATGAAGAATGCATATGTCTTTCCATCTCCCACCTCTCCAAATGACTAAACATGATTTACTATTACATCTGTTTTTAATACTGAAAACTCGATTTATCAGTCTGCAGAGCATTTTCTGTAACGGTGACCTTGAGTAAGTACTGTACAAATGCGATCATGAATAGCCTAACTGATATTTTTAAAGATATCGGTCCGTCAAACACGACGGTTAGGTAAAGTTTGCCTGTTGTTATATCTATATATTTTATAGAATGCAATGATTCTGGAACGCGTGCGCTATGGCAAACATCTTGGACATAGTTAGACATTTGATTAGACATAGTTAGATATTTTGCATTTGATTGTATGTCATTTATGTACTTTTATCGGTTTTATCACCTGCGCGTAGGTGACAGCGTGTAGCAAGTTTTTTTCTGGTAGTCTTGGTAGAGAATGCTCTTGATGTGTATGGTGGTAAGATGACACATTCTTCTCCTGAAAAAGCAAAATCACATTTATTATTATTATTATTATTATTATTATTATTACAGTTTCTTGTTCTGTTTCTGTCTGAACATGTTTTGTTTGTTGTTCTTTTTCTCTTTTTCTGATTCTTGTGGTCAAAAGGAACGATTTCGGTTCTAACTGATACAATTTCTAGAGTTTTACAAGTTTTTCGCATGCGATTTCAATTTGTGCATTAATTTGAAATGCAGTTAATCTCTTCAGTTAATAAACTGCAGATAGTTTCGATGTTTGTACGAAACCAGTGTATTTTATGTACAGTATATGCATCACTGTGTAGCTTATAGAATGTTTCTGTATACAGGTTGTGGATAGATTAAGTTCACACATGGATATATAGGCCTATGTAATATTTCAGCCGTAGAGACAGATCAACGAGGCAATGTCGGACCCAGCCAAAAAATTTTCTATTAATTATTTTTAAAAACATTAAATCATTTTTATCAGATCAAAATACGTTCTCCTGTTTTCTGATGCCTTTTCTGCTGAAAATGGGCGAACGATTTCTTACGTTTATAGGACGTGTTATTATTGCCATAGGTCAATAATAATAATAATAATAATAATAATAATAATAATAATAATAATAATAATAATAATGATGATGGAAATAGCACACTCTGTCTAGATTTTGCCTACAGTTTTTGGAAACCGAAATCTGTGTCAGAACGCTTGAAACTTATTTAACGTGCTTGTTGATTATTTTTAATTATTGTTGTCATTCATTTAGACAATTATTTTAAGAAATAACCCCTGGTGTGCATGCACATACGTTTACATTTAAAATTTCTATTTGAATTTTTCGTAGCATTCAACAGTTTTATAATGGATTTAACTCGGTGCGTATGAAGTTGATTCATTAACATTTAGATAATTTCTAATGTATTTGGAATCGTAGAGTTCTATTAAATTTCCGTTTGTTTGTTTCATAGCAATACCCCCCCCCCCCCCGAGACACACACACACACACACACACACACAACCTTCTTCTCTTCACCCATCGGTCTTGTCGATATTAGACTGAAATATTTCCGTCCTTAAACGGCATTTGGGGAAATCTTTCTAACTCGTTCTAACCGCCTCTTCTAGGTACATTACCACAACCCCATTGGTGGCCGCAGTTCACTTGACCACTCACGGTTATTACAGTTTCTTTTATCCGAAAGAACCACTATTAACTACAGCAAGCACTGTATACTTAAGACAACAACAGCACTACATCGATATACTGCTAAGCTGCACAGTACTCCGCGGCGGAGTCCGACAATCGTCCACATCTATGAGATATTTATTCTGTAAAACTCTCCACTAACCTTCACCCATTCTCTCTTTGGATGAAAAAAATTAAGAAATTCTCAATATGTTAAGACTTAAACGTTGCCCATCATTTGTTTTAAGTATACGCTCAACTTAGGTGCTGTATTTTACTAATAATTTATAGTAATGATAATAGATACTAATATAATTATACTGATTTAAATCGCAGTAATGGTGTCTAAATCTTTAAGTAATTGTTTACAATTTTACCGCAAATTTAACTGCTTTCTTGCCAGTTAACATCAGTTGAAAAAAGTTTAATATCCATTTGCATTTATTCTTATCGTCTGTTATAGGAATTATTCCTGCTTACATGCATAAAACTAATGTCCACTTCACTGACTAATAATTAATTACATGAATTATTATGTTCCGATTTTCGCCTGTTTCTGCATACACGCACATGCCACTGGCGTATTTGGCCTACCGCAGGGTTTTCTTATTTATCAATTTTATTTTCTTTCTATTGATCTAATAAAACTTATAAATTATTATTGCAGCGCCGAGTAGCACTGCAACTAATGAATGTGATCAATTAGGCATAATATGTCTTATAATTCCGTCGTCGTGAACAGAGAGATGGATGGATGTATTATGGTGCACTGCATTATCTGAGAATAGCAAATAATTAAATCAATGAATAAAGGTAATTGTGCACACAAGGTTGGAGAGATTTTGATGGGGGGAATAAATGAAGCCAAGTGAAATACTGGGGATACACGACCCCCCACCCCCATCCCCCAGTATGAACAAGTTTAAAAGAAAATTTGCAAATATTTATAAATCAAATACTTTGGTTCTACAGACAACATCTGATGAAAAATTGTTCAGTGTGTTTTGTTAAAATTGCCAAATTATACTAGATGGTGAACGGATACGTTTACCTGCGAGAATACAAATTATTCTTCATTCTTTAATTACTTAATTATGTCCTTAATTACATCTTCAGTTAAGAATGTTTTGGGGGTTTGTTTTGGGGATTGTTCCTCGCCACATCTCTTCATCTAAATACCTAATCCTTTCTTAAAAACCAATAAACATACATTTAACATTGAAAATGTTTGAAATTCATTGGATACATTTTACCATTAACCGTACGCCTTTTATATAGCCTAATTAACAACTAAGGCAATTTCCTGGAGAAAAAAAGAAAATATGCATCGTATCTGATTTCTGATATTTGATACTGCCTCATTTTCTACAAGTTTTCAATAAATTAACAATGGTTTAACATCGCACCAACTGCATAATTTTCCCCTAAAAGAGAGAGCAGGTATTGCTATTTATAAAAGCACAAAACAGGTCTGTTTTCCTAAGCAGCCAGTTGCATAGGCCTATATCGATGTACTGTAAAACTGTCACAATAAAACTAATTCAAAATATTAGTCTGCCGATCTGTTATGTAAAATCATGATAATAGTAATTTTCATAATCATAAACTCGATTCCGTTAAATAACGGCACAAAGTTAATGTATCAGTGGGGTTAATATTGAAATAATAATTATAGTTTTATTATTAACAACAACCACAACAACAGCAGCAGCAGCAACAACAACAACAACAACAACAACAACAACAACAACAACAACAACAACAATAATAATAATAATAATAATAATGATGATTCGACCATTTTCTGTACGAGTATGTCACTCTTTACATCTAGACACGGACCTTCGATCCGGGCGAGTCAGTACTCATATGTAATGTACAGCTTATAGAATATTTGCACAGTATAGACAAATGACTGGAAATAAATAATGTAGTCTATGTAACTATTACAGTGTGGGTATGGATTTTGAGTTTACCGTAGGGAGATCGCTTTCCTGAGCACGAGCAGCCTTACTTACATCACTTTCCTCGGAATGATGGTTTACGATTCCCCCAGTCACTGGTCACATCAAGCGGCCAATAAGTAAATAAGGTGATTGATGTTATGAACTGTAGTGGCTCAACTTGTCATTCCCCTTTTATGTGATGCAGAGCCAACAGCAGCCTGCAGAGAAGGCAAAATTGCCTGGACCGTTTTTCTTGACTGGGAGGAAATACGCAAAGCTGCCACTGAGATTTTTTTTTAGTTGACACCGACGACACTCTGTCTCAATAATTCACTATACTGAAAAATTAGCAAAGATAAAAATGTAGAAAATATTTGACATTTTAACTTTCAACTTATGGAACTATGATTTAACATACATTCTAATTACTATTTTTTGTTTTCCAGTGCACGTTCCTGATTGTGAACGTACTTCCGTTTATCAAGCAAGGTCATTTGGCAGTCCGGTCCGGTCCGGTCCAGTCCAGTCCCGTTCCGTTCCGTCCGACCAGGGTTCGGCTTCTGCCTCAGCTTCGGCTCTGAGGCGGGGCGACTCGGGAGTGCAGGTGAGAGAGATTCCCTCAATCCGTCAATCTACATTTTACATGTATTTTTAGAACAGTCGGCGGAATGAGTTTCTTCTTCTTCTTCTTCTTCTTCTTCTTCTTCTTCTTCTTCTTATTATTATTATTATTATTATTATTATTATTATTATTATTATTATTTAACCAAAAGCAGAATCACATTAAATGCCATGCCCACTATTAAATGTTTTAGATGGTCACTGAAATATGGAATGTAGAGGTTATTGATATATAATGAGTTCAGGAAATATGGAGGCATTTGGCAAAGGGATCTGACGGTGGGGAAGCATTTATTTGTGGATCTCCCGACAATATGAAGGGGTATAACCAAAAATGATATCTTTATTAATGTGTTTTGTCTCACTTTGGCAATGACAGGAAATAAAACCAAGCTGTTCCAAGTGGGTTTTTTCTTTTAAATAATCAGAATCAATGCCAGCGGTGGCAAAGTGGTGCAGTGGTTAGCTGTAGTGCCCCCCAAACCCTGTCTGCGAATGGGGGTCGAGTCTCTGCCCAGGCCCCATGTGTGTGGAGTTTGCATGTTCTCCCCATGATAGCATAGGGGTTCTTTCAATTCTTTCAATTTAACTGTCAAAATGTACTGTCCTTCGTAAATGAGAAGCAGTCACAGTGAGCTGTAAGTTTTGAACGAGTTCTAGTACAGGGACATGTGGTGGGGGAGAGTGGTGGTCAGTTGGTCAGCATTACACAGATGGCTAACGGGGAAATTTGGACATGCAGTTGGCATCAATATTTGAGCATCCCATGTGGATCCCCCCCCCCAATCCCCTATGCTTTCTTAGTGGACCAGGTAACTACAAACTTGTACACAATAATAAAACCCTCAAATATCCATCTATCTTGCTATCTCGCTATCTCAGTTGTCCACAGCCACAAGAGTGGCTGAAAGACTGTGAGCTGTGAAAGGTCACTTAATCGATGGCCCACAATTTGACAAATCCCGTGGATTCTTATCGTCTGTGTGGCGTTTAGAAAGGTGGGGAGCAGGGGAGATTAATGTTTAATCCTGAGCATGGAGCAGAGGAGGTCGGGAGAGAGACACACACAGGTACGCAGAGGGGATGATGGTAGGAATGAAATTCATGGAAGCACTAACAAAACTTAAGTGACAGAAACCAAGATTCTCTCATGGAGTCAAAGAGAGTACTGCCTGATGGCAAGGAAGAGTCAAGGAACTGAGTGAGAGAGATGGTTACTGTGAACAAAATGGGACATACACAAGCACACATATACACGGACATGCACACGCGCACACACAGACACACACAAGCACACACGCACACACACTCACTCATACAAACCCACACACACTCTCACACAAGCACACAGTCATGAACAAACACACATACAGATACACAACAGCACACCTACACACTCAGGTTTGTACCTCGGTTCTCGAACTTACTAGAACTCAAATTTCTTGAAAGTCGAACAAACCAGTTTGACCTAGAACTTCATATGAATATCAGAAGTCAAACCGTGAGCGCTGACCTAATATAAATTGTACACGCCAGGAAATGAGTCATACTACGATGCAATTATGCAGTCATACAATGCATATATACGCTGGGAACCATGCAAGTGGCAGCATGTCCTTTAGTCCTAAATTTCCTTCTGGATAAATAAAGTCTCTCTCTCTCTCTCTCTCTCTCTCTCTCTCTCTATATATATATATATATATATATATATATATATATATAGCTAAATTCCTACTTGAATGTCTCAATGATTAGCCAAATAAAGCAGCACAACATTACAGTAACTAACAATAAAAAAAACACTAACTTACGTGTCCTATTACAGCATTTATAAAATTTATTTAAACTTTATTTTACCAGGTAAATTAACTGAAAACCAGTTCTCACTGCTTTGCATGATATTTGGGAGAAATTGCACGGAATACGCATCGGAACTGCCTGGGATACAAACGTTATAACGAAACTCTTCAGCCAATAAGGGCAAAGGTGTGCCGTCACGGAGGCGGTTCTAGTTTGTGCAGCCGGGTGAGAGGTCTCAATGCATCTAACCATAATGCATTGCGTCAGGATCAGAATGTGTTGCTTTAAGCCAGTGCTGTAAACAAGTCGAACGCCCCCGGACTGGGGAAACAAACTGAAACGTGGACTTAATACAGAGGACTAATGACAACAACCAGAAACAGCTGATCACATTTTGAACCCACACGAGGTTAAGGAGGGGGCGTGGTACACAAAAGGAGCGGACAATCGGGGCAGGACAGGGGTAATGTTTAGATATCTTTATCATTTTGAAAGCCATTAAGAAAAAAATGCTCTTCCTGTTCATTTTGTGTTTAAATGCTTAAAAAAAAACATATTTAGGTGTAATTTTGGGGAGCTGGGAACCAATTAATTGGTTTTCCATTATTTCTTATGGGAAAAATTTGATCAGAACTCGAACTTTTTAGGATTTGATCTGGAGTTCTGAACGGATTAAGTTCGAGAACCGAGGTACCACTGTATATCGTTGTGGGGACTCCCCATTCATTTCTAGGGGAAAACTCTTATCCCAAAATGACAACTTTAACTCCTATCCAGTCCTAACTTTAACCATAAATAACCAAACAAAATATGACACTTTGGCCATTTTTAGTTTTTTGACTGTATTCATAGATTTTTGTGGAAACATGAAAAATGTTTCCCACAATGTAATATAAACATAATCCACACATGCACAGAAGGTCACCTACGCTGGACAGGTGGACATGAGCTGAACAGTGCAAGACAGATAACCTACATACTGCACACACAGCAAGCAGGGAATTACCCAGCCATTCTGAGGAGAGCATGCTCATTTCTTTTCTGTTTGGGTGTAACTTCCTACTCTGTCATTCATCTGCAAAATGTATAGTACATAACTCAGTGGTGAGAATTCTTTTAAATAATCAAAACGCCTGCATCAAATATGATTAATAATTTTACTCTGAGAGGTTCAAAATATGAAATATAGTGTCAAACAGACAAATGCACAGAATACTAGACTGTGAGTATTAATCTGATTCAGTATAGTCAAATTACCTTTACAGGGGATCCTGAGTATTGTCGAAACTCTTTAGAAACAATGACAGGCAATTACATCTATGTGCTCTTCTGGGAGGGATGTCTTGATCTTGAAGGCATGTGTGAGCCCAGAATGCAAAGTCACCAGCAGGAGAGATGAAAAGGTATGAGATGAGAAGGGGTCAAGACTGGAAAGGCTGAGAGAAGAAGATTTGGGAGGAGCTAAACAGAGACAGAAAAAACTATATGTTGAACGGGATATAGGTAGGAGACCAAAAGGGGAATTAACAACGAGAGCGATTAAGTCAGCTTGTCCCCGGTCAGTCATTAATCTGATTTAAGAGCAATTAAGTTAAGACCAATTCTTTCCTAAAGATACAGAGAAAGACGGACTGAGGTGGTAGAGTGAAGAGTGATTGGTGATTGAGAGATTTGAGAGAAAGTAAAACTGAAAGCTGATATCATATAATTACAAATATAAGTATCAATGGTTAAACAATTTATGACTGCTTGGAGGAAAGGAACGCGGTTGGCATAAATAATCATCACCATACACAGGAAAGCATTTTTAACATATATAACAGGATTTGCCCCCAAAATCATCTGTTTCCAGATAGATCATGACTATGATTCATGTTAAACTTTGGGCTCTATACTGAGACAATACTGAGTATCTAGGGTATGCTTGAAGAAATAATGGTGATGCTGTGATAACATTGTGAGGGTTTCTGCAGTAGTTGTTGTTGTAGTCTATTGAGCATTTTCAGTGTAGCTTAGTGACCTTGTTTTATTCCTTACCAGTGTGAAGGTACTTCAGCCTAGTGCTAGGGTGACTTTAGCATGTAGCTGTGCTTATAAACGGTTTCCCTTTAACCACCTGCCCCCCC
>JABFEA020000138.1:3378907-3397247 GCA_019775915.2 Cyphomyrus plagiostoma | reverse complement strand
GATGGATGGATGGATGGATGGATGGATGGATGGATGGATAGATAGATAGATAGATAGATAGATAGATAGATAGACAGGACAGGAGAAGTGCATGACTGAAACAAGCAGAGAATGATCCCACTTTTCTAATGTAAACTATTTGTGATTCCTGCAGCAGTAGGTCATGTAAGTTTTTTTCTCAGACAGATCATGAATAGCTCCTTATTTGACTGTTCAGCAAATGTTACACACCTCCAGTGATGTTTACTGCTGGGAATTCAATTAACATGCATGTTCAATGCCTCAGGCTGCCGCACACAGCACAGTAAACACAAGTGATACACGTTTAACTCCTATAGTGAATTATTCGTGTTCTGTCATGAGATCATTAAGGACATGAGACTCAGTCTCTGAGGTCACTCCCTACCTAATTACACACAATATAAGAGGTGGACCTCAGTAGGCCAAGATATAAATCACAGACACGACCAAGTGGACAAGGTGGATTACCCCAATGAGCATCAGAAATGTGACTGCTTACGAATAATACTTATTATACATTTTACGTATTTCCACATTTTCTAGTGGCTTATGAACCTAAATTCCAGCATGAGGTTATATGTCCATCTCTTGTCATGTCTGCACATGGTCAGAAGGCTGCCGTCATAGTGTTGTTCCTTTTTGCCCTGGTACAGATTAATTTGTACCTTCACAGATGTTATGATGTTAAATACTTATGACATGGCAATAGATTATTGTCTTGATATAAGAGTACTGGAGTGAAATGTTATTGAATGGGTCCTGCTGAAGAGGCAATAGGGAAACTCTTTCCCATCATCCAAAATGGGCTGCTATATTTACACTGACAGCTATGTTTGTCCTCAGAACCTTAGTACTACATGTTACGTCCCCATTAATGGCTGTGATATTATACCTATTGCTGAGAGAAGCAGGGGGCCTGGAGACAAAGCAGGATAGAAAGAAAGGAAGATAGAGGAGAGAAGAGGAGAATGTGAGACGATAGTAAGATGGGAAAGGGAGTCAATTTTAGGGGAGATGTAGATGGGGAGGTGAGGAGGAGAGATAAATGGAGGTAAACAAACTGATGGAGAAAGTAAGGATGGGTAGGAAGAGGAGAGAAATGCAGAAGGACAGAAAGGAGGGACAGAAATGGAGGTAAAGAAACTGATGGAGAGAGTAAGGATGGGTAGGAAGAGGAGAGAGACGCAGAAGGACAGAAATGGAGGGACCAGCATGTGTGTCGGGTAGTGTGCTGGTGTGGGGTGTGGGGGGGTAAAATTTCCATCAGGTTTTCAATTGGGGTGGATCAATAGTGTATTAGAGCTCACCTTGACCCCACCCCCCCCTTCCCACTGCTATGTCACACAGGCCAAGCTACTCTCCCACACAGCGGGAGAGAGAAGAGTGGCCCAGATTACATTATGTCCTCCTTTCCTGGCTCCAGAGTGGCAGAAAAATGGCAATAGAAGAATAAGACCAAGAGCAGGGCTGGAGCAGGGCCCTGTCAGCAGTGAAGGTGGCAGCTTGCTGAGAAATGAGCAGCCATGAATGAATGAGACTGTCAGGCACTCTCAGTGGCTCTGTTAGTGCTGTCCTGCTACATCATGATGAAACGGAAAAGATTTCATAAAACGTATAACAGGTCCAGCATTAGAAAGGACACCGGACCTCACTGTACCTCAGTTATTGGTTTCATTGTTTTAAGGGCGTATAGGAAAAATTTGGAGCAAATTTCTGACATGGCTGGCTATTGAAGGGTTATCACTAGAAACTTGGGTGTGATACCACTGGGGGCTAAGCATTTCAGCATCATTAGGTACACACGAAACATGCACGCTGATGTGTTTGCAGGCATATTTCAAAATGGACAAAAAAGAACTTGGAACTTCCCTGGAAGAGGCGTCGGGGACAGAGAGAGAGAGAGAGATTGGGGGGGATGCAGAGGGAGGCTGAATGGAAAAAAACGGAATTGATCCAGGAATTTAGCATTTAGACACAGTTTACAAAGTGAGCTGGGAAGGAGGGGAGAAGAACGAAAGTTGGCGGGGTAAACACTTAAGCAATAGCTCAGCGCTGTCTACAGTACTAAAGTATCAATAATAAAGATATTAAACTTATTACATAGCTGAATTGTCATTCAGCTATTTTACCGTTTGCACTGCCACGAATAATATCATTGCATTACTAATTAATGTAAAGCACTGGTATAACTTTCAGAAATTATATTCAGTGCCGATGACAAATTGGTTTCCGTGGGCACGTAGTTTCCTAAAATTCTTAGCACAGTGTACCCCCAGCCCGGACACACGTAAACACACACACAGGCACACACGCACACACACGGAAAAAGCATGCAATCTCTCACTATGCCTGTCCCTCTTGCTGAGGGAAAAAAGAAAGAAGGGAAAGAAAAAAGAAATCGATCGCCGGGGATAGCGGTGCGCGTCGGAGGATCGTATCTTGTCAAAATAATATATTACCCTCATCCCCGGCTGATCGATGCGGTGGATTAGGGACGGAGGGGTTCTCTCTCCCCTCCTCTCTCTATCTCTCTCTCTCTCTTCCTCCCCGGCGCTCCGCGCGGTTTAATATTTACCTCCGTGAAAGAGCGGCAGCAACGGCGCTCACTCTTAATTGATTCCGACACTTGGGGCTGTGTGATCGGCCTGTGGTTGAGGGTGGGCGGTGGGTAGGTAAGATGAAGAGAGCGAAGACGGAGAAAGAGGCGAAAAAAGCTTAGAATATTATCTGAAATTAAAGAAAATAAAGGTATTTTAGAGTCAACAAAAACTGCGAAAAAGCAAAACATTGAGAGTAATGGACCAGATTGCGCAGCATCTAGTCCATTTAGTACAGAAAGAACGAAGAATATTAACGGATAGATTACCGATCTGTGTAATACGGGGTAATGACGGGTTATTTTAAAACTGAATGGAATAAACAAACTAAGAATGGTGACGGCTTGTCTCATATCAGGAGCTGATATAAGAAAATAGGAACTGGTATGGAGGGATGGAGGATAAAAACCGAGAGGAAGGGGGTAGACAATGAGCAAGATTAAGGAGCGGGGGAAGGTCGTATTTATGGAAGATTCATAGGGAAAGAAAGGGACATGACAAGGTAACAGGTGACACCGATAAAAAGGGAAAAAAAAGAAAATAGGTGGAAAAAAGAAAGAGAGAGGTGACAGAATGATAACAAGGCGACACAGAGAGAGAGCATTCGGGGAGAAGGAGCGGGGCTATATTTTCCATTGAAGGAACTCAGCTGTCATGCTGTTCCGCTAGTGCAGAGCGTATCAGTGAAATACGAGGCAGGGGCCGGACACAGTAGATGACTCATGTGTGTATCCAGCCTCTATCAATATTTCTTTCTGTCCCTTTCTTTCTTTCATTCTCTCTCTCTCTCTCTCTCTCTCTCTCTCTGGAGTCGGACGTGGACTTGCAGGACTGTAACACGCCTGTGAAAAGCACGCATGCTGTATGACAATACAACATTGTTTCTTCATTGTCAGGTTACGGAGGCGGGACCCAGCTCACAGGGAACCTTACCATAACTTTAGCCAACGTTATGTGAGGGTTTTTTTCCAAACGTTCTTACTGTAACATTAATGGGACGTTATTTCCATATTTTACATTTTTACAAAGGTTCTGTCAACGTCAACACGATACCGTTATTTCCCGAATATCCATTGAACACAGATAGGCTAATGTTGAAAAATAATGTTCTATAATAAAATGTTATCTTATAAAAAATACCTTACTTGCACATTGCGAATGCGCCACTCAGCCTTGAACCCATAACTTCCGAATTGTAAATCCCACAACGTTACTTGCTGCTCTGCCATGTCGTTCGTTTGTTTGGTTTATTTATTTTTTGTTAGTTAGTTAGTTTGTTAGTTTATTAGTATTAGTTGTAGTAATGGGATGGCGTTCTGGGAACAGCAGGAAAATTTAACACGGTACGTTTTAGTACCTTAATCGTAACATTTAGTAAACCTTCCAGGAACGTTAGCGGGAGATCTACGCGTTTGATGGGTCAGGGAAAGAAATCGGAGATCAGCGCGGAAAGGTAGCCGTATCTGTGTCTCCGACGCACACACTTTCTACGTGACATACCGTAAATAAAGATCATGTATGTCAGAAGCCTTTAGCTCATCCAGTCTACTGCTGTTCCCAAGCCACCATCCCCAAGCAAGACGCTAAAAAATGACACCCCAGTTATGATATTATTTAAGAGCGGATGGCAACACTGAGCATGGAGGAAAATATAATACGCCCAAAACAATCAGCAACTTTGATACCTAAATACAAGCATATCTTGCTCAGACTTCCACATCTCTTTTCCTATTCATCTCTCATAATCAACATTCGTGTCCTTTTTCCCCTTTTCTCTCGTGGTCTTTATACTTTTTCAGGCTGCCCTTCAGCACAGAAAACAGTAACGCAAGTGTCACTTGTCATTATTTCTGTAATTTAGTCATCTGTCATCATGCAGTGCGCAGTGTGTAATACGGCCGAGTGCCAGGTGAAATGAGTGTCCGAAACCGCATTCAATTTGATACAGAAAGAGAGGGACGGGGGCGTGGGGATGGGGGTGTATACGGGGAAAAGGGGCAGAATAATGCCCCGGCTTTACCAGGGAAAGGGGAAGAGGGGAGAGTTTGTATGAAGATCGATGGCAAAAGTGTAATGTGTGGCGTTACATGGTTGTTCGCAACAGGAAATTCAAAATCTGAAAAAGTTCTTTAGCATATACGTAGATCTATTACACCTCAAAAAAGGTATATATAGATTATCCGAAAAGGTATAGGTATAGGTAGTCTATACTACAAATATAATGTAGATGTCAGTCACTTTACCTATAATTGCAACATAACCGGTATCGATACCTCTTATCATTGTTCTGCTAATTGATGTTAATAATGAATCTGAATTTCTCTTTAATGTTTCCTCAGTGCTCCCCTCATCGCTCGCCCAGCAGTATTGACTCATTATACCTCAGTTTTCTTTTTAGGCGAATCAGACGTGATGGTTTTAAGGAAAGAAAAGATGCAGGCTGGCCCGCAAGCTCGCGCCGAGCCGGAGTAAATCTATCGAGGCAATATTAGGAAAACTGAAAAATCCCACAGTTTGCATGTATTGGGGGATTGCGAGGTTAGAGAGTTTTCTTCTGGTCAGCCACCTTTTGAGGTGGAAAATAGTTTAGATTACGGAATAAATCATTTAACGCCCCCTGTGTGGATTTGTTTCCCGAATGTTATAGCTGTATATTTTACTTTGATGGGAATTGTGTTCTTTCATAGAGGCTGTTGAGTGAATACATGACATTGCAGACATAGATGTCTAATTTCCTTTTTTTATCAATGGTAATTTGTATGGGAGGCTGCACTACCCCAGAATATCCCACAAGGGATTGATGGATTTTATACCTCCTCAGCCCTGCAAGATTTTAAATCCGGTACTGTTGCGGATGTTTTAAAACACTTTAAACTAGCAGAATATAACTCCCACCTGACTTTTTTTGGATTATCAAAAGTTTGTCATGGTTGCCTTCACTCATCGTCTCATGCATAAGTCTTATGTTAAATTTATTGTTAATGCATTCACGACGTGCAACGTCAGTTTCTTTACGTTTTATAGCCTACTCCAAAACCCCGTGCAGTAGCAAATGTAGCAGGCTAATAATATGCTAGAGCGAGAAGCTCGCGGTTTCATGTACTATTTCTGCAAGGGCCTAATTCTGGGTGGGGGGAGGGGGGTGACTTTGAGGAGTTACAATAGAAACATGTTACATTAATACCCGAGCTCAGGCTTCGTTGAATGTTAGTCGTTTGTCACACCATTTGCGGGGTTCATGATGACAGAGCAAGTCAGAAAATGTTCACTGGGAGATTAACAACAGCAACAACAACAACAACAACAATAATAATAATAATAATAATAATAATAATAATAATTAATAAAAATAAATGAGTCGGACTTTCCATGAGAAAGCGCGATGTACTATACATGGACGTATTACGCTTGTTATTTGGTTAGCTGATTAGATGCAGACTGATTAGTAATCCTTGTAATACCTTTGACATGACAGATGTAGATTCCTCATTGTGCCTTGGTGAGTATCCTGCCCCGGTATGCGTTTCGAAGTAGGGCCGTATTCCGAAGTAATACGTCTGGATATTTGTCTGGATTACATCGTAGCATTTCCACTTGGTAGCTTGCGTAGGCACCACTAGAGCGCCAACTTATGTTGCTACAAATAGTAACACATTACTATTTATTATTTCTGCTGATAATGATTATCCAAGTTGTTGAACAGCGATTGAAGCCATGATTAAATTCTTTAGGTAATCAATAAATAAACGGGGGAAATGTAATTCAATTTTCTGATATTAATGCTGTTTTTTGTAATAATAAATGTTTTACGACGGCTTGACACACTATACACAGTTCTTGAAGTGATTTAGAATATGGGAATTCGCATCTTTCGAATAATCACTTATCGAACATACTCGAAACAACTTTTAATAATAACAGTAACAATAATTGTTGTTGTTGTTGTCGTAGTTGTTGGTGGTGGTGGCGGTTTCACGCGGATTTGCGATCAAATCTGAAGAAAAGACAAATTTCTTTGAACGTCCCCTAAACATTTAACTCTGGCCAAATCGCCATTTTGTCATTTATGCCGCGGCAATGTGAATACAGCAACATCCCAACCATTGCGCGAAATTCCAACTTTATTTTCGGAGTGCAGATTGGAAAAAAACAACGAACACTTTCCTTTCTCACTTCGGCTAAAAGAAAGTAAAATTAAACGAAAATAAAATTGATGCAGTAACGGTACGTTGGCGTGGGGTGAGTTAAATTGACTAGTATTAAAACTGAAGCTAATTATGTGCACCTCTACAAAACAAAGTTTATAGGAAAGCTACAGAGCGTACGGGTAAGTACATATACAGCACGGAGGGTGAACATGACGAGATTGATAGGATCTGTTGAGTTATTCCACAGTGTCTCACTTTATCACTACCGTCACAACACAGATTAAAAGTGAAGACAGAGGAAGGGAAACTACACACCGGTGTGCCTAAATTTTTAGCAAAAGGCCTACTGATGAAGCGCGTAAGATATGTAGAGCGGATTGGTAGGGAAGAGAACAACGACGTGAGAGAGTTTGTAGCAGAGAAACCAGGTTTTTTGAGCGGGGGGTGGCAGCTAGATGATGGATAGACGGAGAGACACAGCAGCATGAAAGGGAGAGCAAGAAGATGGTCTTGTTTTCAGGATGATGGAAGCTTAATTAAAGTATATTAGCTAACTGAACCCTGCGAGTGACCCTTGTTACACAGTCAGGGAACAAGAAGGAAAGGTGCGGCAGACAGTTAAGCAAGTGAGCCTGCGAGACGATAGGAAACGGCTAATTTTACACAATACGCCGGCATTTCTGATCGGGCAGCTGTAGGGGTGCAGTCTTGGATTCAGTGGAAAATTTAGGTTTACATTAATTTAATGAGTGCTTCTGAACACAAATGGATTTATACGTAAGTAGCCTATATATTGGGAAACCAATCGGGAGTAGTCGAATGTAAGTAAAAATTGAAAAACCAAATTTTTTACTTGGGATATTAAGCAAAGAGTGTAAATGTCTTACATTAAATTACACTCGATTTATTTGTTAAATAGACTAGAATAAGAATATAGGTAAATTCAACATATCTGCGATAATGATGAGTGCTCGCCTTGATAAGAAATGGAGAAACGAGCCATACAGGTGTTGCTGGGCGCTGCCTCCGAAAGCCCGACTTCGATGTCGATGTCATCTAAGTCTACAATGTTCAATTTATCAGACCTGTGGCCCCCGACCGTGTCAAGTTTTTATTATTGTTTTTCCCTATGTATTTTTCCTTTTATTTCAATAACCACCTCTATTGTATTTCATTTTCTGATGTATATCTATGAAAGACAGTTTCCGTTTTGTAGTTATAATGTCATTTAATACGATAATTATTTGCTGACATCGTTTATACATTTGGGCGTATTTTACCCCTTTTTCGCTTCCCTCTTCTGTTTTCCTTTTTCTCTCATCTCTTTCTCCAATGATTATCCCGCAGACTAATTAGAAATCGATGGCGAGAAGCCGGCGGGTATTTGCGATGTGTTTGTGGACGTTCAGAACAATTCCCCGGACAGGGGAAAAAAAAGAAGACGAAAACACACACGCGCGTACACATACGCCGCGATAGCAGTGCATCCCTTCCAGCAAATTTCCTTTTAAAAGGAAGGAAAAGGAATCCAAATAAGAAATGAAGATGATATAGTTTCTTTCCCGTCTAACTAGTGCGTCGAGGGAATTTGTACGGTTCCTGATTACAGTCTAAGTGACTATAGCAACTTGTACCCGCACTTTATGCTCATTTTATGCATTATACTATTATTTTTTATTAAAAGACCAATAAACTGAAGACTTCCTATGGAGTGACAAAATAACGTAGATAGATATTACATAAGCCATTAATGACAAGAGCCAACTCCTTTTCTCTCCCTAACACCACAAAAGAAGATCGTTATGAAATACCAACGTGCATTAAGGTGAACCAATTATAATGTTTCATTATATCTAAAATTTCGATTAACCACACAACTGATGTTAAACGGGAATATATAGATGAATCTATGATCAATTATAGTAATAAATTCATCGAATGAAACGAATATTTTAAGTTAATCTAAATACACGAACAATTTAAAATATTTAGAAATCTCTATGCAGTATAAAATAACGGCAGTTTTTAATTATCAAAATTATTTTTTACTTAGAAAACACTAGCCCAGATAAATCCGTATAGATTGAATAGTTTAAATAAATTAATAAATGATATTCAAATAATCGTTTAGATAAATGTAACATGCATTCACATATTGGTTTTAAAAAGGCCTACAGAAAAAATATGCGCTAAACGTGCGGCAAAAAAGAACAAAGAAAATAAATAAAACCTAACCGAATTAACTAGGAGTAAACGGAATTCAGCACTGCATTTATCGGGCGCTGTCGGATTGCCTTTCTGTCTAACTTTGCGGACTCCCCGAAGCGGCGCGCAGCTTCTTCCGTTGGCTTAACCCCGTGGAGGAGCTGGCGGAGGTGACGGGGTAAGTCATGGGTTAGCGCTGTTACTCGCTTAAACAATCGAAGCTAAACGAATTAAGCGCCAAAATGTAAGTCTGAGACCAATCGTAACAGAATGTGAAAAAGGAATAAGAGCATGCGCGTTTATTAGTTTTACTAGAGCTTCTATCTGTTTTGTGTTCATTATTTTCTTTACTTGTTTCCCCTTCTTGGCAGTATGGATGCCTCTGGCTCTATCCTTTGTAGACTTCTTTACAAAAATGTTTTTTATGGTTTCCCTATGGACCGAGATCTCTTACTGTCAACGTGGACTCCTAGTGAGGCTCCTAGTGAGTGCTTTGTGTTAGGAAAGGTTACAGCTTGGTCATGGTAGGCAGAAGGGTTTACCACATCGGAACCAATCCTACCCCTACACGTGTAAAGGGTGTCGTTTTGGTGAGTCTTTGGACACATTAATAGTACAAAATAAGGCTCAGTGAGACTGTGTACTCAAGCGAACTGCTGGTGTGTTTTGTGTATGTTTTCTTGTCTGGATCTGTCAGTCTAATTGAAGACATCTATGTGCACTCGCGTTAGATGCTCTCGGTGTCTGTATGTCTGTCTCTTTTTTCATTAAACTCCCCTCTCCTCCCCTCTCCTTTGCTTTGTACTGCTGTCTCTCTCTCCCTCTCTCATTTATTCGGCCCGCTCTCCCTCCCCTTTGCCGATGGGTATATGATCGTGAAAAATGTGTTTACAAAACTCGCTCCTCACAGATCAAACCATACTATGAAATCAAAGAGTCCGGGAGAGAGGGAAAGAGAGAGAGAGGCAGCGCGTGCATGAGAGGGAATGTGTAATTCTGCTATTTCATACTATTTACTGTGTTTCTATTTTCTATTGGATGTCTTCAAGAACATATATATATATATATATATGTTTAATTTTCAATCTATTTCACAATCAGAATGCTATATATATATATATATATATATATATAAAATTCTTTTTATCATAAATTACCTTTAAATTAGGTAACACTTTAGGAATTTTGACACACATACTGAATCATGTCGCACCTTACAATTAACCTTAGCCAAAACTGAATGATTGAGTTTTAGAGAGAAAATTGTTAACGATGGAAGTGGATGGAACCGGGCTTACTTTTATTAGTTTTTTTTTTCCCAAATATATTTTTTGAGATTACATTACTTATAAAACTGAGAAAGCATTAAAGGAGAAAGGGGGAAGATGGCGGGGGCAGGAAGGTAATAGAAGAGGATAAAGAGGAGGGGAAGCGAGAGAGTGTGAGGGAGCGATTATAGCGGGTTTATGTATGAGCTATTGATTGAGTCAGTGGTGACTTCTTGAGTGGTTAATTCGGGAAGTGAGTGCGATAGAGAGTAACAGACTGACTGGAATGAGGGGAGGGGGAAGGAGAGGAGGATGTGGGGCAGGTAAAGAGCGTGGAAGTAGTGACCTCTTACACGCATTCACAATGGGGAAAGTGATGGCAAACAAGGCTTAGGGATGTCATGAAGCAAAACAGAGGCTGCTGTGCAAATGGAATAAAATAGAGGAAATAGAAGCATTAGCCCACCTCTGGCACAGAACAAAGATCGCGGTGTATTCAAGAGCGCAGATTAGGGTATGGAGAGCAGGGACACGTTCTTAACAACGTTGTGGAAGTACCCTGTGTGTTTGGGGGTGGGGGGCTTGGGGCTGACTTGGGCCCTATCAGTGTCGAAACCAAACTTTCGTGTGTGGTTGCAATTTCAACATTTAGACCACCGACTTCACTCAAACTTTTTTTATCTCCATTCTTCCAAGTTCCCAATATTCCTGCCGTTCTGCTCTTGTCTATTCCACAGTGTTACAGACATAATAGGCCTTGAATGTACCCCAACCCCTTTTCCACTGTGACTTCTTCACCTCCCTCCTTGTCACTGACACTTTCCCCCCCCTAGTCTTCCCTCTCCTCCCACCTTCATTTGACTCTTTGGCTTCAGGGTGAATGTGAAGTCAGGCCCCAAAGACACTCAGCTGCGCCAAAGACACGGCAGATGGTTCCCCCTCTCCTGCAGTCTCGCCCCATTAACAAAAGTTGTATTTGAGAGAGTAAAGGAGTGTGCAGTTTTCAGGCTTTGTGTAGACTGATTGAGATGAAGGAGTCATTGACTTCACAAAATAGACTTAAATAATAAGAATACTACTACGACTAATAATAATAATAATAATAATAACAATAATAACAGTAACAGTTATTAGTATTATTATCATTATGTAAATTTTGAATAGATTTTCATTGAGTTTAATACAAAGGTATGTCATCTCAGTCATGGTAAAATACAGAGTAAATGCAAAATACATGCATCAACTATCGTCAGATACTTTTTGATTACAGAAAATTCCAGAAAGTTGTTCTTTTCATACAGCAAATTTTCATACATCAAATTTATGCCATGTCTCGTCGTCTCCCATCGAGTCACTCCTCAACTAACTTTGATTTCACCTCGGTTCTTGTAAGCAAATGTGCATTGCACCTATATGCTTTGCCCATGTCTTGCAAGAATGATGTAATTAAAATCGGGCCTGTTCGCCAGACATCAGTCATTCCATTAGTAATCTTAACTGTTTGCAAATATGCGACAGTCAGCGTGCATGCATATCTTGTGCGTGTATACGTGCCTGAAGTTTAGGGTCTGCTCGCCGGCCCCGTTACTTTTCCTCTTTCTTTAACCCCCCTCTCACTCTCCCCTCTCGTGGAGGTTTTGATCTCTCAGCCGCGAGATCAAAGGCGTTCTCTGGCTATTAGTCAGCGCGAGCCATTGATCCCTCATCGATCCACGCGAGACACAAACCGCCGCGTGAACACCGCACGAGGCTCTCCTTAAAGCTCCCCCGCGCGTCGGGAGAGAGACAGAGTAAAGAGACTGAGCGCGCGAAGGGGGGCAGTGCGTGTGTGTGTGTGTGTGTGTGTGTGTGTGTGTGTGAGTGTGTGCGCGCGCGCGCGCGTGTGTGTGTGCGCGGTGTGTGTGTGCGCATGTGTATTTTTTCTCGTGCTCGGGGAGTAGCAAGCTCGAGCTTTTTCTTTGCCGCGGGACATGAAACAATGAGGCCCGAGCCGGTTTTAATAAAGCGCGCTTTCCCTCCTTTCAACTTCGGTGCGAGGCGGACAAGCCGGCAGCGGAGAGCGATCGATAATTAATGACGATGAATAATTTAACCCTATCGATTGATACTTTTTCTTCCGCTTTTTTTCTTCTATTCCTTATATCTTAAAGTCGGTGGTCTATACGATACTGATACCATATTGCATAAACACACTCCCATCACCCCCTTCTTTCACTTTTTCAAGAATACTTTATCATCTTTTTTGAAGTATGCTTCACCTTTTTGATTGCGTCTTTAACATTTTATTTCAGGGCTTCTTTTTACGCGTCCTTTCTCTGAAACCCCACTGCAACTTAATAGGGAACTTGGTAGCCAGAGCACTGAAAAAGTATTAAAAGAAGTCATGATGGAAGGTACCACCGTGCAGACGAAGGGAAAAAGTCTAAGTTTTGTTTTATTACAGTTTAGCTTCAACTTTTTATGCTGAATGAAACAATTCCAGGCAAATATATTTAGAAAATTTTTGAGTAAAATTATGTCCTCAACTGTATATGTGGGCTACATGTATATGTCTTTAAGGAGAGCAAGATAGGAAATGCGACAACAAGCATATCAGGATATATATGCTTGTACACGTGGAAACGACAAATAAAGCATAATCGTAAGAATTTTTATTTCCTTTTTAATAAAACAACTGAAAAGATTTATCCTTAGGACCTGCAGACATACCTAGAATATCTAAACTGGTAATAATGGAGTATGCAAGTCACAGCTACTGACTCAATTGACAACATGTACTTAATAAAAATCATACAGGGACTGAAAGCAGGTGGCAGTGTTTAGTCATTGTTGGTACCGGTCTGTATGCAAATTCTCTCATGGGTAATTCTTGTGTTTTTTGAAACTACAGTATTACTTTGTATCAGTTGTAATATAATAATTATACTAAGGATAAGATCCCAAAACTCTGACCTGGAAAAACAATTGCAAGATTAATGGAAGCATGGATGATAAGTAACAAAAAGGGGCATTATTATTATTATTATATGCAAATTGAGGAATAAGATATTAGCTTTTATTATCATTGGTTTTACACATGCAGTACGTTGAATGTAACATTATCATTGTCTTGTGTTATTTGATTTTTCCTCAGCACACCAGCTCCTCTAGTAATGTTATGAACTTCTTGCACTCACAGCTTGGACCCCAGTTGACAAAATGCACCTATTTTTCTTATTCCCAGCCTTCTTCCCACTTCTCCTGGATACAGATCTCCTCCCTCCCTGACTTCTCAGTCCTTGCCTCTGTCTTGCCTCCTTTCCTCTCCTTGCCTTCTGCCCATCGCCTCCCTGCTGCCCTCGGTCCCACAAAGCTAACTCCACAGTCCTCTGTTCTTCAGCCCCGAGGCTGTGCAGTGTGTCACTGCAAACCAAAGAAGCAGGAGCACAGAGCAAGAAGAAGTGAGAGGCTGTGTAAGGAGGAGCTTCTTAATGGCAGGCAAAAAAGGAATGAGACAGCGTCTGTTTCATCTCCAGAAAAATGTGAGGGAGACCAGCTTCACTGGCCCCACATTTCGTTTTAATTTAGTCCAATTTTTCTTCACCCTCTATATTTGCTCTTTTGGGCCATTGTTGAAAAGTAAGAGTTTCATTGCCCAGCACATACTTGTATTCCTGTGGTTTTTGCTGAATATATATTTTCTGTTTTAGGGCTTTGTTAGCTGGTTATGGTTCAATAATAATAATAATAATAATAATAGAAACTTTATTGATCCCTTTTGGGAAATTCTCCACGATGCCTCCCTCAGATGTAGATGAGAGCAAGTTGGCCATGAATGGCAGCCACCCATAGCAGTGCCTGGAGAGATGAGGGTTAAGGGCATCGCTCATGGAGGTGCAGATGTGCTGAGACTGGGCTTAAACCAGCAACCTTCTGATCACAGGCACAAAGCCACATGCTGCCCCTTCAATACTGCCATCTCTTCCTGTCCATGGGAGCCCCTCTGAAATATCTCCCCAGCATGCACTGCTGTGTTGCAGTCTTACTCTGCCTTGTTCCACCGTGCTAGCACTTGAAGCACTTTGGCCTCTGATGTTTTTGTTTGGGCTTCACCATTTGGGCTACATTTTGCAAGGCAGAGTGCCTGACCTTTTAACTCTGTGTGAGTTTCTGCTTCTTGTGTGAGTTCTCATTTCAGTTTCTGTCCTGTTCTTCATGTACACCATTCTTTGTCCCTTGTCCCTTTCTCATTCCATGTTTCTGGCTCTTTCTATATTCATTTTTCCTTGGATATCACTTTGGGCCATGTGGCCCGAGAAACCCTTCTACTGTTGTTTTGTTTGTGTATGCGAGTGTATGTATGTGTGAATGTTTTGAGTGCATGTAAGTGTGTGTGTGTGCATGTGAGTGTGTTTACATATGTGTATGTGTGTTTGTGTGTGTGTGTGTTTGTGTGTGTGCAGCAGCACACGTGTGTAGGGGCACCTCAGCCAGCCCCCCCTCTACCTCCCTGCTACAGTGTGTGCGGAGCTTTATTCCCTGGGCTGCTAGTTATAATGTTTCTGGGGGTGATGGGGGGAACTTGAAAGCCCTGTGCTGCCCAAATCAAAACTAACAAGGAAATGATGGGGGCTCCTTTATCTCCTTTCTGGCCTGGGGGGGGGTGGGGGCTGCATAGAGAGGGTGGTTGGGGAGTGGGACGGCCCTGCTTCCTCTTTGATTTGTAAAAAATGCATTACCTCCGAAATCAAACGGAAAATTACTGCACAGGAGAGAAACACACGTAGAGGGAGAGTCTGGGAGGCTGAGGAGGACGTGCAGGAGGACGTGCAGGAGGACGGCGACGCAGGCAGTGCAAAAGAACGGCTTTGTTCATTTAGACAGACTGACTGTGGAGGATCGCCTGCCTGCCATACTGAGCACCAGGCACTGGGAGGGGTTTCACCGTGCAAACAGATGATCTAATTGCACACTTGTAAGATCCCTGTGTCCAGGGGGGCAGACCAAGTTTCTGTTTATTCTTTTATTATTTATGGTGGCATGTGATTTTTGGGAAAGTCCAGGTAAATTACTAAGATGCCTGAAAAGAAAGTTGCACATGTTCCCTGCGCTGCACCTATAACCTTCCAGTTTGCCCAGCCACCATACAACCCTCTTGCCACTAATCACTAGGTTCTCAGACCACCTAGTAACCCACTGGGGGCGAATGGAGACCGGAACCATGCTGTCAGTTTATGTGGAATTCCTCAGGAGCTGCTGTGAATACAGGGTTTGGTGATATTAAGTACAATTTTTACACATAAACATAGTTACAAAACCCACAAGGGGAGCCCTTGGTCGTAGTGTGAATATTGTATGGCACCATGTCCAAGATGAGTGAATCGAGTAGCATTTGGTGTTTGTTTGTCTTTCTGCACACCAGGCTCAGAAGTTTCATCTCGAACTTTTCACGTATTGCTTTCACCTCCCACTACGCCAGACCCAAGTGAACCATGACACTGGAGAGAAAGTGTGTGAAGTTATTTACCCCGCATAGAGTTAGGGTTACCATGTTTGAAATGTCAAAAGGGGGTGGCCCTTGAGAAGTGAAGGCCTGATCATAATTATTTAAAATACACACTAGGATCAAATAAATCAATGTTTAATGTTCGGTGGACATTTATTTTTTATGGAAAACAAGCCAAAAAGGAAAAGCAGCAAATATAGCAGAAAAGAATGTGCTGATATTGTATTTGATCAATGCAGTAGTTGGCTTTGTGTTTGCTTCAAAAATATTTAAATTGTCCTGGAAATGTGCCAGACCCCCCCCCCCCCCTTCCAATTAGGTCACTAATCTGATCATTATACAAACTAGAAAAAGGAAGACTGTACTATGTACCTTAGATTTGTCATTAACTGCTCATTGGGAAAATCCACAGACTGAGGAGGATAGAAGCAAGAAAAGAGAGAAACTGAAGAAGGATGATTATGGAGGTTAGAAAGACTTAGAAAGGGAATGGGGGAGCAGCCAGGAAGGGGTGTAAACATGGAAACACGTAAATGCAGGGGCGAAGGGAAGCAGTGCACACACAGGGTGGAGGAGAGAGATGGAGAAAGAGGGAGGAGGGTGAAGAAGCAGGGGGAGAAGTCCAAAGACTGAGAGAGCTAGAGAAATGCCTGGAGTTAGCAATAATAATTTATACAAACACACCTTAATAATTCACGTTCCATTTCAATGCTGGAGGGAAAATCCAAAATTCACAGAGCATAATTAAGTACAGAGACAGAGAAGAGGAGGAGAGAGTGGGAAAGAGAGAGAAAGAGAGAGAGCAAAAGAGAGAGAGGGCAGTATAAAGCAGCAGGGCATTTGTGGCTTTTCACCTCCATCTGACAGACTTTTCGCAAACTTGAAGTTGGCAGACCGTACGCTGTCATTTTCTTGCAGCATTTATATGAAAATACTGTAACAGATATGTTTAGAGTATATGTTTATCGAGTCGTGTCAACCAATCTATCCGCATTTTAATTTTGTATATATGCTGTGCATTGATTTACTAACTGATTAAATTCTATTTAACAAGATTTTTTATGACATTTTTTCCCATATATCAATGTAGCGTCTGGTGAAACTCTACAAACATTTTCATGTCAGTTTTATTTGTTCAACATTGACTTAAAATATAGTAAACTGGAACTTTTGTAAGAAAACACAATGAGAATTATCACACTTAAATTAAGACATTCCTCCTGATGACTGGAATATAATGATACTTTTGTTGGTATTTTTTCCAGAATTATTTGTTCTGTACTAAATCATCAGACATATTTTGAGGTATACAAGTATGGGGTATGCCTGAATTTTAGTTGCATGAAATATAAAAATAGTGCTTTCAATTCATCAATCAGGTGAAGTTGGGGTGAAACTTATGATAGGATTTTGAAAACAACATTATTAGTTAAAATGCTGGTACCCTAATCCCCTGCTCTGTTTGTACCTCTAAATGCTGGTTCCCATGAACCCCTCCTCTGTTTTTACCTTTAAATGCTGGTTCCCTGAACTCCTGCCCTCCACTTCTCTTGTCTCTCAGGTGCGGCTGAGCTATGGACTGTAGCTGTGTCAGTGACCTTTTGCTCACACCCCCAGTCCCAGCCCTGTGGACACCAGGTAACTGTCACTGAGTGATACTTACTTACAGCACACAGCACTGCAGGCTGACCACTGCAGGCTTGACTACTGCAGGCTAACATTTATTTAATGACTTAACCAAAAACATTACTAACCAGATACAGAGATAATTACAAATCCATTTGCAATTGTATATTAACTTAAAAGATTTTGGAAAAAACACAGACTTGCATACGTTCCTGCCAATGGTCTCTGGGTTGGCAAAAATCATGTGGTATATTGTTTCTGACCTAGTTCCATTATAATATATAATAATAATCCCTATACTGCTCTCCTATACGATTTCCCTTACTTACTATCTTCTATATTCTGTATATTTAATGCTGTTTTTTCTAAGCTACAAAAATGAGGTTGTTGGTTAAAGGAAAGCAATTCACCATCCGTTAGAGCTTGTTAGACGGGCCTCAGCATCCATCCCCACCTTCCACTCTCTGCATCGCAGGCATTGCCTTCCCAGACTGGGCATACAAGCCAGAGTCAAGCCCAGGCTCGCGGCAGATCCAGCTGTGGCACTTCATCCTGGAGCTGCTGCAGAAGGAAGAGTACCAAGGGGTGATCGCCTGGCAGGGCGACTATGGCGAGTTTGTCATCAAGGACCCTGACGAGGTAGCCAGACTCTGGGGCATCCGCAAATGCAAGCCTCACATGAACTACGACAAGCTGAGCCGCGCGCTGAGGTAGGGCCCGAGAGGGTGGTGCCACGGCGAGCTCTCAGGAGCCCTCATCACTCATACTTCCTCTTAATGACCGTGTGTCAGTCTCACCCGACCCCGTCTCTCTGCTCCTCCTCCATGTTTTTCTTCCATGTGTCTGTGCAGGGAGCAGCAGTGTCAGGAGGGGTTTCACATTGGGGGGGGGGGGGGGGGGGTTTTATAAAAATTGTGACAACGCAATGGACACACAATCCAAATGCAAATCAAAAAAGGATTTAATAAAAAAATTAAAACAAATCAAGAA
>JABFEA020000138.1:3330123-3359382 GCA_019775915.2 Cyphomyrus plagiostoma | reverse complement strand
ATTAACGTATCATGGTGAAGAAAAAACTGCGATTTTCTGGTAACAAAATTGTGGCTAGTAAAAAGGCTGAATGGCTAATGACTCCGGAAATCCACTAGCCACATTGGCCAGTGAGCAAAAAAGTTAATGTCATGCCCTGGTGTGACTGCACGTGTCTGCACACCTGTCTGCGTGTCTCTGCGTGCGTATGCCCACCTGTCTGCGTGTCTCTGCGTGCATATGCCCACCTGTCTGCGTGCGCATGCCCACCTGTCTGCGTGTCTCTGCGTGTCTCTGCGTGCGTATGCCCACCTGTCTGCGTGCGTATGCCCACCTGTCTGCGTGTGTCTGCGTGCGTATGCCCACCTGTCTGCGTGTGTCTGCGTGCGTATGCCCACCTGTCTGCGTGTGCTCAGGCTGCATAGCTGTCTCCCTGCAGGTTCCATCGTCACCCTTGTGGTACAGTGTCATTTCAGATTCTGTCCTTTGTCGTGCTGGTGGCATTTATGACACGGTGTTTAAACATACTGAATGTTGTAACCCCCTGGGCTCTTCCTGGTCACTGCTAACACTCTCCCTGCATCTCTCTGCTCCCGTGTCCCCCCTCCTTCACCGAATCCCACTCCCCAGCTTTGTTACCTCCATGCCGACCTCTTCAGGAACTACAATGCCAAAGAGACCAAGAAGCAGTTCTCTGATTTCTACAACACATTTCTGGACAAGGGGGCGGTGAGTGTCTCCGGGGGGCAGAGAGTATTTCCTATGGGGGGGGCGATGAGTATCTTTGTGGGGGGTGATGAGTATCTCTATGGGGTGGAGGTTATGGATATCCCTGAGGGTGGGGAGGTGGCGAGTAGCCCCTGCGGGGGGCGGGGGGGTTAGGCTGGGGTTTACACGGTGTGCTGCCTGAACGCATCCTTAGCCTCTCTTTCATCTGCAGTTCCCCACCTAAGATCAGGCCCCTGCTCACCCTGCCATTTGTATACCCCTTGTTTCTACCTTTTGCTGTGCTTTTCCCTCTCCCCCCCCCCCCCATGACAGTGCCTGTCACCCTCGCCGCTCACTGACCTTCTGCTTCCTCTATGCTGTGGGAATGACCCTCAGGGCTCTACTTCCTCCCTCGCTCTCTCCCTCTGCATCTCGCCTCATTCCGTCGAACTCTTTGTGGTGGAAGTCAGACTCCGCAGTTGAATTGACTTGTTTCTGCTACTTGCTGGTTTTTTTCTCTCACCCAACTGTCTGTGTTCAAAGCTGATGATCTAAACATGAACATGGGGCTGGTTTTACTTAGTACTGTATTTTGTTCAACTTCAAATGATCTTTATTCATGTACAAGTAATTGAACATGTTCAGTACTGCCATCTGGTGGACATTTTTCTGTACAAGGCTATTTAATAATGTATTTTATATATCGGTAGTTCAGCTGATTGAGCCTTAGGACTCACGTTGCATTTACAATTCAGAGTTCCAGCTGACGGCACTGAAAATGGTCTGGTGACACATGAGTTGCACTACTATAGAAAATACTCCCTGCATAAATTACAATCAATTCAAATGAATTAAAAGATAAATGCCTTTTTTAAGACCTAAAAGTCAAAGATATGCTTTTATACTTTTAGTAAAAGTACATTTCTCAGTAGTTTTGTCATCTGGATATTTAGAGAAATGTATCTAAGAGCAGGTCCGGCTGGTGCTACGTAGTAGCTTGACCTTTATTTATGGTGCTGTGAAATGTACGTTTCCTGGTGATGTTATTACTGTTTTTTATTAAAGCACGTATACACACAAGTATGCTTACACATCATTGTAGGCATGAACAACAAACCTACAGACGATCTCTGACAATGAAACCACACGCAAATCTACTTGCAAACAGAGACGGAAGCAGACTACATCATGAACATAGCAGTGGGAAAAGTATTTCAAATGAGTCACCAGGATTCAGCAATATTCCATTCTAGACTAATAGTCCCAAATAGACCCAAATAATAATCTCAAGTCCCAAATAATTAAACTCAAAATGAGCTAGAGACTGGAAAATCTTTCATTTACTATTAGATGTCTTCATAGCAGCACAATGCATCTGTTGTTGTGGTTTTAGTAAAAAAGGAATCAATTATTTTTTCACTGCCCAGAGGTCTTGTTCTTTGAGGGTTAAAGCATTTATGGTATATAAACCTCGCGAGAGCAGGATGACTTAAGACAGATTGCGCAGCACCTCTCATCTGACTTCACAAACTGGAACAGCCTCCGTGACGACACAACTTTGCCCTTATTGGCTGAGGTTTATTTACATGTATTTCTGGCAGTTCCGATGCAGTATCTGCTATTTCTCCCGAAAAGCAAGTAAAGCAGTGAGAACTGATTTTCAGTTAATTTATCTGGTAAAAGTTTAAATAAATTACATAAATGCTCTAATAGTACACGTAAGTTAGTGGTTTATTTGTTAGTTACTGTAATGTTGTACTGTTTTATTTGTTTAATCGTCCAGTCTGTGAAGAAGGCATTCAAGTAAGAATTGCATTGTACTCAGTACATGATAATAAAAACTTTGAATCCTTGAAATACATGTATTTGATCTTTTTTCTGGCAGTTACCTTTTTACACAGAGCCACTATACACAAAAGTTTTTCTTTTGACTGCTAACAGTTTGTATCAGGAGTTGGTTATTGTAAAAGTAGTAATGTGCATGCAGGTGATATTTGTATAGATTTAGCTACACCCTTCTGGCAGTGCTGCCATTGCAGTCAGGTCTCACAAACTACGAGGAGTAGAAATTGTCCAACTTGGCTGCAGTCAGTTTATACTCCACCCCTGCAGCTGCCAGCAGATCTTGCTCCACGTCGCATCAGCTGCAGACAGACCTTAGCTCAAGTCGAACGCACCCAATGTAAAAAAGCACATAAGGTCAGACGTTAAATACGCTCTCCACCCTTTGGCTGAATTAGATCATTTTTTAGGTGACGTCATCTTTTTCCATTTATAAATGTTTATTTTTTAATTGGTCAAACATAGTATGCACGCAATAGAAATGTAAAATTAAAAATACTCATAAAAATTATATCTTGGGTGTGCTATGGGGGTGCTATGGCTATTCCAGGGGTAGCTATGGCACCCCCAAGCATCCCCCTGGCACGCCCCTGTCTGAGAGTCTTTGTTAGCAACATGAATTCTGACT
Source organism: Cyphomyrus plagiostoma (assembly GCA_019775915.2). Taxonomy (NCBI): domain Eukaryota; kingdom Metazoa; phylum Chordata; class Actinopteri; order Osteoglossiformes; family Mormyridae; genus Cyphomyrus; species Cyphomyrus plagiostoma. The sequence goes on along the minus strand of JABFEA020000138.1, from coordinate 3,356,225 downwards.
TCATTTTTTATTGAAATTGTTTTGCAGGTTCTCAGAGTGTCCATTCCTAGCCACATAGCCTTTGAGCTCGGTGAGTCGGTGCCTTCAAGCAGTCTGATTGGCTACGTCTGTATAAATGTTACATTTCAGCTCATTTTCTCTGTTGCTCACTTAGACCGCTCCCGCCCTGAGCTGCTGGGTGATGAAATGCAGAGGCGCTTTGCCCTTGACATCCAGAATAACATCTCCTCAGAGGTCGTCAAGCAGCTGGACGACTTCAGGTGCCCGGCTGTCATCCCGGCTTTTCCACCAAACACAACAGCTCCCAGGGCACTTGGCTTCCACAGGCCTGTGGTCAATATTAGCCTCTTTTTTATATAGGAAAAGCTCATTTTCACAATTTTATGATTATCTTTTAAGGAAGTCAGCCTGAATTAAGTAAGTTGTGTTTTATTTTTTTAGAAGACCAAACCAATTAATGCACAATGTTTTTGAGATTGTAGTTTCTTTAGCATTGGATAGATGTGGAGAAATGTTTGCTTGCCTGATGCCACGTAGGAGGCTGTTGAAGGTTCAGCTGAATGTGCACTAGCTGTGGGTCACACTCACAATGCACGTACCTGATCCTAAACCATGCAAACAGCCTGAGTACCTGTACTAATCCTGCCCCAAGCCCAGGGCTGTTCAGCTTACTCTGTCTGAGCATGTGCACTAACAGCTCCCGATGATCCCCATCCCCTCCTGACATGGCCAGAACAAAGAGGATGATGGGAATGACGCCGTACGAGCACGAGCTGATTGAGGTAGAAAATCACCGAGCCACAGAGAGAATCCCGCTGGAGATGAAAGAGAAGGCCATGGCTGAAACGCTGCTGGACAAGATGTTCGACATCCAGTGAGTTCCTACTATGGGTTGGGGGGGGGGGTGGCTGGGGGGGGTGGAGAGGGTGTTTGCTGCACCAGTCAGCCCTCCTGGACCTTTGACAAAGAGCTTGGTTTCTCACACTCACAAGCCGGCATTGCAGTTGGCATGAATGCGGGCGTCAGGAAGTCTAGTCTGTTTGGTGTGGGGGGGGCAGCACAGCTGAAATGGCTCTACCGTGGAGATGGGAGGAACGAGGAGAGAGGGAGGCAAAGAGGCAGAGGTGGAGGGGACTGAAGGGGGGGGCAGGGTAGATACAGGCAAAATGTCCTTTGGGAAGATGGAGGTGCAGCTGTGTCTGGCTGCTGTCTCTGTGAGGGGGTGATGAACTCAGCAGTGCCACGTTGGCAGGAAGGAAGCTGTAACTGTGGCGGTCTGCCAGAGCTGGGGGGTGTGCTGGGGGGGGTGGTCAGTGGCAGGAGTTGACGTGGTGAGGCTAAAGTTCGGCTCGTGCACCGGAACATCACGCTAGCAGAACCCCCACTTCCCCCACCTTTAGCTTGAGGAGCAGCATTTTATGCTGAGGTTTTCGGGGAGGTTGTTTGTCTGAGACGGGGTCATTCAACAGGCATGTAGAATCTTCAGTCCCTTCCTTTCAGTGACCCCCCCACCACCACTGTAAGTGCCCCTTGCTTCTCACTTTCATGATGATGTCACCTCCCCCACCTCCCGCTGGCTGCCCGAGGCCTAGGAAGAGGGAGCTGAAGCCATCTGATTGGCTGTTCCTGGGGAAGCCCTCTCAGTTCCTTTTGTTTTCGCTGAAAACACAGGGATCCTGTTTCTTGATTCTTGCAGGCTTGTTGCATCAGACAAACCGTTTAAATACAAGTTTCCGCCGGGCTTGAAACTTGTTTGATTCTGCAATTTCACCAGTAGGGAGGTGTTTTTTTTTTTTTGCTGATGTTTAGCAGGAAACGTTTTGAAATACAGTCGTAGAAAGAGATTTTTATGCTCGTTTTCCTTCAGTCGTACAGTAAATAACTTTGGAAGCATTAATTATACTTGCTTTGGCAATAAGATTTTATGTCTCAGTGAAGTTATTCTTTTCTGATTAATTGAAGGACCCAAAATATACCGTTTTTTTGAAAAATCGGAATATGTTAATATCTCTCTGCTCTGAAACCAGCCACACTGCAGCTTTCTTGAATTTGCAAAGGGAAAAGCAGAGTAACTTTAGGTTTCACCGGCCCAAAGCAGCACAGTTCCCACTTAGTCGAGACAGAGAAACGGAAAATGCGACTTGAAGGGTGAGTCTGCTGTGGTCTGTGCTTGGCGTATTCCCAACCTGCTGAACCCTTACATTGCACCGTTGTCTTTTCCAGACCCCCAATCAGTACAGATGAGGAGAAATTGTGAGTATTTATTATTATTATTATTCTTATTGTTGTTTATTTCTGTTGTTATTATTAGGACTTTAAATTTGTTTTTCAGTAATTCCCTGTTCTTAGGTTGTCTGGGATACTAGTCTCTCAGGAAAGTAGGCAAGGGTGTTTTTCTGTCAAACAGATCTCACAAGTGAATAGTTATTATTTTCGGGCTGTTACTTTTTCTGCTGCAAAATTTTGTGTAAATTGCATGCTAGCGAGGGAAGTGTTGCAAGCGTGATTTAATGGGTGCAGGGCACGTTAACATCATAGCAAAAATGTGGCTAATGCATGGAGTGGAGCTACATGCGTTTGTCTGGAGTCTTTAGCTTGCAGCTTTGACCTTGCGTGGTACATTTATTAGCTTGGGCGTTGGACAGTCAGATAACAACCTCATTGGGGTGTAGTGCTTTATCTTTTTTTTACATAATTTCTTTTGACCCAGCTCAGGCCTTCTGATGTTGAGCCACTCCCCTTTACTCAGCCGCACCCACATCCAGCCACTCCCATGCTGTCTGCCACTCCCCCTCACTCAGCCACACCCACATTCAGCCACTCCCATGCTATCGGCCACTCCCCCTCATTCCGCCACATCCTCATCCAACCTCTCCCATGCTGTCTGCCACTCCCCCTCACTCAACCACACCCACATTCAGCCACTCCCGTGCCATCAGCCACTCCCCCACTCAGGCACACCCACATCCAACCTCTCCCATGCTGTCTGCCACTCCCCCTCACTCAGCCACACCCACATCCAGCCACTCCCATGCCATCAGCCAGTCTCACTGCTATCGGCCATTGCTTCTCACTCAGCCACACCCACATCCAGCCTCTCTCATGCTGTCCTAGCGTTTCTTTTTTCTATATTCACCAAGCCACACCCTTGGTGACTTAAATCCCCGACATTTCTCATGATGCTCCCCATACCATGCCAGCCTCTTTATTGTACTTCCACCTTTACCAAAAAGCACCAGACACAATTACTTCCAGTTACACTGACAGCTACATTTATTTCATTTCTCCTTTTGTCGTCTGACTTCGAGGCCCATCTCCTCACCTTTTCCTCCTTGCAGTCTCATTTGTTCTTTCCTCCTTCTGTCCCATACTCCCTCCTCCTTGCCCTTGATAGATTTGGTGGAAATGGCAGGAGAAAGTTTGAGACACTCTGTGTATGTGTTTGTGTGTCAGCTCCGCCATCTTCAGTGCAGTTACCTCCTTCATGAAGCACCTTGGAGTGAAGGCCAAGGCCACGGACAACAAGAAGTCCAGGAGCTTCTTCTGGAAGGTCTGATACTCATCTCCTGTCTTCTGTGTTTTTTTTAATCCAGTCTCGTATCCTGAGTGAGTGAGCGCTTGCCATGAGCGGGCAGTCACAAAGCTGTTCATGTCTTCTTTCAGATCCCTGGAAGGAAACCCGATGAAACCAAATCCAAGCAGCGCTTTCCCAGCATCCTCAGTGATCCAGCACGTTGGATAAGTGGCAGTAAGTTCCCCATCCGCTGACCAACACTGATTCATGCCTCACTGAACGCTATGCTATTTGTAGCATTTTTGTTCTTTGTTATTATCCTATAATGTTTTACAATAGTTTCCTCAAGTTGTTTCAACATTAAACAGCTGCAAACACTTTAAATATACAATTTCTACAGATCAGGCCACAGTTTTTGAGTTGCAGGTTATTTTGTTTTGGAAGTTGCTAGTGTATGTTTGCTTGTTCGTTTGTTGTTTCGTTTGTTTTCGGCCCTGGAATAAAAGCCTTAATCAATGCAAAAGCACAATATGATGATGTGAAATGTGAATATTATGATTATTAGCATGCTTTCTATTTTGTGTGTGGAAGTTCAATATGTGGCAGACCAGGTTTGTAAGTTGGTGAGATCTGATTTAATATAATTAAAAAAAATTTTTTAACTATCCTGTAAGACTAGGTCTTATTTCAATAGCAAAATTGTCTTGCTTTTTTGTCCTTTCAGATGAAATCAAAACTAAATTGGACTATGAAGGTACCATGGTCTGCCCCTCCCCCCCATTCTCAGTGGTTCCCCCTCCTACAGACACACACACATACACTGAATGGCTTACCCCTGTACTAATCAGACTGAATGCCGGCATGCCCCCATCAGGCAGGGAGTGGGCCAATAGGTTGGTAATCACATGGGAGTGCTATATGGTGTGTGGCATTGATGCCTCCTAACAACAGCAAAGATGAGCAGACACTGCGCTCATGGTAATCAGATGGATCCACGTTTGACGTTCGGCCAATGCTCTGGCCACTGTGTGCAGATTTAGCCCAACCCTTTAGTTCAGTTGAGCTGTTGTCTTCTAGCATGCATCTGTCAGTGTCTGCATATCTTTGTTGAAGGATTTGATTGCACTTAACCAAACCACCCCCTACCCAGGACACTAACCCTTTCCTTACTACAGACTCTCTGATCGGCCTCCCTGCAGATACATGTTTGGCTGTCCTACACATCTCTGTTGGCAATCACTTTCCACTCTTCAACACTCTTTTGTGATGCCACCTATACTCATTGTGTTCTCCCCCTCCCCCCTCCCCTCCCCTCCCCAAACACTTGTCAGTTGACAAGGAGAAATTTAACCAGGAGCGGAAGGGTTCAAGTGCCCAGTTCTCCCGGCCTGTGGCCCCCGATCCTAACCCTGTGAAGAGGCCGTCAACTGCTGGCATCGCGGGAGTCCGAGAATCCCGTGATGGGCCCGAGAACCCTGACGGGCCTGGGGTCAGCATTAGTGTAATCACCAGCCCGGACCCCCCAAGCACTGACCCTGGTGAGCATATATTTTTGGGGGGGCGGGCAGGGTTTGTAAAATCCACCTTATTAATGTGCTTTGTGCCTGGCAGTGTCAAAGGTCAAGGTCACTCCAGTATTAAGCCTCTTCTTTACTGTGCTTTGGTGGAGGTGTGACCAGTAATCGTCTAGACCCTCCGTCTGTATCTGAGGGTGGGGAAGTGTCTCCAGTTGGGATGGTGTTGGGGCCGCCCGTTTGGGAACCAGCTCCAGCCCCTGACCCCCTGCCCGAGGACACCCAGGACAAGGACAGGTATGATATGCAACTGTAATGCAGGCTGGCTTTGGGAAAGGGATCATGTAGTAGCTTTCACCATTTGTTAAAATGGCACAGTCCTCAGAGGCTGTGTTGTTTTGTTGTGTGCTTTTGTCCCAGTGTAGCCTCATGGGTGTGACTCCCCTGGGGAGCAGCGCTGAGCCCTTGTTGCGTGCTTATGCTTTTGCTGCTGGTGGGCACCCTGCTGCGCCCGCTCAGAAGGAATCCGGAAGATGCAGACAGTCCCTTACCAGCTCCTTTATGTGCCAACCATCCCAGTCTCTCCCTTTGCCCCCTTCTCTCTCTCTCACTTTCCACCCTGCACTCCCTTTCTGCTGCTTTTCTCTTCACCCCATATCCCTTTTCATGCTATTCCTAGGGTTAGGAATAGGTTTTGGCACTAAACAGTTCCCTGTCCAGTCTGGGGATTTGGCAGACTGAAATATACCAGTGTGCAGCTATAATGTCACACAGAAGCAGAAAAAATTGAAGTCTTGAATTACATTTTTATAGACTCAATAGGGCATAAGTGGCTCTCCTCTCTGCTCTGTGCGCTAAAATGCAGATGCTTGCGTGAGGCACCTTGCATGTGCTGTTTTTGCAGGTGTTTTCCTCTGTCGCTACCTCACCTGATGTTTGTTTAGGAGCTGGGCCAGTACGCCGCCAGTACAGCACCCCCACGAGCCCAGAGAGGCTGAAACCCCGGAACTGCCTTCCTTAGAACAGGCAAACTGCTTCTGTTTGTGATCTGGAACAGAGCGGAGCTCTAGAACAGGCAGTCTGCTTTTGTTTACAGTTGTTTACAGCTCTTAAGCTGTAGTGGTAGTGAGTCACATATTGTTAATCACTAATTGACCTATGGTGCAGATTCTGCAGTTGCTTACAAAGCATGTTCCTGTCCCAGGGGAAGAAAAGGGGCACTGTTTCACTGTTTGTACAATGCATGGGTTAAAAGGGCAGGAAACAGCTGGATTTTAGATTCCTCCCCCCACCCCCCCCCCATCAGCTGCTGGAATATTTACAGCAGCTGTGCTGTTTATAGACTGTTTATGTACTTTGTTGTGAGAACTGGGCAGCCTGTGGCCTCATGCCTCTAGGTATGCGGGTTCGAGTCCCACCCCCTGCTCTGTTTGTGTAGGGAGTTTGCATATTCTCCTTGCGAGGATTTGCCCCAGGAACTCCACAGTCCAGAGTCGTGCAGTTAGGTGAACTAAATGGCCCATAGAATGTCAATGTGTCCTGCGATGGACTTGCATCCCATCCAGCGTGTAGCGGCCAGTGTTGGCTGAGACAGGCTGGTGCAAACCTGCTAGGTAAGCAGTGATGGATGGATGGATGGATGGATGGATATTGAGGGCTGTTTTATTGTTCTTCGCTATTTGTAGTGTGCTTGCAAAGATATGTGGCGGGGGGAGGAGGGGTGGTGTCCATGTCGCAGGAGCAGCCGCGCTTTGCAATCCAGGGCGTTTTGTTGCGTGTGGGCGGGGTCAGGCCTTGGGCCTGCAGGCATGCATTGGTATAATCGGGCCCTGTCACGTGTTTTCACAGACGCAAGAAAAGGTGAGGAGCCAGATGCTCGCCGTGGCCCGAGTCTAAACGACACGACATGCAGGAAGCAGCACGTTAGCCGCACATAGTAAAGGAAAAGCTTGCATAGACACTTGCATACTCATGGCTGTCTCACAGACTCCAGCACTGCACACGCAGAAGGTCACATGACCTCCAAGGGAGGCTTCACATAGACGCATCACATGACATGTGTTTGTGGGGCTCAGACCCGGCAGCTTGCCGGCTGTGCTTTCACAGATGCACCCCGCATGGAGCATCAACCTGGGCTAGTGCTGGACGTCAGAACTCAGTCAGAATCATTGTAGCCACTTTTACTTTGGGATGTGATGCAAGGACCTGTATGTTCAGCAGAAAGGCCAATTAATGCAATCACAGGTAACCTGGTGTAATGTGAGAGCCATTTTTTCAATAAGGTATTTTCTCTTCCCCTTTCTTGCTCTCTGTCTGTCTCTGTCTCTCTCGTCTTGCCTTCTCTCTTTCTCCCCTTCATCCCCCCCCCCATAACCGGCCCCCGTTCCCTGCAGGATGCCAGGGCGCCTGGCTCGCAGCGAGAGCCTGTGTGTAGAGCGGCGCCGCTCTCACCGGGGTAGCTCCACACGCGGGAAGCAGTCGCGCTCCCGCAGTGACGTGGACCTGCAGGTGGCGAGCAGCCTTGCGTGCCCCCCCTCACCCTCCCAGCCGCACTTACCCCTGTAAGGCCACCCTCTTCTGGTGGGCAGCGGCCACGGACCTCGCCATGTGGTCCCCGGGGGAGCTGGGGCCTAGGGAGAGGTCCCGGGGCAGATTGGGTGGGGGTAGTGTTGGATCATGTGGCCTGGTTGGTGGTAACTGGCTGCATCCTGGTTCCTTATTGCCTGTCTGCAGGTCGATAGACTAAAGATGTGGGAAATGCTGGGCTGACTGGGTGGATTTGCTGCCATTTTTATTAGCACTGGTGTGTCTGGTTGATATGTGTTGTTTACCTCACGACCCCCTCTGCTCCCTCAACCGTGCCTCCCTCCGCGACCTCCCCGCGGCCCCCCCTGCAGCAGTGGCGACCCCGGGGTGGCTTCCTCCGACAGCCTGATCCTCACCCCACTCCCCCAAGAGGAGGTGGAGCCTCGTCTTCTGGAGCTCGAGCAGGATCCACCCAACTGGAGAGATCAGGTGCCTGGTGGCGTTTTCAAGGGACTGAGCAAGAAGGAAATCAAGAGACAGGAGGTCATCAATGGTGAGTGGGGCAGGACGTCGTACCTGCCTGTGTGTGCGTGTCTGGCAGGGAGGGTCCAGTCAGCTGGTCACACTGAGTGTACGATGGGGTGTCCGTTTGCTGGGTTGATGCCTGATATAGCCCCCTCCCTCAGAGCTGTTCACCACGGAGCACGCCCACGTACGCATGCTGAGTGTGCTGCAGACTGTCTTCTTCCGTCCGCTCGAGCGCCGTGAGATAATGACCCTCCCTGAGCTCAGCACCATCTTCCCTAACCTGGACGACATCTTCGAGATGCATTGTGAGTCGAACCCGTTTGTCACTGCTCTTGTCTTATTTGCAGCATTAATGAATTTTGGTCTGTTTGAATCTGCTTTGCAGATGCCTTCTATGACAACCTGAAGAAACTCAGACAGGAGGACAACTTTATCATCAAAACGATATCCTCCACACTCCTGAACAGGGTGAGCGAGGCTGGGCGTGGAGGGGGGGGATATTGGTCAGGTAAGATGCCCGGGAGGTGACTTTTACATTTTTCTCTGATGGGCCTTAAAGTTCCATGGCTCGGAGGGCGAGTGGTTCCAGAAGCTGACGGCTCGGTTCTGCAGTCACCAGTCCTACGCGCTGGATGTGATCAAAAGCCGGCAGAAGAAGGACCCCTGCTTCGCGTCCTTCATACAGGTAGCTACATTTGTGCCAGAATATCAGGCCTAGCCCATCGCCTGAAACCTGAAAGCTCTTACTGGGGATTTTTTTTTAATCTCGGGAACTGCATGTTGCTGCCTGTTCTGTCAGGAAGCAGAGGCCAAACCTCAGTGCCGGAGGCTTCAGCTGAAGGACATCATTCCCATGGAGATGCAGCGGCTCACCAAGTACCCGCTTCTGCTGGGGAGTATTGCCAAGAGCACAGGTAAGAGTCCAACTAGACGCCACAGAGCCGGTGCCCTGACCCCCGACTGGCGTTTACCCGACCCCGCTGTCCCCCCCATCCCACTCCCTGCAGAGGACCCCACTGAGAAGGAGAGAATTGAGCAAGCTGAGGAATGCTGCCGTAGAATCCTTAACCATGTCAACGAGGTCGTGAAGGACATGGAGAACCTTCTGGTAGGTGGTGGCAAGGGTTAGCAAGAGAGGAAGAAAGGTCTGTTTCTTTAAATATGGCGATGGGGGATGTGATGATCTTCCTCCCCACAGACCCTCAAAGATTACCAGCGCAGACTGGACACGTCAGGCTTGAAGCCCAGCACCGAGCTGTACCAGGAGTACAAGGTGGGGCTCAGAGGCACTTTGGGGCCCTACACGGGGCTCACAAGTTTTCTGTTCAATGTCTTACTGACCCTTAAATGAGTGGTCATGAATATCTACTAACGGAGATTGGGGGAAAATCACGCATCACACTCTCACACAAACTTGGCATCTGTTATGATGTGCGAAACTGTGTATTGTCTAGCATAAGTCCTATTCTGCAGGGTAAGTGAGAGATGGGTTTTGTTTTCCTCTGGTCATAATTAATTCTTTCCTCCTTTTGATTGCTTACAAAGTCACACTCTTTTTTACCCATCTATCATCCTGCTCTTTTTCACCCTCAGAATTTCGACTTGACCTCCAGGAGGATGATCTTTGAAGGACCTGTCACCTGGAAGGTCACCAAAGAGAAATCTGTCGGTACGAGGGTCCCCCCCTCCCCCCCATCCTACTTCATGTTACCTGGAAGATGCTGACAGTGTCGTAATTGCCCCCCCCCCCCTTTTGCCTACCCCCTGCAGACGTGCAGTGCGTCCTTCTGGGGGACCTGTTGGTGTTGCTGCAGCGACAGGACGACAAGATGGTCCTCAAGTGCCACAGCAAGACACAGTCTGGCGTCCCAGACAGCAAGCAGATGCTGAGCCCCGTCATCAAGCTAAGCTCCGCCCTGCTGAGGGAGGTAGCCACAGGTGAGGGTCGCCGGACTCCTTATACGGCACTTGGGGGGCTGGGGCTCATCCAGCTGGCATCTCCTTGACGTCAAGTCCCTTTTCCAGACCAGAAGGCCTTCTACATGATCACTTGTGAGGGGGGCGCTCAGATCTACGAACTGGTTGCCAACTCGACCGTGGAGAGGAAGAAGTGAGTGGGGGGTATAATATCGTATAATAGACTATCTATATTTGTCTTGTAAAGTGCAGTGTGTTAGTTGCTGTTAATGTATATGGCCTGAGGATAGAAGCTCTTTCTGACCCTCTCCGTTTTGCTATAATACTCCTGAAGCGTTTTCCTGAGTTAAACAGATCAGACAGGCAGTTACTGGAGTGGGAGATGGGTCTTTGACGATCCTGATTGATCTGGTCATGCATCTCCTGGTCTAAGTCCCACAGACTTCTGCCGCCCAGATCACTCTCTGTAGATCTTTAATGTCCTGGGCACAGCTGTTACTAAAGAAGGAGGTGATGTTCTAGGTCAAGGCACTTTCCACAGCACCAGAGTAGAAAGTCCTTAAAGTCAGCGGAGACACCCAAATCTCAGGTGGTCGAGACACTGCCTTGCCCTTTTGGACAGGGCCTGTCTATGTATAGTCTGTCAGGTCCTCAGATATTTGAAGCTGCCCACCCTCTCCACTACAGTCCCATTGATGTTGAGGGGGGGTGTAGGACTGCTGCTGGCCCCTACTGATGTCCACCACCAGCTCCTTGGTTTTGCTGACATTCATTTGGAGGCACCTTTAAAGTCCGTGATTGTCACATGCAGAATGTGTCACCCTGGTGGTAGCACGACTCCACATGCTCCCAGTAATGCCATTTTGCTTCCTTTAAAGCTTACCGAATACCATAAGAAACAGCTTTGTGTTCGCTGGTGATGAGTCCTGCGTTGCACTCTGCAATACGGGTGTTCACTGCCTTGCAAATAGTTCCATTCACCCATGGTTTTTGGCTAGCAAAAGTCTTTATTGTTACCGTGGAGACTGTCATTTGCCAGCATGCTAACAAAGCTAACTGCTATGTCTGTAAATTCGCTGATGCTGTCTGATGAGCCATAATGCACTCCTGATGGACACCAAACACCGGGTTGCTTATTTTGTGGCTGGATCTAAAACAGCGCAGCTAGAGAAACGTGCAGGACCTCCAAATCCTCAGCCGCAGCCAGATCCTCAGGCCAAATTTAGGGTACACAGCAATGTTATTCTGGAAAAGGTCAATAAGTACTCTGTCCTCTGAGGCCTCCCCCCTGAATACAGCCCCCCCCCTTATAATTTCATCCTCACACCCCTCTGGCCCTCCTCCCTCCCTCCCTCAGCTGGACTGCTCGCATCCAGTCCGTGGTGAAGGAGCTCAAGATGAATGGGGGTTCCACCATGGATAAGACGAAGTTAAGTGGCCTGCCCCCGGCCCCAGGGGTGCCCTACAGCCCAACCACGTAAGCAGGCCTCCGTGGGCTGCCACAGTGCTAAGCCGTGCTGCCACACACTGAGAGCCTAACACCCGTTATGTGCCCCCAACATAGCTTGCATCCCCAGCTCACCCTGACGGAGAACGGCAGCGGACCCCGCAGCATTAGCTCTGGTAAGGAGATGCAGGTGTCCCCATTAGCTGCCCTTCTGTAGGGCTTCACATGGTTTCAGCAGAGCAAAGCCTTGGTCACTGCTTTCTGTTTTTTTATGTCTTTAATGTCTCCTAACCACGTATATCACAATTTAGACCCAGATAGTTTGAAGTTTGAAGCCAAAGGTGGAGACACCCGACAGGCGCTGATTGATTACCTGTCAGCCAATGGGTTTGAGCTGCTCAGCCACAGCAACGCCCCTCAAGAGAAAGTGGCCAGTGGCGCATTTGAAGATGGTGAGATGCAAATGTTTTATTGGTTAATCCATCCTTCCATTTTCTATACCCACTTATCCTACGCAGGGTCACTGGGGTTTGGAGCCTATCCCAGAAGCACTGGGTGCAAAGCAGGAAATAACCCAGGATGGGGGATCAGGCTATGACAGAGCACACAAATCATTGACATGTGCATTCACAGCCATACATTGGTTAATATTTATTCATAATGGTATGCCCCCCTCCACCCCGTGTGTTTTGCTATGCCTGCCCTCTCTGCCAGTTTTTTCCACTTCGGTAGCGGTGACACATGACCCCTGTCATCTGTCTTACAAGCAGTTGCTATGCTGGAACAGTTGCTGGTAGGTGGTACTGCACCAAAAGCCTCTCAGCCAGAGGAAGAGAGCAGAGAGGATCTGGAGGCTGATGGCAGCCAGTCGACAGGTACGCTGCTTGTGACTTGTCATATATTTTCCTTGATATGATATCAAGGAAAGTACTAGAGTTGAACAGCTCTTAAGTACTCCAGAGATTGAACTGCAAATGAATTTAAGACACATACGTCCTCGAATGGCAGCGATGCTCTGATCTGTTGACAGGCGATTTAAATCACCCTATTTTCAGTCTTAATTACTTGATTGGCAGTGTTTCATTTTACTGATCCCAAATACCGATTTTTGCAGATGAGATAAAATATGTGCATGACATTTCAAACACAACAGCAGCACTGTGTCGTCTCCAGTTTGACAGTTTTACCAGATATCTATTAACTATGAAAGATGTGCAGTTTGTAGCATATGTACAAAAGTAGTTGCTCATTAGACATCTGCATTTTCCCCAAGAGGAGCAGGAGAAATTTGAATGCCCAAGTTTCTTGGTGTTACATGTATGAGGATGGAGAGTCAGCAGTTGTTCACAGCTGTGCAGATTTTGGATGAGAAAAGGAATAGACCGTTTCCAAAAATGCAGAGATGCTTATATTTATTTTGAAAAACCTACCTCTGTTATTTGGGAAGTGTTTGATTTCACCCTGTGATTGGTGATAAGTGATCAGTATCAGCTGATTGAGATTCCAGTGATCTGTAACTGGCCCCACAAACCCTCACTGGAGCTTCTATAATGGCGATGAACCCAGTTGATATATAAACCTGATCTCAGGAAATTTACCTGTCTCTCTCTCTGTCTCCAGCAGAGGGCGACAGCACCGACAGAAAGAGCTCAGCGGAGCAGGGAGGGGGAAAGGTAGGAGGCCCAGATGGCGAGGGGCAGTCCATAGTGCTGTCCCAGGACCAGGTGACTGAGGTGCTGAGGCGTCTTCATAGCCTTGAGCTGCATCTGAAACAGCTACAGGTGAGCAGGGGAGCGCCAGTGAGCAGTTCCCATTATTTGGCAGGAAAGAGCTAAGGTCATAGTATGGTAGACATTTCTACTCAGCTATTTTTGGCTTATTTTAATCACAGGCTGTAGAAGAAGATCATCACAGATTGCAGGATATCCTCTGCAAGTTCTCCATTTCGACCGAAAGCTACCAGTAAGGTGGCCAGAAGGTGCTAAAAAGCCACCAGACATCAGGTAAGCTTCTGATTTCTGTTATGATATGGAGCAGAACATGTAGCCATTTGCCTGTAGCTGGTTCATTTGACAGTGTTTTTCTAATAAGTCTCTCTCTCTCTCTCCCCCTCTCGGTATCAATCTCCTTCTGTTTCTGTCTCTCTCCCACTCTCTGTCACTCTGTCTGACTTCTTCCCTCTCTCTGTCTGTCTCTCTTCCTCTTCTCTCTCCCCCTATCTCTATCTGTCTCGTTGTGTCACTGTGTTACTCTCTCTTTGTCTCTTTCCCCCATCTCCCTTTCCGTCCATCTGTTTCTCATTTTCCCCTTCGTCTCTCTCTCGTTCTTTCTCTCCTTTATTTGTAGTCCTCCTGCTGTGTCTGTAGCTTCACCCCCTACCCTTCCCTTGCACCCTTCCATTTCTGTCCATGCTGGACCCCCATGGGAAGGTTGGCTCTGGATGATCAGATGGATGGGCAGATCCTCCTGGATCCCAGCATGCCTTCATTAGGCCTTCCTGGGTCCTCACTGAAGATTGATGGGAACCGGCTTGTTGTGGCTAAAATAACACAAATCTCATCACATTGGGGTAAAAAAACTGCCAAAGACAGGATCTGTACTGTTTTTCTGAGTGATATAGTACACTGCCTTAGTGTATAGATTGTGATCTGTAGTAATGCATGCGCACATACAGTCTTGCCAAGTGTCATTTTTATGGTGAATGCAAGTTGGTGGCCAGGACTTCTACCAGTGGAGATGAAAACAGCCAAAATTAGTGGGTGACTGACAATCAAATCACGTTCTGTTTTAGAATTTGTATATATTGTTATAATAATCTATCCAGATGCCAATCATTAAGAAAACATGTCTATATGGGTGCAATTTTGCCAATGGAATTGTCTGGAGCAGTGCCAATGATTACTGAAATTAAGAGTCCTGAGAGAACTAAATTAGTTAACTGATCTCAGGGCTGTACTCTGAGAGCTCTCTGGCATAGTGTTAGTGTTTTATAGGGTTTAGTAACTGCCCATCCATCCTGATGAATGGGTGTATGTAAGGGATGTGGTGTGGGTGGTGCAGAGAGTGAGGGAGAATCATGTGAATTAATTCATTAAGAACAAATAAGTGATGAAAGCAGGAATTATCAGTGAAGATAATTTGGCTGGATGGTTTATAGGAACGTGAACGGGGGGGCCGCAGTGGCCATGGATCAAGCACAGGAGGGCAAGGGTGGTGGCAGACATGCACATGCAGGCACTTCTCTGGACTGTAGTGTGTGATGCGGTGAAAGGGTGTCATGTTCTCTGGACTGTACTACGTAGCACAGCGAGGGGGTGTCACATGCTGGGAGCCAGTAACAATGCTGTCATAGTATGTAGGATGAAAATTATATCTATATCAACAGCAATATGTATTTTTCTTCAAGATGATAAATGGTAGTTTTTTTTATTTAATCTTTTAAATCTCCAGCATCAGAGCAGGACCAAAGACAGAACCTGATGAGTAGATTTATTTTTCAGCAAATTGTTTTCATATTAATCTTATTCTCAAAAAAACCGTCAGCTATCCTTCAAACTTCCCTTGAGGGTCTCAGTTCTTGTCATTTTTGTGTCTAAGTGCCAGTAAATCTCACACCCCAGCTTTCTTCATCTACATGCTTGTTACTATAGCCAGTGACGCACATTTCATTTACCTGTGAGTACCCTTTGTTTCAGTGTTGCACCAACATATCTGCTTACAGCAGTAAGTCACTGTGAGACTCCTCCCCCAAAGAATGGAGGCTGTCACCATAGCGAGCCGTAATTCTATCCCTGTCCCCACTGTGGGCTCTACGTGAGCTTCTCCCGTTGTCACTGAAGCCACTGGCTTGACATGGGTCACTGGAAGCGTCATCTAAATGAGTTAGAGCTCGAGACATCAGCCAAGACACAGCTGCTACAGTCCATTACTGTAACTGTCTGCTTTCTGCTGATGATCAGTGTGCTTTCATCTCTGCTGTACTATGCAGTTTAGCTTATTTTTTTAAGCAGGGCCTTGACACCGTATGTAAGTTAAACCACAACGCTGTTTATGACCTCTAGTTCCCACAGTTACTTCCCATGTCCTATCGACGTATGTAGCATCTTAGAAGCACATGGCCAGATTTGACTAAATAAATGACCTGTAACTGCATGTAGTTGAGAAGTATTTTCCAGAGTACCATCTATGTCCCCTCCATACTTGGTCCCCCCTCCCCCAGAAAAGCTCTGGGTCAAAGATGCAGGATACGCGAGGAGGAGGGCAGAGATCCTACTGACTGGTTTTCTACCAGGACCTAACTCTCCTGTCCTCTTCCTGCTATGCCCCATTACACAACTTTATTGAGTGTTTCTTTAAATATTCTCTAATAGGCTTTGCTCAAAATTACGGTCTGAACTTCGTACTATGCATTGACGAACACGTCAGATATGTTCCTTGGAAATCCTAATCCATCACAAGCATGGAGACCAACATTAAGCGTAACTGTCTACTACCAACACCCATAGTTTGCCATTATATCTGGCTGTAGTGATCAGTAAAGACATGTAGTGTCCCGTTTGGCTTTTGGCCATCATTTCATCATTTGTAGGAAGGAGTTCCTCGCTGGGCTGTTCCTGCCCACCGTGCCTGTTTTGGCCTGGCAGTACGCAGCCCTGCAATGCTGCAGGAGTGCATGGAGATGGCAGGGGTCCTAGCTGCAAACACTGGGGGCTGGAGGCCACCCGGCCCCCTCCATCTCCTTGCAGCAGCCAGCCTAGTATCATCCCCCCACACTTTCCACAAACATCCTGTATGTGAATACACAGACGTATATGTTTAAGAATTATATTTATATGGGTGCCTGGTAGTGATCAATCCTCCATCTTTCCAAAGGACTTTTCTGGAAACGCTGTGGCGATCCTTCAGTGCATGATCACATTGAGTCAGGTTCAACGGTCAATCAGAGTATATCTAGTGTCGTTTTGATCTGTGCTGTATCCACCTTCTTTTTTTACGGTGCTGTGCTCATTTCTCATCACTTGCCAAATGCAACTGGCCATTTTCCCAGATGGCAGTGTGGAGCAGGTCTGATCAGAGAGGAGCTCAACACACATTTATCTGATATATATGGATATTCAAGAAGTATACTGTGTATTTGGGCTTTTATTTTTATCTGTAAGAGGGTTATAATTATGTAAACTTGAGTAGAGGTACGTTTTTCTTCCATTTTTTAAATAAATGAACCTGTTTGTCACACTGTGTCATTGGGTTTACATCAAAAGCCTTTGTCTTCTCAGTGAATAAATCAGGACAAATGCCTCCTATCTCTTATTTGACTTTTGATTTGATAGCTTTTCCAGTACGCAAGCAATCTCGGACTGCCAATATTAGTGATTTAATAGATGCTTTTATCCGGAGCAACATACATTTTTGAGAACGTAGGTCAGCCAGTCCCAGAAACAGTTGAGGGGTTGAAGGCAGTGCTCGGGGGCTGAATGGTAACATGATTCTGCAGGCTTTGGGGTTTGAACCAGCAACCTCCTAATCATAGACACAGAGCAATAAACTACACCATATACAAAATACTGAAGAGTTACCCAAAATAAAGAGTACATACACAAAGATATTAAGGACAGAGCAGAGGTCTGATATTAAGAATTTTGCTCATGAAAGGCAGACAATGTAGCCGGAAATGTATCAAAACCTGAAAATTATTGAAGCAGGAGAAGGGATGATGGATTTACAGCCTGCTGATTCCCGTTCAGGTGGCACCAGCGTAAAGACGCTATGCCCCTGTACCTGATTCTCACCTTAGCTGCTGTTCCGGTAGTTGGGTGTAGCTCTTCACCGAGGAATGGTGGCCAAGCAACACTATGGAGCACATGTGGCAGAGGACAGAGCATATCTGGGGAGTCAGACTTCATCCCCCCTCCCCATATGCTGAGGCCCGTCAGGCCCCCTCCTCTAGAGTCCGTGGAGCGCATCTCCTGCACACCAGATGTGACACGATGCCTTTGACAGGGGTGTAAAGGAAGATGAGGATGAAGGACAGCTAAGAAATCAGGAGATGGAAGGACCTCAGGATCCGTATACAGGTGGAATGTCAGGAAGTACAAACATGGGTTTGGGGACACTGGATGAGAAGGATGGTGACAGCCCTGTGCCAGTCGGAGGGAAACCAAGAGATTACTGGGGTGTAAAAAGAGGGAGGGGCCATAAGGTTGTAGGAGGAGCAAGAAACATACATAGCAAGACAACCAGGGCAGAAGGATTCGAAACCGTCCCCTCAGAGCTGCTTCTTGGTTCAGAAAAGCTCCAGAGACAAGATGATTGCCAAAGTGATCCTTTTCTTCTGCTGCTGGGTAGGTGAGTAACAAGGGAATCAAGGAGAGTGATAGTTTATCTGGTACATGACCAGTAATCCTGCTGACCCTTTAAATTTTTTAATGGTGAAAGAATGCACTAGCCTTGATCAATTCAAGCACTGTTTCCATATAGAAACTTCACAAGTGTTGTCTTACACACTTTGCTGAGATTTGTCAGTTTGCCTGTACATTTCTGAAAATGACGTTAAATGTCTTCCACCGTTGAAGAATACCAACATTTTTTTGTGATTATGACCATGTCTGTTTTTAATAATGGCTTCAATGAAGCTCATCTCCTGTCAGAGCACAGCGTCACACATCAGTTATAAACAGATGTCAGTCCCTTCTTAAGTTTCACTTCCCATCACACTATGTTCTAACACTATACCTCTATCTGAATAGCCTGTCCTTACATTATGTCTAAAAATTCTAAATGGACATGATCTTTTATATAAAAGAGATTTTTTCCTTCACTTTAATCCATTTAATCTGTAAATGGTTCACTTGATGTCCTATTAAATATGGTTGTTTAGTAACCAACATGTTGTGAGTAAACCTTGGAGCCATTGATGCATTATATTGAGTTCTCGTGTCATAGAGTTACTTTAGTAAAAATATGTCCCTAGCATGCTGTGTGCATCGACGTGCTAATGTGTGCCCTTCCATGTGCTCCATAGCTGTCAGCCTTGGAAATAAGTCTAAGGTCACGCCCAAGAGGGACAGACCTTCTCTACTAGTGGAGGTGTCCAAAAAAGCCACATTGGAGTGCTGCTTTGATGAGAAAGATGTGAACCCAATCTGGATTAGCAATGCTGGCGCAAAAAATGCCACCAACCCTGAGCGCCGTGTAAAGGAAACCAATGAAGTCAAGCAACGGAAAGGAAAAGCGGGCTGCCACACACTGGAAATCTCAAATGTCAAATTGACGGATACAGGCTTTTACCAGTGCTTTGTCAATTTCTCCAGCATATATTCCCATGGCACCTTCCTGCAGGTTTACAGTGAGTAAAGCATGAATATTACAATTATTGTGCTGTTTCTGTGGTGATGGATAAATACTAGAGTAACTGAACATCACTAGAAACTGGAACCACTTTAAACACTTAAAATGAACAGAACACAGGACTGTAATTCTTATGAAGAAATGTTTCAGCTGACTTTTTCAAGCTCATGAAAATCAGTCAACAATTCTGCCATGCAATTTAATTCCAGTTGCTGGCTTTGTGTTCACATATTTGTGTGGATTTCCCCTCACAGTGAAAAGAATGCAGCTTAAGTAAATATGTAATAACATGCATGTAATATGTGAATGTACCATACCCTGCATTTGCTGCAACCAGCACCAAGCTCATTGTATTGGAAAAGTACTTAAGAAATATATAGGGAAATTTGTGAGTATGTACATTTTAAAATGCTAAGCTTCCGGCCTGTATTACAGTGGAAGAAAACATTTGATTTCCCACAATCCATTTCTTGTCTATATTTTTTGTGTCAGTGTCCTAATTTTAGACATCCTCCCATAGGGCCTCTAAGGAAGTTCCTGAACCTCAGCGACAGTGCTAAGAACAAGATACTTATGTTTGAGGGTATTTTGCTGCTGTTCTGTGTGACCTTGCCAGGAGTTATGCTGATCAAGAAGGTGAGAACAGTGTCGCAGCATCCAGTTGCTGAATGTTGGCTGTGCTGTTGTGTCCTGCATGTAGATGTACAACGTTACTACAGTGAATGTGAATATTCATGTAGCACTGCAGCAAAAATCCTGCAGATCTCTCCCAGAAGATCTGAAAGTCTCTCACAAGTAAACAGCAGCTGCCTAACATCCATGAATGATGCACAAGGCCCTGTTCATTTGTTCCAGTATTCAAAGGTGGTAAAGTTTCCCCACACTCCCGAATCTCTCCCCAACTGGCACAACATTCCCTATTCTCCCCACCAGCACAAAGCACGGGCGGTGTTTAATTTTAATACTGTCATACCATCCAGATATCATACTGTGGTATGCAGAATTTAGATGGTATTTTGAAGACCGATGCCATTTTGGTTTTTCCTAAAAAAAAAAAACCCTTGCCAGTACCACCAACACCCCCCAGCTTCTGGTTCTCCCTCTTCACCCTCCCTTAAATCATTATGCACAAGGTAGGGTGTGAGGTACTGTATAAATGTTACCACTAATTTACAATAGACAAAGAAGCACCACCAGCTGGAGAAGATGAAGTACAAAAAGGAAGAGGAGAACATTTATGAGGTGAGCTTTGGGTGTGCAACAACACAGAACATGGAACATCCCATCATCTGCATTGAACCCCCCGTTACACATACCGTCTGCATTTCCATTCACAGGGCCTGAATATCGATGAGTGCAGCTCCGCTTACCACCAGATTCAGCGATCTCAGGTGCAAGGACCCTACCAGGATGTGGCTAACATTAAGGGAGAAGACATTCAGCTGGAGAAGCCGTAATTGAGAGGGGCTTCAGGGGCCTACATAATGAAAGGGAGATGAAAGTACAGTGGAAGGCTAACTGCTGCTGAGCAAACGAACATTCAAAAGAAATTGCAGTATACGTGCCTCTTATTAACCTGTTCAGCAACGACACTCTTTGTCGTTGCTGTCATATCACACATTAGCGTAGCGATTCTATAGGCCCTGTTCAGGGAGATTTAACGTCCTATTTTTTTTTCTTTTAATCCATTTGCCCCCTATTTTCGTACACATTTTGTAACAATGTTATCGTTGGCAAGTCCAGGCGTCCTAATTGAGTGAAATAGCCCGTGTACATTCATGTATCTTTGTAACTTGCTTTCGCGGTTGTTTGAATTCATGGCTATTAAAAAAAGGTGAGCCGAGTCATTAGGGAAGTCATATGTGCATATGTGAAATTGTCTAGCATCCAATGCAAAGCTGCGGCACTAATTCATGTATAAGAAATGCAAATGGAACATATATTGTATTACTTGACATTATGTAAATAAAGCAGTTCAAATACTACAGCTAGTATTGACCACCAAATACTGAAGCAAACTTTACTGCGCCCTGTATGGAAAATTAAACTTGTTTGCATGCGGTTCATTTAAATACAACTGGACACAGGATTGCTATAACTCACGCATCTGGCATGATATTAATTCACGCTTTCTGACTCTCGCTTACACAAGAAATATTACGACAAATGTATATTATTCCATTATAAACCGAAAACTAGCTACATCAAAAGTTGCGGTAGTTTACAAATCTTACACGCTATATTTACAAGGTAATGAAACTTCTACATACATGTAAATACATATGCATACTTCAGTATAAAATCTTACGTCAGCCAGTCGACCGAAACTGGCAACCCTGTCTATATATATAGTTCATTTATAACACTAAAAATAGCTGCCCCAAAACCGTTGGGGTAAATTGCAATCCTACAGATTATTTACAAGATAATTTGACTGTCGCCTACATGTACATGCCTGTGCAGACTAGACTCGAATTAAAAATCTCACGCAAACCAGTTGACCAGATTAGATAACCCTGCGGACAAAAGCTGAGAAACTGTCAAGTAGAAAACAAGGTGTTTTTTCAAATAATAATATTGCATACTGTGTTCTAAATTTAAGTATCTCAGCCGAGAGAAAGACGCACTTAATCTGTTTTATCTTTAAATGGTTGAACAATTCTATATAAACTTTTATTTTGTAATGAATAATTATGTCAACTCTAATGCATGTCATTTTAATCGTTTGTATCACGTATGTTAATGGTGTTCATGATACGCGTATTCTGATTAGTGATATGTCATGAGCAAAAGCATCGGCTCTAGAGGCGATGCTGTGTAGTGAATCAGGAGAGTCGGTTCCACAGCTTTTTTTCCTTTCGCTAGTCAGCTAATCACTCTCAGTGGCTCAGCTCTATTCACAGCATGGCGGCCTTGTGGCCAATCACGTGTGAGGATATAGGATCATACCATTTTGTGAAAACAGAGAGGGCGACAGACGCGACTATCAGTCCTCTCAGTCAGTTAGTGAGACAGTGGTGAGGAGAGTGCGAGTGTGTTGCAAAAACGTAAATGACTGACACCCATAAACGAAGCAGCTTCTAGCTGCAGTTTAAAGACATTGGGTATAGCAGAACAGGGTGCCTTCATTGTAAAATGAAAATAACAGTAAGAGCAGGTTCCACCACAAACCTGCACAAACACATCAGAACTGTCCATCCCATAATGCAGTTTGAAGAGAGAGGGCAAGCTGGCACAACGTCGACTGACCCTGGGGTGTTTGGTTCCAAACCAATAAAAACTACTGCTGCAGTAGCTACTAGTAGTGCAAGAATAACCTTTCTTACTGCAACTAAAAGCAAAATAAGTCAGTTTATACCAAAGCACATGACCCCAGCCAAACAGCACAGTATTGATGAGGAGTTAGTTAAAACATCTTGCCTGCTGGACTGCTTTGAGTTCACTGACAGACACACTGCAGAAAACTTAAAAATTCTGAAGTGGACCACCACTCATGTCTGGCACATACATTAATCCAGATGATAAGAGATTCCCTGAAGGTGGTGAAAACAACCGTGGACAAGGTAAAAGCCATTGTGGAGTTTTTCCACAGAAGCACAGTAGCTTCAGAGAGGCTGAAGTCCACACAGCGCCAGATGGAGTTGCCTGAACTGAAGCCCAAACAAGAGTGTGCCACCAGGTGGAACTCAACATTTTATATGTTGAAACGCATTCTTGAAACAAAAGATGCCAACATCTCCACCCTGGCCCTCATCAATGCACCTGTTGATGTGTTAAGACAAGAGGAATGGGACCTGGTGAAAGAGGTCAGCACCGTCCTGCAACCGTTTGAGGAAGTGACTGTGGAGATAAGTGCAGACAGGTACCTTGGACAGTTGTTTTTTTCTCTACTACTATTCATTCACTATTATACTTTGCATGAACAACACATATGATTGACAAAACTTAATTTAAAAAAGCAAAGGTCTTCAGCGGGTGACAGCCCAACACCACCTGACACTAACTGTTGAGGCACTTCAGCAGCAGCAAAATGCACCCCAGCCAGCTCCACCATTAGAGGGCCAAGTGGAGGAGGAGCCACAAACTAGTGATGTATGGACGTTCCTTGATGAAAGAGCTACAGGAGATGCCGCAAAGAGAAATGCTACAGCTGATGTTATAATGGAGATGCGATGTTATCTTGAGGAGCCCCCCATCCAATGTGGAGAAGACCGACTGAGCTGGTGGCAGGCAAAGGCCTCAATCTTCCCACACCTAGTGAAGGTGATGGAGGGGAGACTGTGCATTGTGGCAACATCTGTTCCTTCGGAGAGAGTCTCTTCAAAAACAGGGCAGATACTAACTGAGAGGAGAAACAGTATCAGCCCATCCAAGCTGAGGCATTTGATGTTTCTGAATGTCAACCTGTACTGAGCACATACTGTTTGTTTACTGAGTTTGGTTCAGTTTCTGTTCTGTGGATTTGTTTGCAGTGTTTTGTTCATTTATTTTTGTGTTAAAAGTTTGATTAAAATATTAAACAAAAGTAAGAATGCCTGCTTTTGTAAGAAAATAAATACACAAAATTAGGCTTCTCATAAAAACACTAAATGCAAAAAGGGTTTATCAACACACAAAGCATTCATATTCGCAAGTTAGGCTAAAATAGGCTACAGATGATAATAGCCGTTTGGGAGCCATGCCACAAGAGCCGGCTCTCTGAAAAGAGCCGAACTTCCCCTGATACCCATGGGGCGCCGTTTGTAAAGTTACAACACATTTTTGTACTTGCCACTTTCTCAACATTTAGCGCAATTTTATGCCATTTAGCTAGAAGTCAATGGTGTTGTGGATCATCAGATTTATATTTAATTGCAATTAATTTCTTATTAAATCTACCTGTACAGCCCGGGCGCCACACCCCCCAAAACTACGTTTTAGCACGAGGGTCCAGGGGTGCCGCGTTCTCGATTAGCTCGCGCTGTGTCACTCAAGCTCCCCGATTGGCCTCGCGCTAGTGTTTTCGCTCGCGGCTGTGACGCGCCCCTTGCCGTGCACGTGTATTGAACGAGCCTCGCTGACGCCGGTGGGGGAAGATGGCGACGGGGACGGAGGCAGGAAGTTTCAGCGGCGAGAATGAAGTGACTAAGCGACGCTCCTCGAAGCACAATGACAACGGGACTAAAGGTAACCAGGCGCCTAGGCACACCCATTCTCGACGCCGCGTTGGTAAACCGTCTTGGGCACTTTGGAGAGGCTGAGCAAGCCGAACCAGGAGTGGACGCTGTCGCTAGTTTTAGTTAACTAGTCTCTAGGCTATAATAATATCCTACTCGGTTATAATAATGCCTTAATACAGATACCTACTGCTTTTTTTTTTACAGTTCATATGTAGTTTTTGTTGGAATACACTGTCCTCTGAAATAAAATGCATAAGTACCTGCATGTCAAGATTCAAGTAGCTTGTTTAGTACGTAAATGCACTGCTAACCTGCATGCTGACCAGTCTAAAGATTGTTTATTGATCAATATACAGTAAAGTAAGGGGTAAGCGTGCTCCTTCGGTGATCCGATCTTGGTGATGTCACACCGATTGCATGTATTATAATTATTTTATTTGTAAGTCTAGCTTGTCAGATTCCTAAAGGGTGAGTAAGCCGAACTACTGAAAGCGAATTCCGTTATTCCAACTGATCTTTAAAATCTCCCAGCTACTGACCGGCTTCCTTTTGCAAGTCTCCTCCCAACCTCTCCTCCATGGCACGATGTGTCATTTCAGCTCCCCAAAAGGGGGCATTGATTCTCCCTTCAACATGTCAGTACAAGTTAGGTGTTAGGATATGTAACTAAGGGGCTGGGGGATGGATAATCACTAATCCTTTTATTTTCTGCAGTAAGTGTAGGTAGCAATGCATCATTAGGGCTTAGTGCTCGTTGGAGCAGAATGAAGACTGAGCCAGCTTGGCTTAATCACTGCTTGGTTTAACCAACCGGTAAAGAGCTGAGTGGCATAAATATGTTGAAAATTTTAAAAGGCCACAAGGTTTGAGTTGTGTCCCCCATGTGTTATACATGGACATACCAGCTGTACCTGTTGTGTGTTTCATGTGGTGATGTAATCTGAAGGACTGTGAAGCTGGACTTGTGCTGTTCCCATGACGATGTCATGTCCCCTGGTTACTGTGTCGCTTTGTACTTTGGGATAACTGGCAAAGGGGGTTGTGGCTTTTACCCAGCGGCTTTGTGCTCACAGAGGTCAGCATCCGAAACGCCACACCGAACTTGTAAATAAATCTCGAGCCATGGTGGACTTGTTTGTCCATTTAGAATGTTTGCCAAAATTTGCATCCCCCATCTTGGTAGCCTGTTACACAGAAGGCTTTGAAGCTGTGGGAGAGGGCCTCCAAAAGTCTGTTTGAAGTCTCATCACTAGGGGTTATATGGTACAGAGAAATGGAGCCGTGTCCTGCTTTATACTGTTTTTCGTAGAGTTGTGTGCATATTTGTGGCAAAGCCTAGCAGCCAAATCCCATCGCTGGTATTTGGCCAGCAGTGTCAGGGCCGCCCAGAAATTGAAACACTGCAAATGTAGGGCTTCTGACCTCTCTTTGTTAAGCATGTTGTACATTTTAATTCTTGTCTTTGTCATATCTGATCATCCATCCATTTTCCATAACCTCTTGTCTAGTTGAAGGTCATGGTGATCCCAGAGCCTATCCTAGGAGGCACAGGGTGTAAGACGTCTTAGATGGGACATGCTTTCAGTATGGTCTAAACCAGGGCTATTCAGATTTGGCCCTTGATTCCAAATCCAGGCCTTGTTTTCAGTTCTCCCAGGTAGTTATCTTAATAATTACTGACTCTGATTAGACAGAGGCTTTATACCTGGCTCACAGGTAAAAGAAGGCTGGAAAATCAGCAGTGCTCAACTCTTGAGGACTATGATTTGAATAGCCCCGGTCTAAACTTTTTGTGTTAATTATTCAGAATCAGCATGACACTTTATTCACCAGGAACATGTCCATGGAATTTGTTGTGGTGAACTGGTCATAATGAGTACACTTAACATGAAATAAACATCACACTGAATTAATTCTGTTATAAAGGATTTTTTTCTACACACAAGCTCTTCAAGGTTGTAGTTATTTGTTGTCTTAATTACTGTAAATTTTCTGAAATTCAAATGCAGGTGCCCTCCCAAAGCAGGCTGTTTTTGTATTGCCCCCACAAGAAGTGGTTGTGTTGGACACACACACACAGGCTCTGGGCTCTCTCTGAAGGGAGTGAGGCTTAGAGGAGGGTAAACAGCAGAGTAGGGGTTAGGTGGGTG
>JABFEA020000138.1:3301373-3312569 GCA_019775915.2 Cyphomyrus plagiostoma | reverse complement strand
CCCCCCCCCCCCCCCCCCCCCCCCCCCCCCCCCCCCCCCCCCCCCCCCCCCCCCCCCCCCCCCCCCCCCCCCCTCGGGGCTGATTTAGTCCCTACCAGTGTTGAAACAAAACTTATGTGCTTGCTTTTAGACACAAAACAAAACTTGAACAATAACATTATAAACCACCACAAGCCATAAAGACAGAGAGAAAACACTTTGCTTTTAGTGTAAAACCACCTCAAGTGCAAATATGCGTTAAAACAAATATATTTTTTAGCTACAACTTCTGTAGAATGATGACTTTGTTTTATGCAATCATCCTTATGTTGTCATTGCTTTTATTGTAATATGATGGATTTTTCAGGACTGTTCAAATGCCGATACATACTTATATACATCAAACATTATGATTCTTTTGCTGTATTTTTTTAAATAAAAATATCCAACATATTCCCCTTTGACACTTTTATGTTTTCAAACTTGCTTTTTTCCTGAGCTGTTATCCCACACTCATTACGATAAGAACATAAAAAATGTACAAATGAGAGGTCATTTGGCCCCTTAAGCTTGTTTGGGGAGAACTCAACTAATAGCTTAAAGTTATTAAAATGTAATCTAGCTCTGATTTAAAGGAACCCAGGGTTTTAGCTTGCAATTCACTAACAGGAAATCTATTCCATACTCTACAGGTTGTGCAAAGTGCTTTCTCAAATTCAGTTTAAAATGTCCTCCTAATTTCCACGTATAACAATTCATGTTCTCACACATTTTTTCTTCCAAAATAATTTGAATGTGAGTGTATTATATAATTCAAATTCAACAGTAACCGTGGTCAGCATTGTTATTTGTGGTGACTGCGAGAATATGGGTAATATTGTACTTATACTAGATCTTCAGTTACTGCCTTTACTTGTGTGTATACGCTGATCAGCCACAACATTAAAGCCCCCTGCCTAATATTGTGTAGGTCCCCTTCATGCTGCCAAAACAGCTCTGACCCCTCGAGCCTTGGACTCCATAAGACCTCTGAAAGTGTCCATTGGTATCTGGTACCAAAACATTAGCAGCAGATCCTTCAAGTCTTGTATGTTATGAGGTGGAGCCTCCATGGATCGGATGTGTTTGTCCAGCACGTCCCACAGCTGCTTGATCACATTAAGATCTGGGGAATTTGGCAGCCAAATCAACACCCTGAACTTTTGCATGCTCCTCAAGGCATTCATTCCTGAACATTTTTTGCAGTGTGGCAGGGTGCATTATCTGCTGAAACAGGCCACTGCTGTGGGGAATACCATTGTCATGAAGGGGTGTACTTGGCCCATAAAATGTTTTGGTATGTGGTACCTGTCAAAGTAACATCCATATGAATGCCAGGACCCAAGGTTTCCCAGCAGAACATCACCCAGTACATCACATTGCTTCTGCTGGCTTGCTTTCCTCCCATAGTGGATCCTGGTGCCATATCTTCCTCAGGTAAACGGCACAAACACCCGGCCATCCACATGGGACAGAAAACGTGACTCAGCAAGCTGTGATGCACTGAGTGTTCTGCAATCTTTCTGTCATAGCCAGCAATTTGTGCTGCAGTAGCTCTACTGTGGGGTCGGATCAGACAGGTTAACCCCATGTGCATCAATCACCCTTGGGTGCCCATTACCCCGTGACTGGTTCATCGACTGGCCGCCTTTGGAACACTTTTGGTAGGTACTGCCCACTGCATGCCAAGAAGACAACGTAAGACCTGCTGTTTTGGAGATACTCTGACCCAGCTATCTAGCTATCACAATTAGACCCATATCACAATTGTTGTGATCCCTACACGTGCCCATTTTTCCAGTTTCCAACACATCACTTTCAAGAACTGACTGTATGCCTAGTATGTAATGGCACCATTGACAGGTGCCATTGTAAGGAAATAATATTATTCACTTCACCTGTCAGTGGTTTTAATGTTATGGATAATCGCTGTATGAATGTTACTGCAGCCATTTGCTGTAAACGGGGTACTATAGCATTGAATATTGAATACTAAAAAGTTAATATATATATTAATTTATGATTCATTCTTTGCCATCTGTGACAGAGATGAATATTGTCCGTATGTGTCGCAATCTTGGCCCGGGGACGCGCTTCCCGCTTGCTCAGTGAGGAGGAATAAAGGTATCGGGGGCGCGTATTCTTATGCGAGCGCGCTCTCGTCTAAACTATTGGGGGCACATGCTTTGGTGGAGGACGGGTGCGCGCTTCCGCCGTCTTCCAGCTTCCTATCCCTTCACCACAACTGTTTTTTTTTCTCCCTGCTAACTTAGAGGTAGACTAGCCTAGGAGCGACAGGAGAGGTAGAGAGAGAAGGGTAAACATGGAGGTGTGCGAAAGAGTGCTCAAGTTGGCTGTGGTATCGAGTGTTTTGAGTGTTGCTACTGTGCTGGGAAAGTACGTCAGAGGAATCGTCAATACAAAAGAGGTTAGCCCTACATTAACTGTCTATAGATATCCTTCACATATGCGTGCTATGTTTGGCCGATCGGTGTTGCAATCGCGCACCCCTTGTGCATTGATTGTTTGCATGATTGCCTAGTATTGGGCACTCTAAAATGGGGGTACTGTTCTAATTCTGCATGCGCATTAATTACTTTTATTTATATGTATTTTTTATTTGCATGTGAACCCCCTGCAAAAAAGCGCATCAGTATGACCGCCGGTGGCGTGTGTGTTTATCTGTCGCTGTCTATCCTGCATATGTGGCAGCCGCCGATGCGGTCAGAGAGATCCAAGCATGCTTTCCGAAACTCCATATGAATAAAACCCCTTTATTTAGCGTCCGTTTTCAATCGTATAGCCGATGCGCGCCGTGGTTTTGTCACGTAGCAACACGCGTGTTATTTTGTCATTTGTCATTTTTGATCCAGTCTTATTTGATCGTCACGAGTTAACTGGCAGCTAGACAAGGAGCCATTAACCGGTCATGCAATCACTAACTAAAACGCAGCTTCGCATTTTTCTGTGAATCAAATCGGGTCGCCGATCTGTCCCCTTTTTAAACATGTGTCACTTTGCCAACGATTTTTTTTCGCGACCAACTGGTTTAGTTACGCCAAAATATCCGAACGCAATATTCATCCTTTTCATTAGCGGAATGTCCCCCCTTTTCCAAAGCCTGAAGTCTTTTAAATATATGGCTTAATTAGTGCTCTGATTTTCTGACAGCAATATATAGACCTTTAGAAAACATTTCTAAATGGGCTTTCAGATATTTTTATAATACTGTTATTTGTCCATATAATTGTTCTTTGTATGTTTGCTTCTGTAACATTGCTTTTTTTCCCTCAAATCATTATTTTAAGCGGGAATTAATGCAGGTTCTGCCTCTATCTGACTTTGTATGAAGTTCTTCAGGAAGAGAAGAGTCTTGTATTTGTATCCTGCTGTAATTTATAAAAAAATGCAAGATGTGCCAGTGAAATGAACTTTTTACCTGTTAAAGCAGATAAGTGTGGATATAAGTGTTATCTGAGCCTACTCCTTTGCTGTGCACAAAGCAGGTAACTAATTGATGTTTTTTTTATTGTTATTTAAAAAAAACACCATTTGCTAACACAGTGGCCGGCTCAGGATAGGCAGGAGGGTGATGCCCAGACATTTGGATCCTGCCAAGGGCACTTAGAGGGATAGTACATTTTTGTGTACACCTCCATGTAACTGGAATAATGAATCATTAAAGACACAGCCGTCCTTGGCTGACTGACTAGTAGATTGGTGATTAATTCGTAATAAGGCCTGGTGGAGAGGCATGCGTGCCTGCTTGCGGAAGGCTGAGGGGTGTGACTTACTCTTAATGTGACCGGATGCTTTATTGACGTAGCTCTTGATTAACGCGGCTTCGCCATTGGCCTGTTGAGAGGTGCTAGAGAGAAGCCCCGGGCAATCTGAGGGAAGCTAGGAGACCGTCGCCAGGAAGTGGGGCATGGGCCTCTCGTCCGCAGGCTTTCTTTGCCACCAGTCCCGGCGCTGACTAGCCCTAAGCCCAGAACATGCCGGGAGGAGGGAGGCCTCCTATGGTTTCCATGACAGCTGCAAACTAAGCGGCAGTTGCCATGGCACTGCAGAGGTCTTGTTGCAGCAGAGCGTTTGTATGCCCTACAGGTTGGTGTTCTCCTAATGCTGATAGTGTCCAGGCCTGAATTAGAGTTTAGCAGACATCATTAATGTCCTGAGATCTAGGGCTGTACGAAATCCTCAGTTCATTCACCGTGCAGGCAAACGTGAAGCCATTGTGCTTTGTCTGTGAGTCTCTGCTGTGCATTGTAGTATCCACTATTATATCCAAGTGCAGTCTTTACATAACAGATCCTCTACATCTCTCACTCCTATCAGGATTGGGTTTTCCTCACAAGGTTCTGTTTTCTCACCGATTTTGGAAGACTGGACTTCCGCTTCCGTTACCCAAAGGTAGGGGGTGTGCCGAGGGGCCATCTGGGTTTGTTTGGACTGCTGTCCTGCCTCACGGTGTCTGTCATCCACCTTCTGTCCTTCTCCCTGAGTTCTCCTTTCATTTAGTTCTCCTTTAGTCCACCTCTGTCTGTATCTGGGGTTCTGTCATCCCTCATCACTGCCTGTTTGTACCTCTTTCCCATCATTCCCTCTTTCCTTTTTACGCGACTTCCTGCACTTCATTTCTCCAGATCCTTTTTATAAATCCTGTGTCCCAGTTTATCCGATTAAGCCCAAAGTGGTCACCCCTGCTTACTGCCTCCTGTTGTTCCCAACAGTCCCGCTGCTGCCAGAACATCCTCCTTTACTTCGATGACAATTCTCAGTGGCCAGCCGTCTACAAGAGACCCGACAAGGTCAGAAGGCAGGGGTGTGGGCTTGCCCCTCCCCTCAATATTAAAGTGTCTCCTGTCCTCTTGTCAGAGGCATCTTTGCATTGTAGAAACCTAGTGGTGCAGGAGAGCGGAAGAAGTGTGTCACTACACAGAGATAAAATAAGAAAACATCCACATGAGATTAAAACAATGTTTTAATGTAATTACAGGACTGTTACCAGAAAGAGGCAGTTCTCAGGCCAGAAAACAACCAAGTAATCAACCTGAGCACTCACTACACCTGGTCTGGTTGTGTGGTAAGTCCCGAGCACTCTCTATACCTGGTTGGGCTGTGTAGTAATTTCTGAGCACTTGCTGCACCTGGTTGGGCTGTGTGGTAAATCCTCAGTACTCGCTACACCCAGTCGGGCTGTGTGGTAAGTCCTGCTTGGTATTTGCAGCTTCACTTTGGTGATTTGGTATGTCAGCATGCTCCATGAAGTCTGAAGTGAACCGATGTCTCTATTATCATTTGACTACCGTTGAGGAAAAGGTCAGTGTGAAAGAGAGACTTTTCTTGAGAGCCTTTCAGTGTTACGGACATCCTTCGCGTAGGAGGGGCCTCGCTAGGATTCACTGCCTAGACGGTCTGCATCTCCATCTGGCTTGTGGCCTTGGCAAACCCGCACGCCCCTGGTGATGTGCAGCCAGGTGCCTGCCCTGTCTGTCCCTGTGCCAGGTGGAGGGCGAGGCCGGGAATGAAACCCTCAGCTGTGCGGGTGGGCGGAGCTTCCGCAGCGTGCGGGAGAGGTGGTGGTACATCGCGCTTAGCAAATGTGGGGTGAGTACTGGCAGGGTCGCGGGGGGGGCAGGAAAGAGACTCCTGTGCCGTATCTGGTTTTGATATCGTGATTGGCTGTATTAAGCCAAGTCCCCCCTCCCCCAAAAAGTAAGCGCAGTCTTTCTCCTGGGAGACTCCCTGCACTCATGCCTGCTGGATGTGCCCACTGAAGTGTTCTTCCTCTTAGCCTCTGCCCTCGTTCCCTGGCGACCGTGGCAGTGTTGAGCCCCCTGGGTGTGTTCCAGCGTTGCTGGCAGCGCGGAGCGCCTGCCTGCTCACCCAGCGCTGGCCAACGCTGTCGCGACACGGCGACTCTGGCCCGGGCCGCTGTCTGATGGAGTGAAGGGAATGTCCACGTTGCCAGAGTGAACACAGGAGGCTTTTGTTTGTGAAGCAGCAGACTGCAGCAGAGAGGGTGGGCTGTGTGCCCCTTACTGGCACTGACCTCTGTGAATCTCTATATTCTGTAACACTCCGTGTCCCTGCTCTCTGTCTCCATCACCATTCCCTTTTCCTCTCTTTCTCCTTGTCCCTGTATCACTTTCTTCTTCATTCTCCCTTTTCTTCACCTCTCTACATCTTTTTTCCATCTTATTCTTTCTCCGTCTCTTTGCCCATTTTGCTCCCTCTCTTTCTGTCTCCTTCTTTCTCTCCTTCTTTTCTTTTTCTTTTCTATTCTCTCCCTCTGTCCCCTGCCCCCTGGTCCTCTCTCTCTCCTCCGCTCCCTCTGTCCCCCCCCCCCCCCACAGGGAGATGGACTACAGCTGGAATATGAGATGAAGCTGACCAATGGGCAGTCTTTCTGGACACAGCATTTCTCAGCAGATGAGTTTGGTGAGAAGGATGGGAGGGGCGGAGCACAGGATGGGCCTGTGAAGGTAACATCCTGTCAGCTAGAGAGGGAGGTCTTATTATTTTAATAAATTTTCCCCTGTGTTAGGTATCCTGGAGACGGACATCACCTTCCTCGTCATCTTCGCCGTTGTTTTCTCTCTCTCTTGCTACTTCGCTTGTGAGTCTTATGATTATTCCTGACCCATCCTTTCTGCCTGCTCCCCCCTGCCTGAAATGTGATTAAATATTAGTCATCAGTGTTATTATTTACTATTTAATTTTCAATATTGTCAAAGCTAACATTGACATGAAGTGATTCAATGGCAAATAACTGTTCTTGAGTGTTATGCTTTTTTTCTAACATGAACTGACACTGCGATATTCTAGCAGCTGTAGATGACAGAAATTAACAACTACTTCAGAGTAAAAGGATTTAAAGAGACTGACTCTGCTCTGGGTCACAGTCATGAATGAAGGAGGGATGATTAAAAGGGATGAATGGAAATCTTCCTCCACTAGACACTCTGAAGGGACGACAGCTTCTCCACACCACCTACAAGATGTTTATGACGGCGGCTGGAGTGGAAGGTGAGGCCCCCCCATGTCTCTCAGAGGGGCCGCTTTAGAGGAGCCAGGGGCTCTTTCTCAATACCAAATGTCTCTCAACTTGCCTCCCAAGAATGAACTTTGGGGGCAATGAATCATAGGATTGTTCTTGTTTGCAAGGCTGCAATCGATGTATCCTTGATATCTGGGGCAAGAATAACATCCGAGGATTTTTACCATCCTCTGTACTTCTGTTGTTTAGTATTGTAACTGGCCTTCGTTAATGGAAGGTGACTTAAACAGGTACATGGGAAAAAAAAAAAAAGTAGGGTCAAGTACGCTTGTTAAGAAACACCCAGTGTTTCTCATTATCCAAGCTCATCTATGTGTGTTGCGCTACACTCTAGTGCCCCCTGCTTAGCTTCCAGACGTTAGACAGAGACAGCTTAAAGGGTATGACATGACATGATGAAGAATGTATCGAAAGCTCTCAATCAGTCCTCACTGCTCAATATGTCTCTCAGTCCTTAGCCTCCTGTTCTTCTGCATTTACTGGGGGCTTTATGCCAAAAATGGAGTGGGGAACGGAAGCCTGAAGATACTGGGTGAGTCTGTGAGCCAAGGAAAGTGTGTGTGTGTGTGTGTGTGTGTGTGTGTGTGTGTGTGTGTGTGTGTGTGTGTGTGTGTGTGTGTGTGAGAGAGAGAGAGAGAGAGAGACCCCCCTGGCTTGTTAATCTAAGTCATAGAACTGGAGGTATGACAGTGTCCCCACTGAGAACTGCTCCTGAAACCAATTCTGTGTTTTTGTCTTGCTGCTTTGATGAAGGTAGCATTTTTTTCCTGCGGGTTCCCATTTGCCAGATGTAACAGAGCGTGGGTGCGGCCGCCTCAGCTGATCTTTTTGATACCTGCCTTTTCTATTTAACACAAGGCTTTTGAAAACCATTCTGAGTGGCAGCCTGCTGGCCATGTCTCAACCTTTTTTTTTTTTTTTTTTTAAGCTCGTGAATGTTTTGTATTTGTGGAAAATTAAATTTATGATATTTCCACACTGAAATACATGGTGCTTTCGTAAGCCGAATCTGCAAAAGATGTTAGTGGGGCTTGATCCTTCGCTGCTGCCCTGTGTCGCTCTGAGGGTCTTGCAGCCAATGTCGGCCCCTTAGATATCTAAATCCTCCCATCCCAGCATGCAAATCCAGCTAATCACCTTATCTGGCTGGAAAGGAGCTGTTTTCACTCACCTCGTTTCCCTGTTCCTCACGCAGAGGACGCAGACTAACGGGCCAGAGAAGCAGGAGAAGGAGGGGGTCATCCAGAACTTCAAACGGACACTGTCCAAGAAGGAGAAGAAGAAGGAGAAGAAGCGGGAGAAAGAGGCCTTTTCTCGTATTCCTGATGGGGACGAGAACATTCCCAGCAGGGAAGATGGGTAAGAGCCACAGACCCCCTGGACACTGGTCACACACCGAAGCTGATTGTGCAGCACAAAATCAGTGATTTGTGGCTGTTGTGACTCATGTGTTGCTGCATGCTGGTTCATGGGGAAAAATATGCTGGTGATTTGCTGGGAGAACAGCAGACGTGTGGCGCATTGAAATCTGAATTCCTGACTTGGCTTTGGGACAATAGCTGAAATGGCGAAATCGCGTCTTCTGTGCGGCCAGATCTGCGGGGAGCGTGAGGGCCAGTAGAAGTGCACAAGCTGCAGCCTTAAGCCAGTCGAGCGACAGCTGTACCACAGGACTTGGTGGGAGAAGGACTATTGGAAGTCTCTGTGTCTGGGAGTCTAGTATTGTTGGATATGTATGATCATCTTTCTGGCCCATCTCCAGGGAGAACTCCAGGCTGGCGGCTGAGGTTTACAAGGACATGCCAGAGACCAGCTTCACACGTACGATATCCAATCCTGAAGTGGTGATGAAGAGGCGGCGACAGCAGAAGCTGGAGAAGAGGATGCAGGAGTTCCGGAGCAGCGACGGGCGGCCAGATTCAGGTGAGGCTTGGTGGTCTCTTGACCTCCTGAGCTTCAATCCCAGGCTATAACTTGAACGCTATTTTCTAGTTGTGGGCTATTTGGGATGCTCTGTTTCAAGGACCTATGACATGAAAACAATCAATGCAAACCAGCTTCATTTCGGATTGATTTCGGGGTGTATATGTTGACGGGCCAGGTTTCGAGACATGGCTGACCAAGTGACCTTGGACAACTGAGTGGTCTCACTTGCGTCTTTGCTTTCTGAAAAAGTTCCATTTGGTCACGCCTGGTACCTGCAGTTAGGTGATACCAAGCGAGTGCTGAATTGTATCAGCAGCTGGTTCAGATGAGGATCTATGTATTGGCACCTTTAAAACAGCCAGCCTCCTTTCTATAACTTTTGGTGTGGGAGTGTGTTCTGGAGAACCATCACGTGTGCCCACACTGCCTCAAAGCCATGGGTTTGTCTGGTCCTGGTTGTAGCCAGGCAGCCTCAGACCGGTTTCAAGCTCTACTTGGGCACTGGCCCGTAAACCGCACAGATCCGCAGAGCTTATGTAACCGTAACGATTAGTGCGCTGGCCACAGGGACTCGAATATGCCACCCTTTTCTACCCACGTTCCTCAGCTGTCTTGAACAAGGCAACATATGAAAATTACATTGAGATGTGACTGTGGGTAATGTAAGGGTTCTGGGAGAAAGTGGTGGCATAGCTCTCTCCAGTCTCTGTGTGAAGGTGTGCATCAAACAAATGTGGCAGGCCTGTCTTTTTTCATGAGTTTCATTTACTGGTAAAGTGTTTTAATGGTTTTTGAGTTTAAATTACCCCCCTTCTCTCTACTCAAAGGAGGGACCCTTAGGATCTATGCAGACAGCCTGAAGCCAAACATCCCCTACAAGACCATCTTGCTGTCCACCACGGACATGGCGGACTTTGCAGTGGCTGAGGCCTTGGAGAAGTATGGGCTGGAGAAGGAGAATCCTCGAGATTACTGCATCGCTCGGGTGAGACTCTGCAGTGCTGGGGTTTAAAACTCCAGTGTTACAGTACCGTACAAGCTGTTAGAATATCTGACAGTGTTACATGTGTATTTTCCTGGAAAGTGATGGCTTCAGAAGGTGTGTGTGGTGCCCTATGCTAAAATAATTATTCCTCTTCCTATGCTAGTATGGATTCCCTTAGGCTGTGGGGGTGTGGGCACTAGTGCTATTGTATTGACATTTAGGTAACTGCAGTCCTTGCCTGTGGTCTTCAGACTCTCCAGGGGCAGCCCGCTCACAGCTGGAGGCTTCCTTTGTCTGTGTTGGGTGTCGGGGCTCCACATCTGGAATGAGTGATTTTTGGAGGAGGACGTCCTTCCCTAATGCCTGAGTTGTGCTCTGTTGTGCCAGCAGAGGCAGCTGGAGAGATGAGCTGAGTCATACCCTCTGCAGTGACAAATGGTGACCTTCACTAGCCTTAATGGCTTCCCCTGTCAGCTCTGGCCAGGGCCAAATCACACTGCTGGCTCCTTTGATTGCTCCTTACGCAAAGACTCTGCCATGCACCCTCCTGTGAATGGTCATTAACGAAGGCCGATTGTAATGCATTTCTGCAGCAGCCCTTTCTTATATGCTGTACTGCTGTATATCACTCAGCCCAGTGATGATTCCATTTCTTTGCTGTTCCTCTTGTCCTTGACAATATAATAGTGTTGTCATTGACGTTCAGGGAATATGACGTGGAAGGTTCCCTTGGTTCTTTCTCCTGTTTAGAACCGGGTCAACACTAGTTTGGGCTTTGGGTGGTTAAAATTGTCCAGGACAATATGCATGTTTAAACCTTTCATGCTCTTAACTGGAAATATCCAGCGGTGTGGTGAATGGGTGGAATTGAACAAGCAGTCGATGGATGAAGTAATCAAATGATTTCCTCAAGAGTGCATCCTTTCTTTGGGACTTGGACCGGCCCTTGTCCTTAACCGCTGGGCTGCCATCTGCAGCCTTTTAGCGTGTGAGTCAGGCCTCACAGCGATGTCACATCTGCCATGCGGCGTGCACCGTTTGAGATGCCGTGCTTGACTGCGAATCGGGTCACATTAGCAAAATGAGCGGCCCTCCTGAAGTGAGCGTGGGCTGTTGGTGCCAGTGTGGGTGCCAGTGTGGGTGCCAGTGTGGGTGCCAGTGTGGGTGCCAGTGTGGGTGCCAGTGTGGGTGCCAGTGTGGGTGC